>CM053581.1:535482658-535539907 GCA_028627135.1 Pseudochirops cupreus
AGTAGTAGTAGTAGTAGTAGTAGTAGTAGTAGTAGCAACAGCTGAAGCAGCAGCAACAGCAGTAGAAGTAGCAGAAATAGTAGCTTAGCATTTATAGCTCTTAGGTTGGCAAAGTATTTTTACACATATTATCTCATTTGATCCTCACAAAAGGTGAGTTAGGTGCTATTATTACCTACATTTTGCAGATGAGGAAACTGAGGCAGACATTAAGTGACCTGCCCAGAGTCACTGGCTAAGGAAACCTCTGAGGTGAGATTTGAAGCCAGGCCTTCCTGACTCCATGTCTAACACCCTATCACCCACTATGCCACCTGTGCTGCCTCAATTAGATCCATTGAGTCAGCTGGACTACAGAACAGGGACAGACTACATGTTACTTAATCTCTTGAATAATAAGGTTTTGTACTAAAAATGAGTCTAGTAATGGGGCCACATAATCCTCCATTTTTGTGAGGGGGGAATATGTATGTTTATGTGTGTATGTATACATACACACACATATTTATACACACACACTCATACAACATACATACATACAAACAAAACTTTAAACTGCTCTAAGACTTTTGGGGCACCTTCTTTGTATGCTGAGCCCACACTTCTGAGAATTATATGAAAACGGTGTGCAAATGCAAGTATGTTTCATAAATGTGATACTTGAGTCAGACCCACCAAGAATAGAAACCCAAGTGCCTGAATATGGCTCAGAAATAGAAAGTTAGCTTATCCCCACTAAAGTTCTCAGATGTTCTCTTCAGTGACTTCAGACTCCACGCTGTGGCATAATAATGTTTATATTGTAGACAGTTAGAAAAGGCGTGCTAAGGTTTCCTAGTCATAAATTTAATGTGGTAATGATTTCAAGAGTCTTAGAATCGACTGAACAAACTGTGATATACGTACGTGTGACCACAATGGGGTACTGCTACATGATATACAGCAATGAAAAAAGGAGAAGACTTACCTGGACTGATGGGAAGCAAAGTCAGCTCTGTTTAAGGAGGGAGCTCAGCTCAGAATGCCTCATTGCTCACCTGGCTCCTCTGCTTTCAGACCCTTCCGACTCTTCTACCATGCCCCTGCCCTCCCTCACCTTCATTCCCACCCTCCCACTCCTTCTTCTCAGCCTCCTTTTACAAAAACTCTGTGGGCTGTATTCCCCTATTAGAGTGTAAGCTCCTTGAAGGCATGCACTGTCTTGTTCTTCTTTTTGTATCCCCAGGGCTTAGCACAGCACTTGGCACATAGCAGGCTCTTAATAAATGTTTATTTATTAAGGAATATTTATTTTTTAAATATTATTTTGTTTATATTATATTATATAATACATTATATATTGTATTTATTTATATAAATATTTATTTATTAAGAAAATGACATACCAAGTGACTACTGAAGTGTTAATAGAAAGAATAACAACTGAAAATTAAACTAGACCCTGACTGACTAAAATGACTAAGTTTGACCCTGAAAAAGAGATAAGAAAATGTTACCTCCTTCAAGTGAAAGGGGCAGGGTGGAGGGGTGGGGGGGTGCGAGGCTGCATATTGCAATCAATCAACCAGCAAGCATTTATAAAACACCTGCTATGTGTCAGGAACTGTGGTAGGTGCTGATAGCATGATTCTTTCTGTAATAGGACAGGATTTCTTCCTCCCCACTCCACCCCACCCCACCCCCCACTCCCCAGCCTCTGGTTAGGTTAGGCTAATTCTTTTCCTATAACTCAAAAAAATTATTCCTTATTCAAAGACTTTTGTGGCTTGGGAAATTAAGGCTGATAGTCTCAAGCTACCTATGACTTCCTCAAACTTTTCCAGCACTAACCTCTTTCCTGACCTCCAGTCTCTCTCATCAACAATTGCCTATTAGACATCTCAAACAGTCCTACAGATATCTCAAAGTCAGCATGTCTAAAACAGAACTCACCATTTTTCCTCACAACCCAGCTCCTCTTCCTGACTTTCTTATTACTGTCAAGGATACCACTGTCTTCCCAAATCACCCAGGCTCACAATGTAAGGGGTCAGTTTCAACTCAGCACTTCTACTCACCAAATATATCTAATCTTTTGCTAAGTTTTGCCATTTCTACCTTCCTGAGATTTCTTATATATGCCCCCTTTTCTACACTCATACAGCTGACACCCTGGTTCACAAAGCCTGTCCTCCTGAAGAGACTGACCATACAGAGTCAAGGAAGGTTGTGTCTAAACATGGTAATGGAATAGAGGATTTTCAAGCATATTTTTATGAAAAGGCCAAAACTGGGTAGGAGCTTTGAAATACAGACACAACAGTCAAGAGATACCTAGAATGGTAAATACTGGAGCAAGTGGAAGGAGGTATATGATGATGAAGGGCTAAAATTCTAACGGGGGAGAAGAAACAAGTGTCCCTTGAGAACTATAATGTCTTAAAAGAGTACTGTAGAAATTAAGAAAAATTGAGGACTTCAGGCAAATTGGTTTTGTTCTAAAGCTATTAAGAATGGAAAGAGAAGGAAGAGTGAAAGGAATATACTAATGTAGAAAAGAGGAAGAAGAGTGGATCTGTGTGAGAAAAGTGAACCAACATGGTATAGGAGGTTGTTCAAGTGGCATCAAGTGAACCCATTCGTTCCTATCTGAACACCTTTAAACACACATAGTCAGGTGTAGAAATACACCAAACTGAACTTGGAAACAGACAGGGATGGAGAGGAGGATAGGGAAGAGAAGAAGGAGGAGGAGGAGGGAGGAAGGAAGGAAGGAACGAAGGGAGGAACTAAGGAAGGAAAGAAAGAAGGAAGGAAAGAAGAAAGGAAGGAAGGGGAGGGAGAGAGGGAGAGAGAGAAGGAGGGAAGGAAGGAAGGAAAGAAGGAGGGAAGGAAGGAAGGAAGGAAGGAAATACATAGAAAGTAAGGAAATGCCCATCAAATACTGGTACATGAATGTTATGAAATATTACTGTTGTTTGTCCTTCATTCTCAAAGAGGACCAATGACATCAGGAAGGTGCTGTCTTGACTTGTAAGTGAATTAGATTTAATATGAAATGTTATTATACCATAAACCATGATGGAAGAGAAAATTTCAGAGAATCCTACAATGTATCCCTCTGGCTCTACTCTCTCAGGGCCAGGAAGACTGCATCTCCCCTCAGGGCGCTAAGGTAATTTGAGGGGGAAGGATCTCTTTTCTCTATTGTTATAGGTTCAAGACCCCAGTGACTGTGTTCCACCACCACCACCACCCCCACCCCCATTGTTAGGGGCCTGACACCAGCTCCTCAGTTCCATTTAACAACTTAACATCAATTAGCTTTTACATGGGAATATTTACCCCAAAGATATAGCAGGAACAAACATGCAATCATTTTCCTCCATCCAAAAGTTTGGAGACATATTCTCCTCTATACCACCTTTTTCTCTGGGGAAGAAGCTAGAAACTTAGCTCAGTTCTTACATGGCATTGGTCCCACCAATGCTCTTATGTACAAATACATGACTGTTGGATGAGCCTACATCTCAGGTGTAGCTGGTCTGGATTCCCAAAGGTAACTCCTAAAAGTCTCTCTTTGATCCTCAGTGTATTGATGCTGGGCTGGCAGCAAAAATGCTGGAATGGTGAGAGAGATTCTGCTCCTTTCATATCACATTTCAGGAGCACTAATGCTGCTAGGGTTACAAGCCTGGTCTCTACTGAGGAGTCTTCTGAACCTTTTGCACTCACAAAGTCCTGGGTTCCATTTCCTTCACTAGTTGCTGAGTTCTCCTAAGAGCACTGAAGCAAAAAGAGATATTGAAGCTGACAGGCCTTTTTTTGGATGACTCCACAGTCAAAGAGTCTTCTCTTCACCATGTGATTAGTCAACCAGAGCCAGTTACAGAATGCCTACAGTTTCTCAGAGATATCTCCATTCCATTTCATCATTAGGAAGCATGCTCCCCAGGATCGCCAGAGGTGTGACATTATTAGAGGCACTTTGTGCATGTGCCAAACCCTCATTGTATAATGAACCAAAGAAGAAGAGTAAATTGAGCAGAACCAGGAGAATCATCTATGTAATGGCCACACTGTAAAGAAAAATAACTTGGAGAGCTATAAGAACTCTAATCGCAGCAATGATCAGCACATCACATCTCCAGAGCATCCATGATAGGGCGTGCTAACCCAATTCCTAACTGAGATGTTGGACTCAGAGTGTGGATGGATTTTTGCCTGACTGTGCTTATTTCTTAATAGGTGGGGTGTTTGGTTTTTCATGGTTTTAATTGAGGCAGGTGGGTAAGGAGGAAGAAGGGTAGCAATGGTGGTGCCAAAGGAAAAAAGAAGAGAGTCTTGAAACATGTTTAAAAGTGCACAGGGAAAAGAGGGAAGTTCATAAGGAAGAAGAGATAAGCAGGATGGTTTTGAAAGTTACACATTCAATTTGTGATATATTTCTTTAAAAGTCAGTCATCATGGAAAGAGATGAATGAATTCATATTCTGTCCTCTTTGTATGTCCTACTTTGTGTATAGAAATACTCTTTGGGGGTGGTTGTTAAATTCAGAATTTTAAAAATTAAATTATAAAGAAAAGAAAGGTTCCACAATTGGAGGATCCAAAACCATGTGCTAAATGAGATCTGGTATCCAGAAGAACTGTTACATTATGTTCCTTTCTTTTCTAGGGTTTTAAAATATATCCAGTAGAATCCCTTTATACCACTGTGGTTATAGAACAGGTCTGATACCCAGCCCTGTAGGCTAGCTGTTTGCTATCAGGCTCTACATTTCATATTTGCTGGGTTTTAGGAGCAGATTTGATCTGTTATATATCTAGTAGGTATAATAAGTTATTTGTTCATGGAATGCTACTCTGTTCCAGCGTTCCTCAGAAAGAGCGCAAACAAGACCATGACAAGTTTATTTTCAGTAAATCCATGCTTACTAACTGCATTGCTAAAATGCATACTACATAGCACTGGACATGTCTATGTAGCTATCAGTATCTAGCTAAGCTCTGGAGATGATGTGGGCATTCATGGTAGCATTCTCCATTACATTGCCTTCATTACTGTACCATGTTTTTTAAAGGCAAGGTCATCAGTAATAAATAGAAAACATGTCATGTCACCCATGGTTAAAATTAACTCCAATCCCTGATTACCCTGCACATTCTTGGAGGTTTTCAGATAGTCATAGAAATAACTGGGGGACTTGTGTGGTATGCAGTGACGTGGGTAATGCTGGCACAGGAGCTATTATTAGGCAAAGCAAGTACTAGATGTATGACTGGTGTGTAAACAAACCATTAAATAAGCAGCTTGAAAAAGGAAGAGAGGTAGGGAAAGCTAACAGGAGGGACCGGCACTTTAAATACCAGCATAAATTAGCACCTTCATATTCTTAATATAATGTCCATCCAAAATGCTAACCATTATTCACTCACTCAGGGCTGGGCTCTGATGTTATGACTTCTGAGGCAAGTAGAGAATTCATACTGAAGTTACTGGGCCAGTTGTTCAGTTTATCTGGCCTCTGTGAACTCAACCCCGGGCACCTCCTCTCCCCAACATGTTTCATTTGCAGTTTGAAATTTGTGTGTTCATCAAGAAAGACCTGAATTTACTCAGTGCCAGAAGGAAGTCCTCCTAGAAAATCTGACTTTTAAATCTCCACTTCATAGAACTGTCCATTTTTATTTCTATCACAGAAGTAAATAAAGTCAACTGCACTCCACAGTATAACAACATCCACAAAGTAATTACACAATTTTGTTTGGGTAAATATTTAATGTTCGAAACCGATGTGACCCACTGACAAAAAAGATGACTATCTGTAGATTGAAGGAATCCAAACAAAACTTGTGGCAATCACAGGAAAAGAGCAGCTAACACGCCTGTCCAAGCAATTCAGAATCAACCCTACAAGTCGGTAGTGACGATGCCAGCTAGCATTTGGGAAGCACTTTAAAACCTGCAAAGAGCTGCACATGTTATCTCATTTAATGCAACCCTGTGAGGTAGATGCTGTTATTATCTCTGTTTTATAAATGAGAAAACTAAGGCTGATAGAGGTTATTAATAATAATAACAGCTAATATTTACATAATGCTTCCTATGGGCCAGGCACCCTGCTGAGCACCTTACAATTATTATCTCATTTGATCCTCATAGCAACCCTAAGAGGTAGGTGCTATTATTATCCCCGTTTTACTGAGGAGGAAACAGAGACAAACAGAGATTAAGTGACTTGCCCAAGGTCACAGAGCTAATAAGTGTCAGAGGCTGGATTTGAACTCAGGTCTTCCTGACGCCAAACCAGGAGCTGTTTCTCAATAGTAATAGCCTCATAATAATTATAATAAAGGGAGATTTTCTTTGTTTGTTTAATTTAACAGGAATCCCAAAGCTCACTGAATAATTGTCTGGCTTGTTAGATGCCATCGACATGAGACAAGTGGCCAGAGTCATAGTAAAGTTTCACAGTTTGGAGCGGTTCATTTGGAGAACAATATATAACAAGGGCTCTAAACTAGTGTCTGCTCTGTGCTGTAGAAGATAGAATGTTGATTTAAGGACAGTCCCTGCTCTCATGGAGCTCAACAGTTCAGTAAGAGATAAAACACAAACCCAGAACTTAGAATCCACATGAGGTATGGAATAATGCACCCAACAGGAATGTAACAGGAGGCTTTCCTTAAGCACCAAGCAAAGCACATTCATTCCCCTGGTCATTCTCCAGGAGGAAGCTACATTAGTCTAACACACTGATTCACTCTGCACATGTACCAGGCCCCCTTTACAGATGAAGATATACTGTTCTGCGTGAGGCCCAAGGGCTGGAAGGTTACTACTGAATCAGAGACAAAGGGAGGAAAGGAGGACAGCTCTGTCATAGGTAATTGTGTGACCTTGAGGACTGACCTCACCTCTCTGAGCCTCGGTATCTTATTTGTTAAACAAGACAATATGACTAAGTGACCTTCAGGGGCCCTTCTAGCCCCAGATCTATGATCTCAGACATCCTTCCCAGCTTCCATAGTTCTGTGATCTATGATAGAGAATAGCTGGTGAAATGCAAATATAACAGAAAAAGAGACAAGCTTACAGAAATGACAGATCGGTACAGCAGAGCTCTGGTTTGAAGGGAATTTTCTTAAAAGCAGATGCCGTTTAGGAAGAGATCAACAGAAACGGAACAGCCATAGGAAGTAACACTGACCATTCCCCACACTGTCTTACCTGGGAGCTAGGGTAAAGCAAATGATGCTAAGAAAGTCAGATATACCTAAAGCAAGGGAATCACTGCATTCTGCATGCTCTACGTACAAAAAGTCTAGAAAATGAAGTTCAGAATTAAATAATTAATGAAAATGAAACTAATTAAGCACATGTTATTTAATGAATCATTTTTACAGTGTTATGCACCAAAGTGAGCATATAATAGATGTTTATTGATTAGAATTCACTTTTAGGACTTTGAAATGATGGTCTGGTGAAGTGATGGAGGCTGTTAGCCTAGGAATCAGGACAGACAAGGGTTTGAATCCTGCCTCTAACACTTAATTGGCTAGCAGGTCCATATGCAAGTCACTTAATACAGATAATTAAAGAGAGGCAAAATGGTGTAGTGGATAGGGATCCAGTCCCTGGGCCAGGAAAACCTGGATTCAACCCCCATCTCTGACACACACGAGCAGTGTGACCCTGGGAATCTCTCAGTGGTCCAAGGAATTGCAGAGTAAGGGCCTATCCATACTGGTAGAGAGTTTCTTCACTGAGTGCTCTATGCCTGTGATTTTATAGGTCTAGTCCAAAACATAACAAAAATAAAAAAAAAAAACCAAACAACTCTAGGTGAAAGGGCTAGAACCCATTTTTTGCTTTAGCAGTGATAGGTTGCATTAAAAAAAAGTAAACTGCCTATCAGCATTTATTTAACTATTTCTACTCTAAGATATGAAATCATTGTCTAACAACCAATGAGTTGATACACTATTAGAGGAAATGAACCACATTAACACTGACATTCTCATAATTGAACCAGAGAAACAAAATGAAGTTGGTTGAAGCTAGGTGGAAGGATGGCTCACAAGTCCTTCTTAATGAGATGAATAAAGGAATTGGTAGAATTGGTTTCACCTTGTGAAAACCAACAGCAGCAAGAAAACACCATTTCATGGTATACTTGATTCTTGCCTTGTGGCCCTCAGAATGAGCATAAACAGAAAGACCTTCATGACTGTAGTTGCAGCTTATACCACAATAAACTGTTACAGAGGGTGAAAAAATAAAGAAATTCTACAAAGAACATAATAAACCAAATTCACCTTGCTACTCAATGACTTTAATGGGATAGGGAGGACAAGTGGAGAATAGGAAAGAATGACCCAAAAGATGTTGAAAAACAGATTAAGAAAGAGCTCAGGATTGAAAATTTCTGAGAAGTCTCATGTCTCTTTATCACAAAATCTCTCCTTGAAGTTAGTCAGAAAGTACTAGGCATGATAAGCCCCAAGCAACATCAAAAAAAGTGAAATTGACTCCATTTTCATAGGAAATGATAAGTAACAAAGTTGGGAATAGTTTAGGGGAGTAGATCTATTTAGATTGAAATGAACACAAATTTAGAAGAAAGGATAAAAAAATATTGTGAGTAATCTACAACATCTCTAATCCATCCTATTTAAATAAACTCTGAAAAATAGGAAATGGATAAAGAAAAAAATACTGACTGTCATCATTGTAATTTCTCAGAGAAGCTTAACTGAAGTAAAAGTTACCACAGTGAAGAGGCCAACTTTGTAATTAAGTTTTCTACTAAAATTCTAGTCTTCTCCTGGTGATGCTCTATGGCTAGGATTCATAGCACATCTGTTGAGATTAAAAATTATAGGTGACCCAATACAGAATGGAGAGATCCAGTGGACTTCACTGACCTCAGCATACTACTCACAATGGTTTTATGTGCAAAAAGTAACAGCAAAAATACCATCAAGGAAATCTCTGATATTGGAAAAGAATTTGGGCCAATCAGGTAGCATGAATGAGGTACAGAAGGTAGGCTTAGAACTGCCCTAATATCCTTGAGACCTTAACCCATTGAGTAGATCTGCTCTAAGTATATGTGGTAGGACATGAACAAGAGGTCCAGGGAATGAGAAGGGCTGTGATCTGCAAGAGGGGAGAGCAGGTGTACCCACATCAATGGGATTTCAGCTCATGTGGAATATAAGTAAAAAGTAACCCTGGGTACTTTACACTGATACTTAGTCTATCTGTTAGTATTAATACCTAACCTAAAAACTAAAATTTTCCTCTGTGTAATTTTTAAAAGCCTATTGCATTCATTAAGGGTGATTTTGTCATTGTATGGCACCATCACTCCACCTCAAAGAGCCTCCCTGATTTTATTTTGAAAGTCAACGTAAAATAGGATTAAAAAATAAACTTCTGTTGGTATCTCCCTTCTCCATGCCCTTGGGCTAGCCACCCCAGATGTCTGAAATGCACTTCCTCCTCACCTCCCCCTGGGTTCCTCTCTTCCTTTAAGATGTAGCACAGGCACCATCTTCTGAATGAAGCTTTTTCTGATTCCGCAATGGCCAGGGCCCTCCCTACCAAAGCACATTCTAAGTTGTATATTTTTATGTTTATTCATTCTATCTTTATGTTGTATGCATCACTCACCTTTCCCAGGCAGGTAGATTGGTTCCCTGGAGGACAATCCTAAACACTCACTATATATTGTGTACCTAGAGAGAAACATAGACTCTTCTTTGGCTAAAAGACCCTCCAGCCCATTGTGCTGAAGAGATGGACACACTTCAGAATGAAAAGTGAAATTTAGGAAGGGAGATTTGCATGGAGTTGCAAACACATTGGAGAAGCTAACTCCCCAACATATCCCTTGATTCCAGGCACAAGCATCATATACTGCTAAGAGCAGACTTCTCTGATGAGGCCATTTTTCTCCTTGGTTGAGCTAAGATTTCATCTTTCTCTTGAGTTGAAAAATTAATTTACTCTTACCTTAAATTGTATCACTTCCCTAGTTTATATTTTGCCATTTTCTTAGATAAATAACTAGCATTTAGTGGGTGGAACATAAACTGGCTAAGACCTGGTATTCTCCCCCTTTAGAGAGACCAGAGAAAGTGACTTTTATTCTAAATCTCCTAAAAGAGCACTGTACTCCTAGACTGGGCAGCTAGGTAGCACAGTGGAGAGAGTGCCAGAAGTCAAGAAGACTCCTCTTAATGAGTTCAAATCTTATCTCAGACACTTACTACCTGTGTGACCCTGGACAAGTCATTTTATACCGTTTGCCTCAGTTTCCTCATCTGTAAAATGATCTGGAGAAGGAAATGGCAAACCACTCCAGTATAATGCCAAATGGGGTCACAAAGACTGGGGCACAGCTCACCACCACCACCAAGAACATCTGTACTTTTTGTCTTCCCCACTGGAATATAAACAAGCATTGTTTCATACTTTATACTTACATTCTCAGTGACTGGAACAGTTCCTGACCCATAGAAGGTGCTTATGAAATCCTTGCTGATGAATAACTTGCTAATTTTTATATTTCTCTACTTCCCCCTGAATTGCTGCTCTTCTCCTTTTAAGAGAACCATATTTTATAACAAAGAATTTTTAAAAGATGAAGAGAAAAACATTTAGCAAAGTCAGTCAAAATGTCAAGGGGAAAAAACCCCATGATTTTGGATGCAGGGTTCCACACCTCCGCAAATCAAAGGTAGGAAGGAAGGTCTCTTTTCGTATTTCCTGGGTGGGGCCAAGTTTGGTTATTATAATTTCATAACATTTAGCTACCATTGTTTTGGGATTGTTTTTCTTTCCATTTTCATTGTTGTGGTCATTGTTTATGTTGTTTTCCTGACTCTGCTTACTTAATTTTATATCAGTTTATACAAAGTCTTTCCAAGTCTTCCATATTCATCATATTCATAACTTCCTACAGCGTAGTGTTATTTACATTATACCATTATATTCATGTCCCACAATTTGTTTAGCCACTTCCCTTAATGAACTCACACTTTGTTTCTAGTTCTTTGCTGCCACAGAATGTGCTGCCATAAATATTTTGGAATAGATGGAGACTTTTTTCTTTTTGTCAGTGACCTCTTGAGGTCTAGCAGTGTAATCCCTGGATCAAAAGCTATGAACATTTTTCATCCCTTCAGTTGCATAATTCCTAATTGCTTTTCAGATCATTTGTACCAATTCATACCTACACCAACAATGCATTAATGTGACTGTCTTGCCACAATCTTTCCAGCTAGGAAAAGAGGATTTTATAATCAGGAATCTGCTTTATAGACAATTTTTAATGGGAAAAAACTTAGTCCTTATGAGAACGTGTATTTTCTGAAGGAGATGTCAAAGTATTATTTATTTTGGTCTGGTATTCTTTGAGCTTGTTCGTATGGTAGACAATAGGAAGGAAAGGAATTTACACTGACCAAGATGGATGATACCACGTACAAAAATTTTGCAAGCCCAATC
The DNA here is from genome assembly GCA_028627135.1 of Pseudochirops cupreus. NCBI lineage: Eukaryota > Metazoa > Chordata > Mammalia > Diprotodontia > Pseudocheiridae > Pseudochirops > Pseudochirops cupreus. Next base: position 535,494,159 of record CM053581.1, read on the forward strand.
CTTTAACTTTAAAAAAAAAATAAGGGGAAACTAGGTGGTTCAGTGAATAGAGCACTGGCCCTGGAGTCAGGAGAATCTCAGTTCAAATCTGACCTCAGACACTTGACACACTAGCCCTGCGACTTGGGACAAGTCACTTAACCCCAATTGTCCTCCAAAAAGCAAGCAAACAAGCAAACAAGAAAGAAAGAAAGAAAGAAAGAAAGAAAGAAAGAAAGAAAGAAAGAAAGAAAGAAAGAAAAAGAAAGAAAGGAGGGAAGGAAGGAAGGAAGGAAGAAAACCTACTTATAAGCTACTTGAGGGCAGGGACTGTTTTCCTTTTATGTTTGTAAAATATCTTCTAGATGAAATCTTCCTTTAAAATGCAGCAGTAATCAAATCTTTACAAAGTACTGGCTAACCAACGTGCTGACTTGGTTATAAGCTTGGGTGACTTGGGAGGACGGTGATGCCCTTGACAGGAATAGGAAAGGTAAGAAGAAGGATTGGATCGTGAGAAAAAATGATGAGTTCTGCTTTGAACATACTGAGTTGGTCTAATGAGAAACTGGAGGCCAGGAAAGCAGTTAGGGATGTAAAAATTTGAGAAGCATCTACATAAAGATAGTAATTGAGTTCACAGGAGCTCAAGAGATCACCAAGTGAAACAGTATAGAGCAGAGGTCCTTAAACTTTTTTGAGTCAGAGACCCCTTTGGCAATCTGGTGAAACCTATATACCCTTCATAGTGTTTTTAAACTCATTGAATACATAGGATTATAAAGGAAATCCATTATATTGAAACACAGTTGCCAAAATAAATTTTTTTTAAAAAACCCAAGTTCACAGTGTTTAGAAAGTTAAGAACCTCTTACATAGAGAAGAAGAAAAGAGAACCAAAGACAGGTCCTCAGGGCACATACCCAAAGGGCTTAGCTTGGAGGAAGGTCCAGCAAGAGAGACTGAGGAGCCATCAGCCAGGTAGGGAGAAGTAAGGACAGAAAGAAGAGTGTCACAAAAACCTAGAGAGATGTAAGTATATCTGCGAGGAAAGGATGACAGATAGTGTCAGAGGCTCTGGATGAAGAGGATGATGACTGAGAATTCCCTATTAACTTTGCTAACTTTGAAGAGAGCAATTCTAGATGAATGATGATGAGGTCAGAAGCCAGGCTGCAGAGGGTCGTCTGAACAAACATGAGCACACTTACATATATGCATAATACATATATACACGTGTATATTTATGTATATATACATATGATATATGCAAAAGCAGTGAAAAGTACTGACGTCAGGTAGTAATTTCACCAAGTTTAGCTGCTTGCTGTTAATGAATAACAGGGTCCAGCTCTCCTGGTACTCTGTCCAATACACTAATTACTGCAGCATAGTTTCTCTCAGATTCTGACTTGGTTCATCTGAGCAAATGAAGACAGATCATTTTGACCTCTCATAGGTCAATCTTACTTCACAGGTCTAACTGCAAGAAAACTTTTCATTTGAGCATACCTCAAAGCCACATGAATATCTCAGATAAAAGGTTATGTAAGTATGTAATGTTATGAACAGGCATGTCCTTTCATCTAAATGTTCCCATCTGGGGTATTATTTTTACAAGATTCACTCCTTTCCTTCATCTCCTTGAAGTACAAAGACAGCTCAGCCTCTGTAGACAGCACTAAAAGCAGAGAGTCTATTGTGTCTAGGACTCTTTGGACTACGAAGGAATTCCAAAGAATTAAAAGCCAAGGTCCCTGCCCTTGAGGGGTTTATAGTCTAGTGCTGGGGAAACAAAAAACCTACAAGCAAGGACTTGAGTGCATTTAACCAAGCTGTCTATGAATAAGAACTTTATAATGTGTTTCTTTTTTTTTTTTTTTGGAATCTTTTATTTATTTATTTATATATTTGGAGAGAGAGAGAGAGAGAGAGAGAGAGAGAGAGAGAGAGAGAGAGAAAGAGAGAAACACTAACTTTTTTGCATAACAGTATTTCTAAAAGTCCAGTTTCATGAGACTGGCTTAGCTTTATGTCATGTATTTAGAGCTGGCCTTAGACATCACCTACTCCTTTACAGATGAGGAAACTGAGGCCAAGATAGCAAGTGGGAGAGTCTGCATTTGAAATCAGGCCCTTTTAAAAATTACTTGCAGGCCGAAGTACCTAGTGAACATTGTGAAAATATAATACTTTGAAATAACAAGATCATAGTACCATAGCATTGTATCATAGTGTCACAGGATCTAGAGTTGGAAGTGAACCAACCCCCTTGATTTTACAGAGAAGTCAACCTTCTTGCTTTAGGCCACACAGCTAAGAGGTAGTAGAGAGCAGCAACAGTGGTAGCAGATTTTCCCTTCCTGGGCATTATTTTTCTATATTGTCCAGGCACTCATCTCCTCAGATTAATTTCTTTTAACAAGGTATTTAAATTAAGAAAAATTAAATATGGAAATCTAAATTCATATTTATTAAAATGAGGATAGAAACTTTGTCATTTATTTGTTATCTCTTAGAATCCTTATCTCCCTTCAAGACTTGGCTCAACTGTCACCTTCTACATGAAGCTTTATCTAATCCCACAGGCTACTTGTACCTCATCTCCCCCTTTCAACCAACTCATAGCTATTTTTTGTATATATTTTCTTAATTGGCCTCCCAGCCTTAAATTGCTCCCTGCTCAACTCATCTTCTACCCAGATGCCCAAGTGATTTCCCTAAAAAACAAGTCTGATCATATTTCTCTCTTTCTCAATAAACGCCTGTGGCTCTCTATTGCCTTTAGAACAAATACATACACCTTTGTTTGGTATTTCAAATCTTTCACATCTGACCCAAGCCTACCTTTCCTGCCTTGTAAAACATCATTCTTCATGTACCCTATGAACCAGTTACACTAAAACTAGCCTACTTCTCACTATCTGTGCCTTTGTACTTGATGTCCCCAATGAATATGATGTACTCCCTCTTCATCTCTTTCTCTTAGGATCCCTAGTGTTCTTCAAGATTCAGCTCAAGCTGCACCTTCCGGAGGGTACTTCCTGATGTCCCTAGCTTCTGGGGTCATTTCCCCCAGATCACCTCCTATCTATTTGGTATGTAGCTAAATACATATGTATTATCTCTTCCAAGAAAATGGAAGCTACTTGCAGTCAAGTACTACTTGTTGACTTTTAACATTCTCAAGGCCAAATACAGTCTTGAAAAAAGAGTAGTAATTCAATACATATTTATTGATTGAAACTCTGCAAGGTGCTTGTTTTAGGAACATAGGGTCATAGATTAAGATTAATGGTGTTTATTCGTTTCAGCCACGTCAGACTCTTCATGATCGCATTTGGGGTTTTCTTGACAAAGATACTGGAGGGGATTGCCATTTCCTTCTCCAGCTCATTTTTGCAGGTGAGGAAACTGAGGCAAACAGGATAAAGTGTCTTACCCAGGGTCAAATAACTAGTAAGTGAACTCAGGAAGATGAATCTTCCTGATTCCAGGCCTGGTGCTCTATCCATTGTACTACCTAGCTCTCCCCCCAAAAGTCATAAAATCATGGCATCATAGAATCTAGAGCTGATGGGGATCCCAGAGTTCATTTAGTCAAATCCTCTGTTTTTACAGATGAGGAAACAGACCCAAAAAGATGAAGTCATTTGTCCATGATCATCTAGCTAGTAAACAACAGAGCCAATATTTAAATCCATGTTTTCTGACTCCAAATTCAATGCTGTTTACATTGTTCCACGCTGCCTCTATCTAAAGCTTCAATTTCCTAATTTGTATGAGTTCTCCCCCCACCCCCCAGGAAAGGGCTTCAATGCAGGCATGTGCATTAATTTAGGTCAATAGTTCCATGGTTCTTCCCTCCAGTGTGCTCTTCATTCTCTCTCTCTCTCTCTCTCTCTCTCTCTCTCTCTCTGTCTCTTTCCCCTTCTCTCTTTCAATACAAAAAAAATTTATCTTTATTTAAAGACAAAAGCCATTGTAAAATTACATACAGAAAATTAACGAAGTTTAAAGAGGGCAAGAAATTACTAGAGAAAGTCATGAAAGTTAACATTTATATAGAAAATCTGTACTGGCCAAGGAAGAGATGAGACAGGGGAAGGGAGGACATGGAGAAGGGATAAATTTCCCAGGTCCCAGTAGTGGCAACAGTAAGGGAAACCATAAAATTCTATCCAGGCAGATCACTGCTTAAGTGATTCAGTGAACTAGACAAGGTACCACATTGCTAAGACTGTATTTAGTTTGGGGTAGCAATGCCCTTTATTTTCAATCATGTGGCCATTGGAAAATGAGGTTCAAAAGTTCCTGGGCTTTCCCTATCCTATGCAGCTTCTGCCTCATACGTTTCTTCAGTTCCTCCTTATATTTGGGAAAAACTACACTCCCCATCAAGCTTCCTGGCCAAGAAAAGGCTATATCTATAAACCCATGACCTAGGAAGCAGGTACTCATCTTCACACCAAAGGTTCGGTCCCGAGGGAAACTGACTACAAAAAGAGGGGATGAGGCTCTTATTGCATTCTCTGGCAATCCCCACCTAGACATCCCCATTCCAGAGTAGAATGCTTTAGAAAATCTTTAAAACAAAGTTTAGGGATGGCTCGTATCCAAATGAACTAACAGAGCTGAGTACCTTCTTAAAAGGTAATCAATATAGAAAATGATTGAGGTTTAGGACAGTTACTATTTCCTCCACCATAAAAGGAATACAAAAATCTCATAAATACACATTGACAAATGTTTGAAATATGATAGAGCAACCCATCACACAATTACCCTCTCCTCGGGAAATTGGTACTTAAAACATGAGAACATAAAAACAGTTGGTGAGACTGCTGAACAGGTAATTTTCACTGCTACCTCAAATATCTACTATCTGAATATCTTAGATAAGCACAGTCCATGAGCATGCTTGGGGAGAGCACCATGCCCTGGCCACTTCCACTCACATGTGTTCTGACCTCTTATCGAAGAGTATTGCAACCAAAGTCTCCTTTAGGGATTTTTGATCCCTGTGATGGAGACAGAGGAAAAGGACTATGACAAGATTGGTTACTGAGGAAGAAAAAGTCACCCCACTCACTAATCTTTAAAAGAAGGGATAAGTTTCTGAGAAGTGGCTCAGCTTTCTCATACTCTCTTTCTCTTCCCATATGTTAAGAATGTATGAATTCTTCAAGATTTCCCTCAGACTTCTAACATGGAAGAAGGGAATTTCCTTCCACTCCCAACAGCAACAGTGACTCCTCGGCAGAAAGCTTGTATACTTGCCTACGTAAGTCTGAGATTGAATCAAATAAGATAATATACATGGAGAACTTTCTATATAAATGTTAACTATTATTATCATCTCAAATCCATAGCTGCTGCCTCTGCTTTGTGTTTCTTTCCCCAAGTACAGGTGACTAGATAGCAATCCTGAGGTAGACATTCCCAGCCTTGGTTCCCTGCCTCATGAATTCGAGAAGCACAGAGTTCCTGGTACTGAATAGTAGTACAGGTGCTTTCACCAGCTAGCCTACTGGAGGAGATGACCACCACCAAAAAGATGAGCCATGCCATTTGAAAGATTTGAACCTTGAGTGATTTGCTTGGCCAGTACAGATCCAGGCAAAATATCTGTTCAGCAGCCCTGAAAAGTATTTCATGTTTTGATGTTTTAAGTATCAACCTCCTGAGAAGAGTATAATGTGTGATAGGCTCCTATATCATCTTTTAAGTATGTTTTCTCTCGATATTGCATGGGTACCACTGGAGGACACATACCGCCCATCCGTTATTTGGCTATGGCAACTCATGAAACTATCAGGCTGATGCTTTAGGAAAACACCTTGTGTGCCTGTCATCAGCATGGTGGACTACAGATTGGTTTTTTTCCAACATATTTATTTTTATTTGAAGTGCATTTAGGCAGAATTCTCCATGAGATTATCACATCTAATTAATCATACTTTAAACATTTGTTTTGCTTTGGTTTTATCCTAGAAGTTATTGATCTTAATCTAGTTTTAGTTTGCTGGAATTGTACTTAATTTTGGTTAAGTCTCATCAAACAACCTTGGTTGTGCACATAAACACTTGAGAAATGCCACATTGGTTATAACATGTATATTCTATACATTGATTAGGAAATCCATCTGGGACATTACAGACTTGTTTTGCTTTGTTGACTATGAATTCTTTGTTACGTGTTTTGCAAAAAGAATTCATTTGGATCATAAAAGGGCTACACCCAGCAAATGCTTCAGAAATGTAGGTTAGAAAGAATATTTGTGCTTTTCTCCTCGGCAACTGCATGAGTCACCAAAGTGACTTGTTTAGTCTTGAGAGCTGTCTCTCGGAGAACAGACTGGCATCCCCATATCAGAGCAACAGTCTATGCTATACTATACACATTTAAATGATACAGACCTAAATTCATGTTTCAGGAAACTTCTCCTTTAGCTTTTTTTTTTTTTTGGTCTGTCCTACACTTATATTTGTTACACAGGTATCAAGTCTTATTTGTTAAGCTTTCACAATTAAATCTAATTTTGAGACTTTACTATTAACTAGGCATTAAGAAATCATTTGGGAAAGTTGGTGGTATTTAAAATGTTTCAGGAAAATTCAATACATTCCTTCCACAAGAGGCACAACAAATACAGTGCCATGGCATGAAAATATTCCTCAAATGTTTATGGAAGGAAAGTCTAAAGATTGTCTGAGTAACCACAAGATGATATATAGTATCTAGAGCTTTCCTGCAGGACCTCTGGGAAAATTAATAGGGAAAATTAATTATGATATGGCTTTCAGGGTACTTTCAAGAGCTAGGGGGTCATTGATGAGGTCATAGCTGGGGTTTTTTTAAATACATGTCATGTGAGTGGGTAGGAGGGGACATGAGAAGAAGCACTAGGAGAACCAAGACTAGAGAGGCCCATGATTTGGAATTGGAAGATATCTTAGAGGCGTCAAGTACAACCCCTTCATTTTGCAGATAAGGAAACTGAGATCCAGAGAAGTTATTTAACTAAGGCAGGGAATTACAAAACTTATTTTCAAACCCAAGTCCTCTGATTCTAAATCCAAAGCTCTTTCCCTTGCACCTTTCTCCCTCTCCACATGGGACTCTAAGAGACTTCAGTTTAGGGGCCTATTAAATCAATCAGTCTTTTCCTTTGGAAGTCAAAATGACCCTAATTCCTTTTTTTGCCAGGACCTTTGAAGGAGAGAGATTGAATTTTGAAGAAAAAGGAATTAAAATACTTTAACTCAGCGGTTCTCAAACTTTTTGGTCTTGGGATCCTTTTATACACTTTTAAAAATGATGGTGGACCCTCCAAAGAGCTTCTGTTTATGTGTCATATTTATTGACATTTACTATATTAGAAATTAAAACACCAGCATTATTATGAAAATACTTTTAACCTTGTAGACCATTTGAAAGAGTCTCAAGGTCCCTGGATCACTCTTTGGGAACGAAGGCTCTAAAGAACTGATCCAGTAGTTTAGGAAGAGGTGAGAAAATAATTAAGATGATCTGAGAAAGTGGCTGGCAAACCTTAAGTCAGGAGCTCTTTAAGTCATTGGATTTTATACACCATAAGTAAAGAGAAAATTAACATTTCTCCTTATAAAGGTGTGTGTGTGTGTGTGTGTGTGTGTGTGTGTGTGTGTGTGTGTGTGTGTGTGGTAAAATTAAGGTTAAAATAGCATAGTTTTAAAATACACATCAAGAGAAAACTTTACAGAAATAAATTCTGAAGTACAAGTAGGTACCTCTTCATAAACTTTTAACAATAATGTTTACAATGTCTTGCTATTTTAATGAGTTCTATTTTCATAAGGAGAAAAAAGTAAAAATTGAATTAAAAAATTCAATTAATTGACTAATCCTGTTCTCAAATCAATTTGCATAAGACTCTCCTCATTGGTAGAGTATGATTACTCAATGCTTAATGCCATGTGAGGGTTGGAGCTGATAAGAGCTAGGTAAAAGGGAAGACAAGGGAATAAGCATTTACATACTATCTGCTATGTGGCAGGCACTAGGTGTAAAGTACTTTTATAAATATTATCTCATTTGATCCTGAAAATGATCCTGGGAGCTAGAGACTATTTTTATCTCATTTTACAGTTGAAGAAATTGAGACAGAGGTCAGTTGACTTGCTCAAAGTCCTACAGTAAGTATCTGAGGCTGGATTGGAACTCAGATCTTCCTGACCAGACCCAGTGCTCTAACTATTCAACCATTGGCTACCTCTAAATGAGAGATACAAGTCTTTATAGCTTCCAGCTCGAAGAGAGGATACATGAGGTTCTACATCCTCTTCAAGGAAAAGTTTCTGAAGAGAAAGATTCTAGAAAGGTGCTAACATGTCTCTGTCCCTAGGTTACCATACTGGAGATTTCAGGGAATTTCTCCTTATGGGAGACTGGAGTCTCCTTCTCTCTCATCTAGCTGCCATTGGGAGAGCTCCTTCACTCTGCATACTATCTGGTATATTCTCACGTGTATAGCTTCTCCGATTTCTGTTTACTCTCAGTTGGATAAATAGGTTCATATTTACTATGTGTTTTTGTATAAGTGCCATTTTGTAGAAAGAGATTCAAACTTTTAGCTATATAGCTTAGGGCACACCTTCTCCATCCATGGCAATTAGGAGAGTGACTTGAACTTTAAACATTATTTCTCCTAGACTAACAATATTTGGAAAGGCAGATAGATTTAATTCTAGTCCAATATCCCTCTCAGAGGACAGCAGGATGGCAGGCCTCATGGACCTAGTCTCCTGCTCCTTTCCTAGCAAGAACAAAGTCTCCCTCAGAAAAGGGTAGGCAAAGACTCAAGAGATATCCATTCCTGCCTCCCTGTGAGCCACACCTAGGCAGACCTACGTGGACACACATAACCTATGTGGGCTACACACATACACCCTACACAAATCTAGAAGAAGCCAGGCTATCTGAACTTTAGGGCAATCACCTTCACACCATCATTCACCTGGTGATAACAAAGCTATGTTTCAGTCATAATCATACCTAGCATTTTTATAGCACTCTCAGGTTTAAGGATTTTCATATATTACCTCATTTGTATCTTGCATCTTGTATCAACCCTAGAAGGTAGGTAATACAGGTATTATTGTCTTCATTTTACAGATTAAGTAAATCATGCTTAGCAAAGCTTACATGATTTGCCCATGGTCACCTAGCCAGTATTAGGGTCCTAATTCAAACCCAAGTTCCTCCGGACTCCAAAGAGGCTCAGAGATACATAATGAAGTTTGTGAATTCTAGGCCCTGTGTCAAATGGTAATAGTGATGTCAGTACTTTGTCTCGTTGAAGGTGGAGCCAAGCTAGGGGCTGACTCCCAGAAGACTTGTCATGTGGCAGACCCAGCTCCCACCTTCCACCATCAATTTCCAATGAAGACTAATTCTTGAATGCTCTCAGTAGAGTCCTCTGATGCTTTTCATTTAATGGAAAAATACAAGTATATTGCCAAAAATAGCTGATTTATTGCCATAGATCAAAAGATGTTAAAACATTGTTTGATTGGCCTTAGATGAAAAACAAATGGAAGAAATAAATATCCCTACAGCACTGACCTAGAGTTAAAAGGACACTCATAAGCCACTTAAAGCAACGCTTTATTTTACGTGTGAGGAAATTTAGGTCTAGGGAGGGCAAATCAATTGTCCAAACTAATCTAAACGCATATTAAAGGTGGGCTCAAAACCTTCATCTTCTGACTCTAGAGATGAATTTTCTCTCTCTATTGTGCCATACAGCCTCTAACAATCCAGTTAAGTCTGTCGTCATAAAGAAGTCCATGCAGTTGTTTTTTAACAAATCATTTTGGTTGCATTTTGAAGGAACTCCCCAACACCATTTTGTTTTTATCAGGATTTCTCAGGTAGCTAGGATAGCACATAATTCTTGGCACAAATATATTATGTTTTGTTTCTGTTTTTGTTTTGCAAAGAAAGGATAAATGGGTCCAAAAGTAGATATTGATTGTTAAAACTATTTGCCCAAGCACTTTGTTCCTGGGCACAATGGACAAGGTAAAGAATTTTCCCTTTTCATTCCTGAGTTTGCCTTTTGGAATGTGATCATCAAAAGTTCCCCCTCATTCTTCAGTTGATTTTCTACTTTTGACTTCATTAAAGAACTTCTGAGAACCAGCTTTAGAGATAGGAAAACCTAGGTTGAAAATCCACCTTGACACATCCTTGGTTCTGTGACCTTGGGTAAAACACTGAACCTCTCAGTGCTACAGGCAACTCTCTTAAGACTATGAATTGCCATGTAGTTGCTAATCTGTATTAATAGAAGATCATTTAGGAGGGAGTTCCCCAAACCAATGACATTGTAGATTTTGTCTAAAACAAATCAAACAAATAAACAGAACACTCTCATTGGTCTTGGAGTTCTTTATGAGGTACTCCTCCAATGCCCTTTTTGCCATCTAATTTACTATTTAAAGTGAATCTGTTGCCTATTACGGGTTCCCTGTTCTTGCTCAGGTAAATCTTTCCATTTAAAAAAAATGCCTTTTCCCCTACAATAACAGTCTCTTTTCTTCTACAAAGGTCAAAGTCCCCACACAGGCCAGTTAAATTTCCACTTCCGTGATTGGCCATTCTGAAAATATGAGCTGGTCACAAATGGGGAATGGAGAGAGACATGAGATAAATCAGCACAAATATACCATTAGTACTAGCCTCACCAGCTCATACCTCATTGATTAATACCATCCTCCCCCTGGAGGGAAGACATTTTTCCTACATATGTGTTGGAAAACTAATCAAGAAACAGTGAGTGGTCAGTTGCATTGTAGCTTTTCTTATATTGTGAGATGGAAGTTTTTTACACATGTTTTTTTTTTTTTGGTATCAGGAAATAAAGCAGTTTTCTGGGGACAGTGAGAGCTGAAATGACTTGACCACAGTCACAGAGCTAGTATGTTTCAACTGCCTTCAGGGAAGCCTCTACCACCTTTTTCAAATATTTGGTACAAAGCTCCGGGTCTGATGTATCAATGAAAGAATGATTGAATCCTATGAAAGAAGCATCAATGTCTTGCTGCACTTGGGAACTAAACTAGGAATTTAGCTTGGCTTCTAAGCAAAGGTAGATTAGACTCTCTAAGTGCCACTGTGACTTATGGGCAAGAGAAAAACTAATTGAGGGACTTTAGGTAACAATCTAATGCAAGCCCTGATTGCACAGATAAGAAAACTAAGGCAAAGTCACTAGCCCAAAGAAATATAAGTAGTAAACAGCAGAGTTGAGAATGAACTCCAGGTCCTCAGACACAAAATTAATTTCTCTTTCTATGCAACCATAAAGTTTTGGGCTAGTTCCATGATTTCATAGGTAGAGTGCCCCATTAAAGAAATACCATCAACCAATGAGGACAACATCTGCTCTACAATTTCTACAACCTTGGAGAGTGGCCCAGAGTACTGAGGGTTAAATGATTTGTTCAAGGTTGCACAACCGGGATTTGTCAGAGACAGGATTTAAAACTCAGGTCTTCCTGATTCAGACACCAACTCTCCATCAACTCTAAAACCTGCACCATGAAACAGAATTTCTTTAACAAGTAGATCTGTGATGCAGATTACAGGTTATACCATTATACCACCAATCACATCCAGATGAAACTGATTTTAAACAAAATAATAATAGTATTTAACTAAAAATGAACTGAAGCCAACAAAATTAATATGTAAACACAGAAGACAAATAAATACGACATTAATGGAATTTTAATGGAAAAACAATATAATATAGTGATGTGCCAGTTGCTTTGAGATATGCAATAAATTTGACAGAGTTTCATTTGGTAACAATGATGACCATACATGGCTGCTTCTACTGACTCTGGGTTGACTCAGAATGTCTGACCTTCACCAGATTAAATAAATGTGAGCTGGTTTCTCCACAGCTAATTTAGTTCTCTGTCAAAGGTTGAATTCCTGCCATACAAGTTTTCTTATGTTTTTTCAAACTTCTAAACTCACCACCACGTTAGTAACTCATGCCTTAATTGACTCTTCCCTCAGCCTCCTCTCCTAGGTTTGGAGAGCTGGAGTATGGAGCACCAAACTCCTCCCAATGCCTTCCTTTATGGAAGGCAGAGGCTAGACTCTCAGATCACTCCCACTTGCATCTGATCCCCTGCCTGGATTTAACTGCACAGAACAGTATGTCCCTCTTGGTAGTTATCCCCAATGGCCCTCCCCCTCTACTTCCCTCCTTTTGTCTTGTTTCCATCTTTGGATTGTAAACTCATTAAGGGCAGGGACTGTCTTTCTTTTTATTAATTATATCTCCAGCACTTAGCACAGTTTCTAGTATGTTGTAGGTGCTTAACAGACATTTACTGAATGGGATTGTTTTTAATAGTCTTATGACAGGGAAATATAATATTATTCCAAGGAAATGTGCAAAAGTTGTAACTTTTAAAGAGCATACTTCAATGACTTTGAAACCAGGGTGAAATGGGATCAGTCAGATCAAACCCCAAAGGAAAGTGCAATCAAAAATTTAAAATGAGGTCAATAATTCACAAACAATTATTGTGAAATCTTCTAATTCTCAGAAAACATGAAAAAACCTGCAGAAGCATTTGGCAGCTAGAAGAGCTGTTATTAATCCCTCTTCAATGGGACATAAACTTCTTGAGGTTGAAAGAACAGAGAGAAGGTCAGTTTTTAAAAGTCACTAAGCACTGCTATGAAAGAAAAATACTAGCTGTGAACAAGACAATAAAAAGACTAGATGCAGTAGCAATAATTGAAAAAAGGTAATTCTTACTGATGAAAATCAAATCACTTTTTCATTCAAGGCTATACTAAAACCATTGTCAGAAGAATTCTGGGTGAGTTTGTAACATCTGGGCATCTTCATCAGACTCAAAAACATATACTCAAAAAAATTTGTAGGATATTTTACTTTCAGGGGGTCTAGAAGTCACATCCCCACTGAAAGAATGAAATCTGACAAATATATCTATATTCTGAGAAGCAGTACAATCAAATGATCAAATGGGATAACATTTTTAAAGCATTTAGTTGGGTACCTGCCACATAGTAGGCACATGATAAATGCCTATTCCCTTATTCCCCTTCCCTTCCAGAATTATAGAAATGCCTAAATAAAGCTGGAATATTCTAACATGCCTTGAACAATGCCACGCAGCATGAAAGCGTATAATGGGAATGGGAATTTGAAGAGTTTCCCTGCCCCTTAAGAGACCTAAGGGAATTTGGAGATCTTCCCTGCCCCCTTGTAGGTTGATCACATGGAGCCTGTGGTGGGCGAAGTTTGCTGAAGGGAAGCAGAGCTAGATGGTGGGAGAGAGAGGAGGCACCCAGGGAGACAGCTAGGTTTGTGGGAAGGCTAAAGGATGGTGTGGCTCTCTGCTGTGTTGTGGTGTATTCGTTTCTATGTGGCTATGATGGATTTGGTTTTCTGGTGGTGGGATTTGGTTTTTCTTTCTCCCTAAGAAGACCCAGGTGACTGGGTAACACCTAACTCAAAGGAATTTGCATTACCAATGGAGTTCTAGGTAGGAGAAGGAAGAGGATTTTTCGGTGAAACTTTCTTATCCCCACCCCTTTCTAATCAAAGTGTGTAAGTGAATAGTTATTGTGCTGACCCTGGTCTCTACATATTGAACCATGGTCAGCATTTGGTGTCAATAATTATAAAGGAGTAGTTCTCTCAATATTTGAGAGAGTATGGTATCAGGACAGACAGAACCAGAGACTGAGATCTGGTTATAAGTGGATAATCTTTAAGAGAATTTTATGATTTTAGAAACTGTTGTTGTTCAGCTGTTTTTAGTCAAGTCACACTCTGTGTGACCCCGTTTGGGGTTTTCTTAGCAAAGATTCTGGAGTGGTTTGTCATTTCCTTCTCCAGCTCATTTTATAGGTGAGGAAACTGAGGCAAACAGAGTGAGTGACTGGCCCAGGGTCACATAGCTAGTAAGTGTCTGAGGCTGTTTTTCTTCCTGACTCCAGGCCCTGAATTCTATCCAGTATGGCACCACCTAGCTGCCTGTGATAGCTTTTAGAAGTTATTGGATTATTATTTTACTAGAGTTCTTTTTGTATACATTTCAAAAACTGTAATCATCAGGAAACACAAACATTCCCGTACACAAATGAGAATAAAAAGGACTTATGTGAAACTGTGAACTTCAATAAATTTGGTTGGTGGTTGTCCTTCATTCTTGAAAAGGACCAAAATGTCATCGCTATGCTAGAGTCTGACTGTGGCTGACCAGCCCTATACAAGCTCGGAATGTTCCACCACAGATGGGCACAAAGAGTTCATGTAAACATTTGGGGTGGATTCTCTAAATTTGCGCATCTTGTGCTTCTTCTAAAAATGCTAAATTAAATATATTTATTTAATGTAGCATGTATGTATGTAGATATACATATGCACACATACAATATATAAACATACAAACATACGCATATTTGCATGCAAAACACACAGATGTGTTTTGCGTGTGTGCATATATATGTGTGTATATACAAACATGTGTATATACATACCTACATATATATGCATTAAATTTAAATCGTAGTAACACAACTGCCATGTTTGTATCCTCTTCTCTTGCTCTCCTCTAGGAGAATGTGGGACCTTCCCTTGTTATTTGACAGCTTTGTGTCAATGACCTTTGTACATTTCTTTGTGCCTATATAATCATGTTTTATTGGTATTCTTTCTGTTTTGATTTAGGTCTCTCCATCACTTCCTACTGACTCCCCTCCCTTCTGCCTCCAAATAGAAGCTGTCTCATCTCTTGCAACAAATGAGTATAGTCCAAGGAAAACCCATAGGCCACGTCTGAAAACCCACATCTCATCCTGCACCTTCAGTCCATTCCTCCCCGGCCAAGGAATATGCCTGTATTTTTCCTCAGAGGTATAATCCATATTTTGATAGTCTGGCCAGATCGGATGTATGTGAGATGAATGGAAATTTTATACCACTCTGAATAAATGAGTTTCTTTAAGGAGAAAAAAAAGTGTGTGTGCACACATACACACATACATATACACACACACACACACACAATCCAACTCACTCCACACTGGCTTGTCATTGCTTCCTCCCATTCACAACAAAGGAAAGGCTCACTTTGTTTTCTAAAACCTGAAGGCATATCAGTTAACCAGATGTTCTGGATGTGGTTGCGCTGGGCTGGTTTGTATAGGACTCAGGAATGAACTAAGAAATTTTTTTTTAAGTACAGGGGAGATATGATTTTAGCAAACGGCTACAAAAACACCAAGTGGATTTAATTCATATTTAGTACTTCTGTCTGATGGTGGACGTTGCCAACCTGTGTGCCTCACTCTCTCTTTTTCCCATTAGAAAAAAAAGATATTTTCCAATTTTTTTTTAACTTCAAGAATCAAAACATCTAATCACAGCTCACTCCCTACCTAATGTGCGATTCTGTGGATTGTACTGGCCCCATTTTCTCACACAGATTTAATAACAAAAGCTGTATTCAAGTATCATGTTGCCAAGGCCTTTCCCTCTTGTAAAATAGGAACCAGGGGATTATCCCAGGGCTTAACCTACTGCCTGAGAGAAAATTAGACATTTTTAGAAAATGTGTGAATTCTCTTAGGCTACCAGGGTGCTGGAGAGTAGACCAAAACAATCATTTGCTAAATATCATGCATTCTACTGTAGAGAATAACTGATTGCTAAAACCATTCGCTTCTCTGATTACTCTTTGTATGGTTTGTTCATGAAAGAATTTAAGACTTTTTAGAACCAGTGGGAACATTCAGAGGCTTATGATACAGTAGATACTTGGACTGGTTAGAGTCTTCCACTAGGAAAGCAATGCTGGGGTGTATAGAGCTTTGGAACCTGCTGGGAAAATCACAAGGAGAGCTACCTTCTGACTAATTTTCCCAGAAACAAGGCTAGGAAGTAAGGGCACTAAGGCCTCTAGCTAGTCAACAAAAGATTACTCCTTTATAGACAATAGTGTGCTTTGGTGGTGAAATCCTTAAAAGTGACTTCGCCTTTAACTACAGCTCAAAAAAGCTGATGCTATGAAATGTAAGCAGCTCTTCAAAAGACAGAGGGGCATAGTAGCACTTTGGTGTAGTGGAAAGAACACTGGCTTTGGAGTCAGTGGACCTAGATTCAAATCCTGTCTTTGATGGTTGATAGTCCTGTGACTTTAGGAACTTAATCTCCCTGGGTCCATTTTCTCCTCTAAAATGAAAGGATTGGACAAGATGTTTTTTTAAATATGTATGGTTATGGTGGTGGTTGTTTTCCTTCAGGGCACTAGGCACAGCTGAGGTTTTGAAACTAACTGATTGCTTTGCTTTGCTACTAAATCAGCAATTAATAGAATTAATTCAGTATTTTCCAAATCTGCTAGTCAGAGTTCTCATTTATTGAGCAACTGCACTAAGTAGTAGGTTCTGTAAATGTAAAGATGCTATGTCCAACCTGGTGACATACAGCAATCTTGTTAGTGAGAAAGGTCATTGACATAAAGCTGTCAAATAATAGAAAATCACACATTCTTAATAAGATCCCAATAGGTATTACAAGTAATTGTAAGGAAGGAATACTTTCAATATCAGAATGGAAATGGGCAACTTGGGCTCTCTGCAGTAAAAGTTCAAAACTTCCAGAGGACTAACTATGTTCAAAGTATGTCTAGGGTGAACCAATGATGTTACCCATTCTATACAGGTCAAGTGTTTTAGGCCAAGTACCCAGTGGTCCCAAGTGCAGGGTCAAGATCTAAAGAAATTCAGTTTATGAAACAGATGGTGGTGGTGGTGGTAGTGGTGATGATGGTGGTGATGATGGTGGTGATAGTGATGGTAGTGGTGGTGGTGGTGATGGTGATGGTGATGGTAACAACTCTTTTATGAAATACATTCAGGAAGAGTTTATGTTGACAGGTGCAGCCCATCAGGTCACCTCACAGACAGACACATACAACAACAGCCCATGGGGGATAAAAAAGAAAAAACAGTCAAGTGGAAAAAGCTACACCTCTTTCTTGATGGTGGTTTAATGAGATTCTCCACAAAGTAGACCTTCATGCATTTAGTCAATCCCTATTTTTCTTTTTCATAACTAAAGGCTACCCATGCATTGTAAATCATTAGCACCACGTGGTCTGTTTAGTCTTTGGGGCCCCACACCTGGGTAGAACTAACAACCTCCAGGACATCATGAGCACAGAAATTTTAGAACTGGGAGCAGTCTGGGCAACCACTTCATCCAATGCATATCTGCAAAGGAATTTCTACTATAGTAGAGGAGAGATCACTTTTTCTAACTATGGAGGACATTCCTAGCAGTGGGGGTCAAAAAGGTGTGGTAAAGAGATATTAATGATTCTTGTATTTCTTTATAACTCTCCAAAAGCAGAGAAAATTCAAGTGACTCTAGACCAAAAGAAACCTAGGTACATCTGAATTTAATGTATTAATGCTTTAGGGGTAAGGGCTGGCATTAAATCTGCCAAGGACTAGTGCTTCAGGTAACTTTGGTTGACTTGGGTTAAGAAGCCCATCCTTTGAGGTAGCAGACCCAAGGGCAAGCTGTAAAAAAGAAAGGGAGGAGGTGGTCATAAATGGCCCTGTGATTTTTGGAGGGAATAGCTAGTTCTCCTATTTACAGTCCCTTTGCCTTCTACCCCCCACGCCGCTGGAAACACACGTACCTGTTATTAGTAAGTTTTAGAATGGCGTTTATTTGCATTTTCATTACATGTTTCACAAACATCTTAAGGGACCTTCTAGAAGGGAGGGTACACCAGAGGTACCAGAGATGCCAAACTCAAAGCCAGCAGGCCAAAAGGGACCCCTTCCCCTCATTTTCATCCCCAGTTTGAACCAGAATAAAAAGTATTTGGGAAATGGTTAACGAAATAAAGAAAAACACAATGCAGCATAGATACTATTAACTAGTGGTTTTCTAGGTCAATATGCAGCCATTTCTGCTTGAGTTCTATTTGAGTGGTCTCTCCCCCTCCCCCCCCCCCAGTATCTTTACTAAAAATTAGTTCCTTACCTCTGATTGATATGTTTGATCTGCTGGCCTCTGATTAGTCCCTAGGATCAATTATGTCAGCCACCTTACTGAATCAGCTGTTTCCTGTTCAGAAGATGGTAGTGGCATGTGGGGGTTGTCCACAGCTGTGACTCACCTGGAAGAACAAAGTTGACTGGGTGAACTCCTACTGGTCTATTCTATTGCTTGAACGTACATTGAGACTGAGACTCAAACTGTGTTCCTTTTGTTTGTCTGGTGTACAGTGTTTGATGACCCTCACTCTGCCCCCAGGTTCTTGATTTTACCCTCTCTGGTGTTACAGGAAAATGGGAGAAATATTCCCATTGTGCTCATGTGATAGGTAACTGCTACTGAATGACACTATCACAATCCAGAGATTCCAGAGGTTAAAACTGAGGCTTTATTATGCACAGGTTCAAAGCTCAAAAATAATTCCACAGTTTATATAGTTTTCAGTTATGTCAGAGAGACAGAGAAGTAATTTTTGATCAAATAGCAATCTCATACATCCTATTAGGTCATAAAAGTTAAATATATTTGGTCAACTGAATCATAATCTTATGCATCCTCTAAGGAAACAAACTTAGTTTTAGAGTCTATAGGTAAACTAAGGCAAGGTTCATATTAAAGCCAAATCTGCAAAATTTAGAGTTTGCAATGAGTTAATTGAAAGGGGAGATTTTACCCACCACAAAGACAACCACAGGGTTGGAGCCCGTTGGGATCCTTCCACAAATAAAGCAAGTTAAATTACGTTGAGAAGCCTTGATTTCCTGTCGGCTTCTTATTTCAAGAATGTCTGAGGCCTTCACTAAATTTTAACCTCCCAGGGGACAGGTTTCAGCCAGCTCACTTAATATTAACATCCCATGAGACGAGACATGCTTTTAGCCGGCCTAATAACCTCCTAACCAAGAGAAATGGCCCTGAATCCCAAATGATAAAGACTAATGAAAGGAAATAAAAAATTCTTAAGACTCTTAATCTCCTTTTCCTTATCTGTAAAATGAAGGAGCAGGCCACAATGACTTCCAAGGACCCTTCCAGTTCTAAATCTGTGACCCAATGATTTTGATTCCTCTTTTTTGCTAATTTCTTTCCAAGGTCTGTTGGTTATAAATCTCATCTCTGGCCATTTTTAATAATCTGTCCTTGTTCACCTAACATGAAGAGGCAGCTGGTAAGGAGAGGACAGAGGACTGGGCCTAGAGTCAAAAAGAGCTGAGTTCAAATGCTGTCTCAGACACTAGCCGTGTGATCCTGAGTTCATTTCACTCAGCATCAGTTCATATAAGTCTTTCCAGGTTTTCCTGAAGTCTGCCTGCTCATCATTTCTTATAGCATAATAGTATTCCGTTACATTGACTTGTTCAGCCATTCCCTGACTGATGGACATCCCCTCAATTTCCAATTCTTGGCCATCACAGAGAGTTGCTATAAATATTTTTGTACATGTGGGTTGTACATATTGAGGTCAGGGAACCATAACATGTTGAAGTATAAGGTTAGGTTATAGGTTATAGCATGAGACCCCAAAATACCAAAACGCCAGGTCCTGCCAAATGAATTCAACTCAAGTCTTCTCTCAGCCAAAGGAAAGCAAAATTTGCCTTAATGGGTAGGCTTTTAAGGAACCTCAGTATCTGTGACATTTGTACTGGACAGGTGGGCCAGAATAATCTAACACAGAGTCTGTGCTAGATCATTCTCCTTATTCTCCCTGCCTGTCAAGGAGGCAAGAGGAGTTTGGGGAGGGTCTTCAGGAGGAGTCAAATGAGGTCAGACTCCAATAATGAGATTGAGGGTGGGAAGTAGCTGGAGGCTACCTGGACTTGAGAGACTATGGGGGGCTAAGGCTACTTTAAAGGTAACAGATTTGAGCATAGATATTTTGGAAGGATCAAGGGTGGAAAGTAGCTGGACAAAGGAGGGCTAGGCTAGTAACCGAGATTTGGGCTGAGCTATAATGAAAGGTTTATGCCCTCAGGCAAATGCCTCATCAAAAGGGAAGATTAAAGTAAAGTTCAAGGGCATTCCCAGAGCCTGTACCTCATCACTTTTCCTGTTTTTATGATCTTTGGGATACAGACCTAGAAGTGGTATTGCTGGGTCAAAGGGCATGTACAGTTTTATAGCTTAAAACTGAGAGCATGATTCCAGATTGCTCTCCAAAATGACTGGATAAGTTCACAACTCTGCCAACAATGCACTAGTGTTCCAATTTTCTTACATTTTCTCCAACATTTATCATTTTCCTGTTTTGTCATGTGAGCCAATCTGACAGGTGTGATGTGGTACCTCAGAATTGTTTTGATTTGCATTTCTCTAATCAATACTCATTTAGAGCATTTTTTCACATGACTTTAGATAGCTTTAATTTCTTCCTCTAAAAACTGCCTGTTTATATCCTTTGGCCATTTATTAATTGGGAGAATGACTTGCATTCTTATAAATTTGAGTCACTTCTCTATATATTTTAGAAATGAGGCCTTTATCAGATAGTGGCTGTAAAAATTGTTTCTCAGTTTTCTGCTTCTGGGGGAATCTCTTCAGGGGTCCCCAAGACATTTCAGCTCCAGTCTAAGAGGGTGTAAGTGGCTGAAACCTCTCCTTGAAAAGGGAAGGATAAGAGTTTTTGTTGATTTTGTTATCCTAACCACCACACTTACCCAAGAGAGCCTTGAGAAATGTCTGCACACTAAGATCAGGACATTCTGACCCAGAATCTGGGTGGAAATCAAATCCTCTATTACAAATAATTATCTAAGATGGGTTTAGATCTTCCAGAATCCTCTCCAGGTTGGCATGCAGATGAATTTGACCCAGAACAACAACAACAACAAAAGAATAGCTAGCACGGAGCATGCACCTGGTACTAACCTAAGGGCTTTACAAATATTATCTCATTTAATCTGCACAAGACCCTGGGAGTGATTGTTCACTGTACAGTGACCCCAAGGACACATAGGGCTTTCTTGGCAAAGATACTGGAGTGGTTTGCCATCTCCACCTTCAGTGTGTTCCCATTTTACAGATGAGAAACTGAGGCAGCTTGATGCTATCATTATCTCCAATTTACAGTTGGAGAAACTTGGGCAAATAGAAGTTAAACCCAAGATCGCATAGGTAGCAAATGTCTGAAATCAGCTTGGAATTCAGGTCTCCCTCACGGCCAGCTCAGAGCTCGTCCCCAACAGCCACCTAGCTGCCTTAAGTAAACTGAGGAGGTAAATCTTTGCTCAAGACCTACCCAGCAAGCATTCTTCTCTTTGTTATGCATATCTGTCAGCCGTTAAGCCTTTGTGGCTCTGATTTTGGCCCCAGCTGAGAAAGATCAGTTTGCCAGCCTAAGAAATCTTAGAGATGAGTCAGTCTTTTATGGTAAACACTGAATCAAGTAAAGAGCAAAGACTGAAATGAAGGAGGGTGTGTTAGGAAACACCCCTGGAGAAGGACGCGGGGAACCGCAGGGGAAGGAAGAGAAGCGATCGTTTGCAGAAAAGGGAGGGAAGACTAGTGCTGTAGCGGGAAGAGGATGAACAGAGGCAACAGGAACAGCTAGGAAGGCAAAATGTTGAGGCAGCAGGTGGCTGAAGCCATGGAAAAAGAAGATGCTGAATGGGAGAAATCTAGTGAAAACACTGGAGGCAGCTATTTGGCTCAGTGGTTAGAATGCCTGGCCTGATGTCAGGAAGACCCAAGTTCAAATCCTGCCTAAGGAACTAGCTGTGTGACTGAGCAAGTCACTTAACCTCTGTTTGCTTTAGTTTCCACATCTGTGAAATAGAGATGATAATAACAGCATCTGTCTACCGGAGTTGTTGTGAGGATCAAAGAAGATAATCATTGTAAAGAGTCAGGGACACAATAAGCACTCTGTAAATGTTGGACGTTAGAGAACTTATGCCAAAGGAAAACCCTGTAGAAGGCATGGAAGGTGTTGACAATTCTTTCTCAGAGGCTTTGCAGTCTATTCACATGCACTGGAAGCCAGGATGCCATTATATTCCACTATCTTGCCTCTTTTCCCCAAGGCTGTTTTAATTTTATTGGGGTCATCCCCAGAACCTAGCATAGTGCTTTGCATATATTGGACTGAACAAGATGAGAAGGAATGCTGTGGAAATCTAAAGGTGATGGCAAGGTGGGAGCAGCCATACATCTAAGGCTATGGGGGCACGTGGCTGTTCAGATATGTCATTCTGCCCTAGGTCCTCTGTCCTAGGTCCCTGCTGTGCTGGGGGGAGGGAGGCTCAGATTAAGTGTAATCTACATTATTAACATTTTTCTATATTTCTATATATCAAGCCCTGATTTTTGTAGCATTTGCCAATTTCCAGGGTGCTCATAGTGAAAATTTAACAATCTGATCTAGTAAACCCATTTGAGCTGGCTCCAGTATACGGGTTTAGAAAAGGGCACATCCATTTAGAAAACTCAGTTATGCAGTCTGATGCATAACTGGAGAAACAAGTCCCTAGGTGTGTGGAAGAATGGAACATGGAGTCTGCAGTGAAAGTGGCCGAGGAGGGGAGAGAACAAAAGGAAACCAGTTTGTTATGGATTAATACCATGTCTTAATCAACTGAGGAGCGGGCATAGGCTTTCTAGCAATAAAACTGTAATCACTAATTCAGTCTACTGTGCTAACCGAAATAATGGTTAAAAAGAGAAAAAAAAATTGTAGTAATAAATGAGGTAATACCAGTGTTACGATTCAGAATGATGCAACTAAAATACACTTAAGTAGCTTAAGAAATTTGAGTCTGGGCTTGTTGAGGTGCAAAAGGTTTGCCAATGAATTATTTAGTGATGAATGAGCCAAATGAGGGAATCCTCTTCTGGTTTTGCAAGAGTTCCAATTTTCTTAGTAAATATTTTCCACGGATAATAAATGCCGTAATAGTTAGCAACAAGAGAAGCATGCTTGTTTACTATTAAATGTCTTGTATATGGTATAAAGTTATCTGGTATTATTATCCTTCCTCTTTAAACTGGCTGTTTAATTTGAACTCAAGAAGGGAAAATATTGCTAATGAATGGAGGTTTTTAACCACATATTCTTCAACTGTAATAGATCACTAGCAAAAAAAAAATACAGTCTTATTTGACTGAGTAACCTAGATGAATTCTTTCTACTCTTAGTCTGTTTTAGCCTGGGAGTTGTGGTACATGTGCCTATAATCTCTGCTACTGGAGAGGTTGAGGCTAGTGGATTGTTCAAATTCCAGAGATCTGAGATGCAGGAGGGTTAAAAGTGATCAGGTGACCATAATTACATCCAGCACCAACATGGTGAGCCCCTGGGAGCTGGGGATTAGAGGGGACAAGGGAGACCAGACTACATGGGATCCTGCCCATAAACAGTTGCTTCACTTCTAACCTGAGTAAGATAGGGAGACCCAATCCAGGCCAATACACAATCTTTCATTAGGCAAACACTGAACAAGCACTTGCTATGTTTTAGGTGCTTAGGATGCAATGACAAGTTTAAAATTTCCCTGCACTCAAGGAGCTTATATATATAAGGGAATGACCACATGGGTGCAGTAAGCTGTGAAGTAGAAAGCCTCAGAATCAGGAAGACCAGGTTTCAGGCTCCACCTCTGACTTCTTGACTGTGTGACTCTGGGAAACTATGAAAGGGAAGGCTGTTCTGGAATGGATTTGCCTCAAGAGAGGAATCTCAGAATCCGACTGTGTCAAGTGAGTTCTTCCTGGCTCTTGAAAACTTGGGCGAAAAGGTATGAACATAGTACCCAATTACTCCCGTATACAGAGCAGGTATCCAAAGTAAACAGCATTTGTTCCCCACATTAAAAAATTGTAGGTAAAAAAAGCAATCAAGCCGGATTTGTACGAAGATAAGGATTGGCTGTGGGGACAGGGTCACTGGGATAGAAATGCTCATTTGCTGGAGCACTAGGTGAAGTAGACAGCTTGCATTCAGAGGCTGCATTGTGTGAAACATACGTAATTGGGCACTGGCCAGTAGGGGCCCAGTGCTTCAAGCATGCTTAGCATGTTCTGCCTATTGCCAAACCACATCAGGGCTTGGTAAACCTGCTTCAGGGCATATGTAATGGAGGTCCCTGCCTCCACTTCAGGTATTCTCGGACTACTACTTCCTGTCTACTTGCTGTGTGGTAATTGGCAGATAATGTGGAGCTGATTCTGCATATAAAATGCTCCAATGTGGATCCACTGCTTGGCTGGGACCACCTTGTTTCAGGCCTGGCTCCTGATCTGGCTCGGGTGATGGTACAGGCTGTTCTAAGGATGCCAGTTCCTGGACCCCTGGTGTCTCTTGTACTAGTTCACTGAATAACAGGAAAGACTAAAACACAAAACACAAAAACACCAGTGCCAAGCACTGGTGCCCTGAGGCCCTTGCCCCACCAGGAGGCTCACAGAATTGTCTTCCTCACCTGAGAGTGGCTAAGGAGAGACCAAGGTCAAATTCCTTGTTGGAGCCTTTTGCATGTACATTCAGTTCCAGCTTAGCAGTCAATTAAAACGTGTTTTCTTTACCACTCAGTAATCAGACAGGAAAGAATCACATTAAATACCTGTGCAGTACCCTCCATTACACATGCCTAGAAAAAGGCTCCCAAGCCTCCACATATGTTGGTAGCAGGCAGACCACACCATGTATATTTGAAGGGACTGGGCCCCTATTGACCAGTCCTGTTAAAAACACTAATATCCAAATACTTGTCTGTGAGACAAGCAAAAACTGGGACTGACTCAGACATCAGCAGATTCACGTCTCACTCTGTCAAAAATATAAGATGGCTTCACTGACTCAGTTTCCTGGCCCAGTGAAGGAAAAGTAGCGGCAGGCTGGAGCTGACCTAAACTTAGCACCCTTTGCCAGCTGGCATGCAGCACTGCCCACCCCCACTGCTTCACATGGTGAGCAGGTTAGGGTGACCATGGCCCTAGTTTCCGCTCAGCAAAAACACCCCATAGAGATTAGGAGCCTTAATTTTCATCTCTACCCACCACTATCCCTATGGCTAACAATTTCACACCATCTGTTTCTCTTCCTATCCCTTTATTACTGAATCACTGGCTACATAGGAGCAAACTATCACTCCCCACCTCCCTTTTTCCCATTTTTCAGCTTCTCAACTCTATTCCATTCAGGTCCCATTTAGAATCTACCAACCCCAAGCCAGTCCACTGTGTTCTCTGAAATTTCTGTTCCAAGTGAGGAAACTTCATCCTGGATCTCTTTTCTTTCACACTCCTATGGTCTACTAGCCCTCGCTGAGCCTCTCCCCATGATATTACATCTCTGTTCTTCCTTTCTATAACTGATTGTACATTCTCTTCCTACTCCCTTTCCCCCACACACTTCCTAGAAGAGGAATTAGATCCTACATGCTTCCCACTGCTACTTCCAGACTCTTCCTTTAGCACTACCACTTAGCAATCTCTCCTCCTTTAAAATTCTCAGTATTAAATATTTCCACACAACGCAGATTGTGGTACCTTCCTTCTAAGACTACCTATTTATTTATTCTGTCTCTCTCTCTGTCCCTGTCTGTCTATCTCTCTCTCTCTCTCTAACATATACATAGTTGTTTGCATGTTGTCTCTTCTATTAGAATATAATCCTTGTGGCAAAGAACTGGGAATTAAGGAGATGCCCATCAACTGGGGAGTGGCTGAACACATTGTGGTATATGAATGTAATGACATACTATTGTTCCAAAAGAAATTATGAGCAGGTGAATTTCAGAAAAACCTGGAAAGACTTACATGAACTGATGCTGAGTGAAGTGAGCAGAACCAGAACACTGTACACAGTAACAGCAACATTGTGCAATGAGAACTTGTGTGATTGACAGACTTAGCTCTTCTCAGCAACACAGTGATCTAAGACAACTCCAAAGGACTCATGATAGAAAATGCTATCTACATCCAGAGAAAGAACTATGGAGTCTGAATGCAGACTGAATCATACTATTTTCTGTTTTTTTTTTCTTTCTCATGACTTTTCCCTTTTGTTCTGATTCTTCTTTCATAACATGATTAATGTGGAAACATCTTTACTATGCTTGTAAGTATATAGCCTATGTCAGATTGCATACCATCTTGGGGAGGGGGAAAGGAAGGAGGGGGGAAATTTAGAACTAAAAATCTTATCAAAGTGAATATTGAAAACTAAAAATAAATTACTTAATTCAAAATTTTTTTTAAAAGGCTATAATCCTTGAGGGCAGGGACCATTTTTTGCCATCCTGTAGAGCATCAGTGCTTGGCACAATGCCTGGCATATAGTAAGCACTTAATAAATGTTCATTGATTTGACTTAATGGTTACCATCTGGGCCATTCTCTCTGCTTTCTCAAGGAGTTCAGCACCTAGCTCACAACCTTCTTCTCCCCAGTTCCTGCCCTTGTACTAAGAGGCTTCAGCTTCCATTCTCTCAGACATTCTCTAACCTTTATTTCTTCTTAGTCTCTTTAAATTCCATGATCTAACCTACTCCTTTACTCCAACTTAGCCATGTATAGGAATGTACCCACACTGGCTACATTACCCATAAGGTGTTTCACTTGCCTAATTAAAAACTCAGATATTCCTTTATCTGACAATAGCCTATATCCCATCTCTTCCTTTGTCTCAGCCCTAAACTCACCTCAGGGAGCCCTCCTTTCCCCCCCACATCTTAGTACTTCTTCCAGGCAATTATCCTCTGGAGGAAAGCCTTTACTTCCCTTCCCTCTGTAATCTCAACCCTCTGTTTCACCATTTCAAGTCCACACAGCCCTCTGCTCTTGTTGAACACCTTGCCCCCTTGTCATTCTGTTACTTGTTTCTGGCCTAAGTTCAGCAGCGATTACTCCCAACACTGGTCTTCTCTGGTCCTACTCACATGGATAGGGCTAGAGGAAGTCCCACAAAATAAATGTAAACATAATATAAGTTCATGTTATCCAACTTTAGCTGGGCCCACATTATAGCAAGGCAATCTTTTTGTTCCTCCCTAATTGATTTCCTATTATATTTCCCACAAAAACTTTTCCAAACATTCCCCTCTCCTAAAGCCTGCCACTTCTCTCTCCCTACCTGCCCTATCTTTCCTCTTGGCTTAGGACCTAGCTTCTTATTTTACAAAAAAAAAAAAAATTAAATTAAACCATTCAAAGTGAGCTCTCTCTTTTTATATCATCCCCTCCTTTGCACCTTTCATCTGTTTCTGCAAGTGAGGTGACCCTTCTCCTTGCCAAAGTCAAACCCTTTATATGTTGATCCTATCCCGTCTTTTCTTCTCCAGCAGACTACAAATCCCCCCTTTAATTTTCAACCTCTCCCTCTGCTTTTTCATTTCAAATATACCCAAGGCTCCCCGCTACTTAAAAAAAAAAACAAACTCTTGTCTAAATCCTACCATCCCCTCAAACTATCCTCTTATATCTCCTCTCCTTTAGTCAGCCAAACCCCTAGAAAAGTTTGCTATACTTACTGCCTCCACTTACCCTTCATTGACTTCTCAATCCTTTACAATCTGGCTTCTGATTTCACTCGACTAAGACTGCTTTCTTCAAAGGTATCAACTGCCAAATATGAAGGGGTTTTTCTTTGTCCTTATCTTTGTTGGCCACCTCTCTTCCTGGGCATGCTCTCCTCTTTGGGCTTTCAGGACATTACTCCCCCCTGGTTCTTCTCTTTTCTATCCAAGTGTACCTTCTCAGTCTCCTTTGCTCATTCATCATCCATTTCACTCCCTCTAACTGTGAGTGTTCCCCCCAAAGCTCTGTTCTAGGTTCCCTAGTGTCTTCCCTTTCTACCTCTTCAGCTCCCAATGGATTTAATTATCACCTCTGTGCCAATGATTCACAGTTCTATGTATCCAAGCCCCAATTTTTCCTCCAATCTTCAGTCCTGCCTTTCCAGTAGTCTGTTGGTGATGTCAAACTGAGATGTCCTAAAGATACCTCATGCTCAACATGTCCAAATCAGAACTCATCTTCCTCCTCAATCATCCCTCTCGAAAATGTTCCTATGACTGCTGAAGACACCATCATTCTTCCAGGTTCCTGGGTTTGTAGCCTTGTTATTGTCCTGGACTCCTCACTCTCCCTCACTTCATATATCCTATCTGCAAATCTTGTCACTTCTACACCCACAACTTCACAATATCTGTCTACTTGCTAGCACTGTATATACAGAGTTGTCCCCTGTTAGAATGGGAGCTCCTTGGGAGCAGAGATCGTCTCTGTATCCTGAGTGCCTGGCACATCAATGCTTGCTGACCACTGAATACACTACTCAGGCAACTGTCACCTTAGTTCATACCCTCATTATGTCTCACCTAAAATATTGCAAAGACCTCCTAAAAAGTCTCCCTGACTCAAGACTCTCCCCGCTTCAATGGATTTTCAAAACCACTGCCAAAGTGATTTTCTTTAAAGTGCAGATGTGACTAATGCTTATCTCCTCAATAAACTACAGTGACTCCCCGTTGCTTTGAGGATCAAAAATTCACTTCTGTTAGTTTTAAAAGCCCTTTAATACTTTCCCCAACCTATTTTTTCCAGCCTAATCACATATTATTCCCCCTCCTACAACCTATAGTCCAGGCAGATAGGCTTTTTTCATTCCTCATACATAATACTCCATCTTCATTCTCCACCAATTTGCACTGGCCATTCCCCAAACCTAGGACATACTCCCTCTGTACCTCCACCTAAGAGAATCCCTCTCTTCTTTCAAGATAAACTTCAGGACCACTTTCTAGGTGAAGCCTTCTCTGACTCCAACTCTTCATGACCCCATTTAGGGTTTTCTCATCAAAGAATGGTTGCCATCTTCTCCAATTCATTTCACAGATAAGAAAGTGAGCCAAACAGGGTTGAGTGACTTGCCCAGGGTCACACAGGTTAAGTGTCTGAGGTCAGATTTGAACTCATGAAGATGAGTCTTCTTGACTCCAGGTTCTCTATTCACTGTACCACCTAGCTGCCCCTCTTTCCCTTACTATACCACATTTACTACTTTGTATTTAATCTCTTTTTATCTGCTGTCTGTGTGTGTGTCTGGGCAGCAGGGTGGGAATATGGGGTTAGAATGTGGACTATTAAGGAGTAGGTATTGTTTCAGTCCTTATATTTATACCCCCAGTGCCTAGCACAGTGCCTGGCACATAGCACATGATGCTTGTTGAGTTCATTGATGTCCCTCATTTTACCTTCACTGCTCACATATGGGGGCATATGTCCAACCAGTGAAATGGTGGATAGAATACCTCCATCTCTCTCTCTTACACACACACACACACACACACACACACACACACACACACACACACACGGAGTACCAATAATCTAGTCCTAAGGTAATAATGGCTTGAACTACAATGGTAGCCATGAGAAAAGGAGATATGGAGAGAAAATCATAGATCTCAAAGCAGAAGAGAAACTAGAGGTCATCTGATCCCAATTCATTTGATGATGGAAACTTCATGGCAAGGAGGCCCCTCACCACATGGGTGATAAGTGTTGGAGGGAGGGTTGGAACCCAAATCCCCTGCCTCCAGGCCAATGTTCTTTCCACCATACCATTCCATCAGGAGGACTAAGTGGATATGGGAAAAGTCTCAGGATAACACTGAAGTTTCAAACCTGTATGACTAAAGTCTTAACAACAATGCCTTCTTGTGGTGTGAAAGTGATCCTAAAAGGCTACCCTACCCCCAAGACCTCAGCAGTTCCCAACGAGCTGGAAGGGTTTTGGGCAAGACCCAACAACAGGTACTGGGGCCATCATTCAGGAACCAGCCTAGCTAAATTTGGTGGTGCTCGCTGCCTAATGGGCTGAAGGATGATGGATTTCCCAGACAACGTGCATGAATTTTTCAGGCAACTCTCAAATGTCACCTACTAAGTTGGGACTGTATGTTCTATATGTGGAAAGATTAATCTCCATGATGAAATCTCAGACCTTTGAAGTGTTGTTGTGCTTCCTTTATACGCTCTCCCTTTGCCTGCTTCTATCACTGATCTAACTTTCCAAAACCTGACCCCACCTTCCTTGTCCAAACTGATTTCCTCCTGCTGCTCCCTAAGTACCCTCTGCTTTAGTTGGGCCACTGTTCTTACTGTCCTAGGGACCTCCCACTACCTAATCATTACTCTGTCCTAAAATAATGAGCTCCCTATACTTCTCAAGCAATACACATTGTACCCATTCTTCATGGCCTAACTCAAGTACAGTATGATTACTTTATGACTACTTCAGCCCTTATGAATCTCCCTTTCCTGAAGTTCAACAGAATTTGTGGTCCATACCACACAATCTCCAAAGCTGCGTATTATAGTGTAGAGAGAACTAGCCCTGGTTCAAATTCTGTCCGCCACTTATTCTCTTCATATAATACAGGCAAATCAATGAGCCTCTCTGTGCCTCAGACAACTCTAATATGATCCACTAAGGTAGACCCTTGCTATAGGAGAAGGAATTTCCTACCCTGATAGATGCTTCCTTGACCTATCCAACCGTATAACTTGGCACCCAATTCTATGATGTTATATTATTTGATACAGTTTCACATACTTTAGTCTTATCTCCCCAACACCTTGGGGGCGGGCCCCAAACTGAGACAATGGTTGTATGTCCCTGGGCATGCTGCCTCATCTCTCTGAGTCTTGGTTTCTTATTTGTAAAATGGAGTTAATAGCTGTAGCACTTACCTCATGGAGTATTTATGAAGCTCAAATAAGATAACATATGCAAATTATTTTGCAAACCTTGAAGTGCTTTATACACGACAGCTATTATCATCAGTCCCTGGAACATCAGAATATCAGCAAGAGACTATGATTTCCCTCTTCCATCTTTACTCCCAACAGTGTCAAATGTAGTGCTGAACACACAGTAGGTACTCAATTGCTGACTGATTTGTCCATCACAACCTGGCTGCCTTTGCTTTTAAAAACTCAAGTTCCTGTTCGAAGGTTAAGTTTTTCATAGAAACCCCAACAATCAATCAATTTCACAATTGGGATCTCTATCCAAGAATTATGATTCCACTCCTTGCTGCCCTCATCTTGCCTTACATTTAAACACCAGCTGTGATCTTTCCGAACTGGGACTCAGCTATTCTACATTTATGGTAGCCTATAGTAGCCTGACAAGGGCCTGGGACATTAAAATAAATATCAGAAACTCATGCTTTTTTCTGATATGCTGTGCTGTGGGTGGCAGTGACAGCCAGAAAAGTCATTCCACCTGATTTTTCTCTTTATTCTCACCTTTGTTTTAGATCATTTGTTGCTCCCATTTGGAGAGAAATTCTATTCAGAGTCTTATGAATCACAGTCATAGAATGTTACAAGTGGAGAGACCTTCGGAGAAGTTAGCCCAGTCCCTGACTTGACAAATGATGGAGCTGAGACCCACAGTAGAGGAATGATTCACCCATGGCTCCATGGCTGGCAGGGCAGAGGCTTCGAATCCTGGCCTCCTGACTCCCAATCTGGTGCTTTTCTTACCATACCCTGTCAGTTACTATTACTGGACCAAGATCTCCCACCCCTTTGTCTTTACCCATTTTCTTTAGTTTTCTATGGGCTTTTTATAAAAAGAGAAGAAAAAAAGATCTTTGACCAAATAATAACTGTTTCCTCATAGGCAAAATGGGAATGGGGATAATCCTAGGGCTTACCTCACTGGTTCAAAGGAGACATGTGTGTGTATGTATGTATACTTATATATGTATATACTTGCAAAACAAAGTGCTATATAAATGTTGGCTGATACTAATAATAATATAGATTATATTCGTCTTAGTCTAATCAAAGTCTAAGTATAGTTTTAAAGCTTAGTAGCTTTTATAGTGTAAAACTATATATGTGTATATATATATACATATGTATATACATACATATATTATTATATCAGAATTATACCTCATGAGATATATTATTACATCAGAATTACATGAGGTATAATTCTGATGTAATAACATATAATCACATGCATATGCATACATGCATACATGCACACTTGTGTGTATACCTATGCACATGTATACACACCTGTGTGTGGATGTTTGAATGGATAGATAGATAGATAGACACAATGGACAGACCCCAGACCTGGGGTCAAGAAGACCTGAGTTCAAATGTGGTCTCAGATTTGTGACCATGGGCAAGTCACTTTGCTGTTTGCCTCAGTTTCCTCATCTGTAACCTTCCTACCTTCCAGGGTTATTGTGAGGATTAGGTAATAATTGTAAAGCCCTCAGCATAGCACATATTACATAGTAGACAGTATATGAATGTTAGCAATGATGATGGTGATTAGTTGTCAGTATCTTTCATAGACTGACAGATAACAAACCTCCATACTACAAATAAATACAGACCTCAAGATATCCCAGAGAATTCATCCAGTAAACTGCACTGTAATTGGATTATTATCACAGACAGAACAATTGTCTCACAGTCTTCCAGATATAACAATGATCTATAAAGCCTTAAGAGCAACACTTTAAATAAATGTCACCATCTCATTCAAATATTCATTCTCTCCAAGTTACATGGAATGAAAAGCTTTCAAATTATAGAGATGTAATATAGGAGATCAAAGTTATATGGGAACAGGATGAAATGCAGGTCAACCTTGTTCTGTCTTCTACTGGAGGTAGAGCCAGGATGCCTTCAGTGAGTCTATAGAGGATGAGCTTCCATCCTATGACTTTTATTCGGGTAGGACTGTGTAAAAAGATAGAATCCTCTCCTAGACAGCCTAGCTAGGGCAATGGATAAAGGACCAAACAGAATCAGAAGATCTGCATTCAAAGCCAGATTCTGATACCTGCTAGCTGTGTGACCCCAGTTAGGCAATCCACCTAACCTTTCTAACCCTCAGTTTCTTCACCTGTACAATGGGGATGAAAATACCTATAATACCCATCTGGTAGATGGGGGGCTCAGATGGCATAATTCATATAAAACGCTTTGTAAAGATTAAATTGTTATATAAATATTCCTTATTATTTTTATATTCCCTTTGAAATGATCTCTTCCTATAATCTGCCTCCATATCCACTCCTTGTTGATGATGTAATAAACCTTATAATATGCATAGACTGTGTGATATAATATAGAAGGAGTCAGAATTCTATTCTCAGCCCTGTAAGATGTACTGCCAAGTCCCTCAGACCACTTATCTGACACATGAAGTATCCTATGAGGACAGATTTAAACCTGCAAAGGAACTGGGTCAGATTATCTCTAAGGATCCTCCTAGTTCACACATTTAATAGAAACAGTCTCTGAGGAGCTGACAGAGGTTCCCAAGAAAGCTGCCAACTGGGACTGAGTATTTTTAAGAGATGGGTTTTTTTCTCCTTAATTAGCAACCAATAACTACAATGAGATCTTAAGGAGGCTAGGTGGTACAATGAATAGAGTACTAGACTTGGAGTCAGGAAGACTCATCTTCCTGAGTTCAAATCTGGCCTGAGACACTTGATAGTTGTGTGACTCTGGGAAAGTCACTTGCAAACTCTGTTTCCCTCAGTTTTTTCATCTGTAAATAAGCTGGAGAAGGAAATGGCAAACCACCCCAGTATCTTTGCCAAGAAAACCCCAAATGGGGTCATGAAGACTCAGACATGACTGAAATGACTCAACAACAAAAATGGGGGAAGATAATAGCACCTGCCTCTTGGGGTTCTTGTGAGGATCAAATGAGACAATATCTATAAAATGCCTGGCACATAACTGGTGATATATTAACGCTTCTTCCCTTCCCTTCCCTATCCCCCTTATGTTTGTTGCATCTTTAGGTTAATTATGAGATGGAAAAGACATTATCTAATGTTGAATCCTACTGGAAAAAGCTTGTTCTTCTTTCCTTTCTTCTTTTTAAGGCCCTTATTAAGCATACGTTAGTTAAGTGTATAGACATCAAAGATTTTATAGAGATGGGAGAGTAGGCATACAGGTAGGTAATTTCTGATGTTCCCTTGGTCACCTGTTTATATATAAACAAAGTCTGACTTCTTTTCTTTGGCCTTGGTATCTTCACCTCTTTTAGACATCCTGAATATTGGTCCCCGAATGCCCTCCCAATAGTAATGCCTCGAACACAGACCTCCATCAAATTGAGCAGCTTTTCTCGCCTTTGCTCTCTCTAGTGCCCCCAGTATCATTTTTACCTCTTTTACCTTGGGGACTGTGATGTGAAGGTCCAAAAGGGGTGGTTATCAAAAAAATCTGTAAGACCCGTTTGCTAAAATGGCTTTAGCAAATACTTCTCATTCTCTCCTGTGTGCACTCCCCTTTCCATTTTCCCCTTTGAATGCACCTGGGATGACTTTGTTAAGTTAGCCAATTTGCCATGCTTTCTTTAAGATGGTTTTACTTTCTTCTGCTTTTCTCTATTTTATAAAGTACTACTACTTATAATCATCCATCATCCTAAGTGAATTTACAAATGAATTTATGTTCTAAGTCAGTGTTGACTTTGGCTGCCATCTTTCTTCCTCTTGGGCAAGTAAGTCACATGTTTGTTGACTAACATACTTTCTGGACTCCTTTGGCCTCCTTGCTGTGGCAATCATTTTACAATGCTTAAACTTCTGGATAAAATTATTACAGTAAGTATTAGTTTCAATTCTGTTGTCCATTTCCCATTTTTTATTTTCAACTTATTTAAATAATTCAGAGTTGAATCATTTTAATTTCACTTTATATCTTTTTATTATAATTTTTTTTTACAAATTCCAATGATCTAAAAAGTCAAACAGATATCTAACTCAGGGACTGGGTGACTTCTCCATAAATAACAAGTCTTTTCCTGTCAAAATGGAATTTATTTCATTCCTTGTAGTGCTATTTGGTGTTTACCATGTCTAGCATCCTACCAGTTATTTTTAAAAAGAAAGCATTCAAGATATACAGTCATGAGACTTCTGTAAAAACTACAAGTTTTGGCTTCTTTCGTTTCTTCTTTCTACATATTTCTCCCTGTCCTTACCTTTTCCCACCTTTGCAATGAAGTCACCAAATATACTGATTTCATTTGGAAGGTCTTATCAAATTCTTTGTAGAATTTCTCTTCCATTTTGTCACCAGCATCCATCAATGGTAGATAAGCTGCAATTATGTTCGTGGTGATCTTTCTGAAAATATTTATCATTAGTACTGCAATACACGATGACTGAATGTCCCATAAAATAATGCCTCCTGTAACTCTTTAGTATGTAGTAAAGCCCAATCCACCAATTCCTTTACACGGCATAGCTGTAAATCTTTAGCTTCGACTTTATCTTTTTTTCTTCTGGTTTCATTTATAGCCAGAATATAAAGATTGGTATGATTCAGCTCCCCCAGCAATATGTTACCTCAGTCTTTGCACAAGGATCCCCTAGCTGGGGTCCTGAAGTTTGTGGATGGTCTAAATTTTAGTGTGCTTCCTGGAACCCCCTGCTTTGTTTCCTGCTCCTCTGCCAAGGTGATTGTGGAAAAGCAGGAGGGAGTCACACAGGAGTTTTATTTATTCCTTATTTATTTACTCCTCGTTTCAGGCAAACTGTCTGAGATTCTGCCACCTCCTAGCTGGTTTCTTCTTCTTCTGCCTCTTTTTCTTCATCTTCCAATATAATTTTAGTTAGTATGGTCATCCATTCATTTATCTACTCATGTATATGTGCATATATACATACATGTAATATGTGTAGATATGTGAGTGTGTGTATATACATTTATTACATACATATATACAAGCACACACACGTGCACACACACATGAATGTGGAAGCTACTTGCCCAGCATCAAATAGCTAATAAGTTTCTGAGGCCACATTTGAACTTAGCTCCTCCAGACTCCAGGGCCAGTTCTCCATCCACTGTATCACCTCGCTGCCCCCATATATATTTTTGGTTCTTCTGATTTCCTTCTGCACTATCTCATGTAGGTCTCTCCATGTTTCCTGATATGTTTCATGTTTATCATTTTTAATAGCACTATAATATTCTATTATATTAATGTGCCATAATTTACAGGTTCTCCAATTGCTGACAAAGAGGTTGTCTCTGTCTT
Source organism: Pseudochirops cupreus (assembly GCA_028627135.1). NCBI lineage: Eukaryota > Metazoa > Chordata > Mammalia > Diprotodontia > Pseudocheiridae > Pseudochirops > Pseudochirops cupreus. The sequence goes on from CM053581.1 coordinate 535,530,308, forward strand.
ATTCAAAAGAGCACACTGAATATAATTTAGTTCTTTCTGGTGACCTGAGATCATTTCTGAACACCAATTACAGTACTATACGTACAGGGCTCATGACCTATTGAGGCATGTAGGTTTTTTCAACCCTACAAAAATAACCAGCCCCCAAACTAAAGTGATTTTTTATTTTTTGTCAAAGTGCTTTTGATTATTTTCTCTCTTCTTTTGTCAGTGATAACTGTGTGCTTTTGAAAAACTTACTGAATCTCGGTCTCCTCATCTGTAAAGTGGGAATAATAAAGCTTGCACAGTCTACCTTACAGTATTTATTCTGAAGATCAAATGTGATGTTTGTAAAAATGTCATTTAAAGCCAAAAGTGCTCTACAAATATGATGTTATGATTTAACCACCAGATGGCATTAATAGCTGCTGAAGGTCCCACGCTGGCTTATGTTCAAAGGAGTCAACATATGCAGAGTTTTGCAAACTTTAAAGTGCTTTATAAAGCTAGTTCTCATTATTATTTGCACAAACCTTTCAGGGTTGAGGTGCTTAGTAAGTACCTGGATTCCTGGGGTTACCAAAGTGTCAGGCCCTCTCTGCATTAGCTCTCCCACTCACTACAGGAAGTGGCCATCTCATCCAGGGCTGTGTGGGTTCATGAATCTCACCAAGTCAGAATTTAACTCTGGGTTTCCACCCACTGACTTGGGAACACATTGCATTTCAGTGCCAATCACATGATTTTGGCATAATAGTGCTGGTTCCCCATGGGACTTCCCCAAGGCACATGTTGGAATCTTATATATACTCTTAATGTGGCATCAATAAGTAAAAAAAAGTACTTGATAACAAGGAGACAATGAATTATAAAAAACAAAAAAACTCAACTGAACTATTTCTATTGAGGGCCATCATTCTTCCTGGGCCCTGGAAGATCTCCTATTTAAAGGACTGAGCTAGACCTGGGAGTTCTTGGCTACGTACAAATTTAAATCCTCCCTTGAACAAGCATGGGGATGAAACAATACAGTTCCCACAGGACATATGACTCACACTTCCCACAGAATTGGTCATTAGGTGCAACCCAGGAGTCAAGGTCTTGGCTCGCTCATGGCACAGGAGAATGGAATGTGGGAGCCAACATGAACTGGAACTCAGTAGGGTTGTTGGTTTGTCTGGTCGGTGGCAGGAACATGCTGACCTCATCTGGTAGTAGCTAACAGAGATCTGGGTGAGCGGAGTCTGTAGCCAACCTGGGCAAATGTTGGAGCTGCCATTGTCCATGCTTCCCTTATCACTTCCCTCCTCCATTCCTGCGGCCATCGTCCTAAGACTCTGAGCTCAGGGAGAGGAGAAGTCAGAGGGGCACAAGTATCACTACTTTTACAAAGCCATCTGCACATTTGCCTTGAGACCTTTTCCTTCCAACTTGCTACTTCACATCTTCTGTGGACATAGAGCCTAGAGAGTCAAATTCATTAAAATATTGTAGAGTGCAGGTGCCAAGTGCTCCTAAACCGAGGACTAAGAGTCTCTCCTTAGTGAGAGTGAAGAACACAGGCTTTAAAGCATAGACTTTTCTGGTTGCTCAGTCTTTTTTTCTTTCTAAAGTGATCCACATAGATAGGGTTGCCTGACATCGGAATTCCAGGTTTTTTAGGTCGTATTCTGTATAGATCCTCAGCTGCCATCCCAGCAATAGACATTAATTACTATACAAGATGTTAATAAATGCCTTCAGCTTTAGAGATGTTTCCTGGGTTGGTGCCTAAGCTAACATTGAGGAGGGCGGGTAATAATAAGTTCTTTAATTAAGTTCTGTTGGTTGCCTGGGATAAATAAGTGGGCAATGATCACTTTACTCACTACTTGAAATGCAATTTGCTACAGCTGATGAAAAAGCATAATACTATCCCAGTTCATTTGTCTGTTTTCTGCTATTTGTAACAACATCCCATACACACACCCTTTTCCCTGTTTAAAAACGGTTTTAAGGCAATGGTAAGGTAGGCTTTGGCTTCAAAAGTCAAAGATCACATGGCCTTGGCATAATGGTACTGGTTCCCCATGGAACTTGCTGTATCCCAAGGTACATGCTGGAATCCTATACATAGCGGATTTACTCTTAGTGTGGCATCAATGAGTAAATAAATAGTCCATGATAACAAGGAGAAAATGAATTATAATAAACAAAAAAAAAAACTCTACTGAGTTATCATAAGCCCATCATTCTCCAAGGCATTGGGAGATCTCCCATTTAAAGGACTGGGCTGGACCTGAGTTCTGGGCAAAGTACAAATTTAAGTCCTCCCCTAAACAAGCAAGAGGGTGAAACAATCCAGTTTCCACAGGAAACAGGAAAAGATGGATATGAGATGGTACCGAATGAAATCAGAAGCACCAGAAAAATACATGAACAGATAAATAAATGCATGATCCTATTGACTAAAACTATATTAGAAGATCAGGGGGGAAAAAGCATTAGTGCTATTAAAGTTTTAAACAGAACTAAGGTTTTCAGAATACCCTGTAAAGTAATGGGCAGTGCTTGAGTCCTACATCAAGCCTGATTTATTCCTCTTTAAGGAGCAACTACCAGAATCCCTTGGGGGCTCTCTGTTCTGTCCGCCTCCTCCCAGGTGGCCAACTATCACCACCATGCTTTTTAGGAAGGTGAAGGCGTTCTCTTCGCTGCAGCACGAACAATGATCTCATTCTGGATACTTTTCATAAAGGATTTAGTGACATTTATGTAATACAGGAATTTATACCTCCTTGGTTTCTGAGCCTACTATTTCCATCCCAAACCCCTTATTTTGAGAAAATTGGCATATGGATGGAGCATGACATAACACAGATTCACGTAACTCAGCCAACCCCACACAACCAAAGATTATAGCTGGAGATGAAAGAAAAACAAACACTTTTCATGTAATGACTATCCTGAAGGAATTTAAATGGTAAACCTAGCCTGAATTCTCAGGGCTTTTATTAGGACATAGGACTGATCATAACCAAATTAAATATTTAAATGATGGGTTTTTAGAGTCAGCACTTAAATTTTAATCAAATCCTCATGCTATTTAATTTCTTTCTATTAATAATCAGCATACGATATTCCCATGCAACTTTGCATAATACATTATGAAGAGCTGCTTCAGAGAAGTAGATCCCAATTTTAAAAACTAATTCCTATCGATTTGAAATATAAAATAATGGTCATTTATGGTCCTAAGATTTTTATCATTTAAAGAATTATAGACTTAATAGCGTTGTTCCTTAACGGAGTCAGGCACTGACTTTAATGTGGGCTTAGATACACTTGGATTTAATAACCCTTGCTCTTTCAGTCACAACCATACCCTTTTAAAAAACTTTCTCCCATCTGTTTTATGTTATACTGCTTCCATGGCAGCTAGGTGGCGCCATAGTGCATAGAGTGTTGGGCATGGAGTCAGCAAGACTCATCTTCCTGAGTTCAAATACAGCCTCAGACACTTACTAGCTGTGTGACCCTGGGCAAGTCACTTCATGCTATTTGCCTCAGTTTTCTCATCTGTAAAATGAGTTGGAGAAGGAAATGGTAAATCACTTTAGTATCTCTGCCAAGAAAACCCCAAAACTACAAAGAGTTGGACGCTATTGAAATGACTGAACATTTGTTCTAGCAGATGGGAAGCCAATTTACTTGGTTGTGACAGTCCAGTGGTATACAAACATGGAACTGGTCTGATAGGAATACTTTTAGAGATCTTAGCATCCTAAAACTGGACAGGACCTTCAAGGTCATCCGTCAACCAAGTCTTAATATATACTATGTGCCAAGCATCGTGTTCAACTCCTCATTTTATAGATGAAGAAACCAAGGTCCACCAAGATTGAGTGACTTCTCCCAGCTCTCGCAGGTATAAACAGCATCTATATACTAACTCAGTTCCTGATGTTCAGAGCTCAGCTCCCCGGCACCTTGCTGCCTCTATCTGAGAAGTGTAGAAAAATGCAGGGCTAGACAGGGTCTATTTCTAAATATTTGTATGCTGAAATCAGGCTTGATTGTATCCCAATCCAGAGAAGTCGCTGCTGATGTCTGAAAGGCTTTGAAGTGGTATAGTGTAATTTAAAAGTACCGTGTGCAGTTTATACTTGTGCTTGTGTAACTATGCTGTCAAAATCAATCAACAGAGCGCCATGAATTACTGACCAATGACTCATGGAATGGACTGGGAAAGTTGCCTCTCAGGTTTCATACCATTAATTTATAATTGCAGTAACAAAACGGGTACTAGTGGTGCAGTACACAGAGTGCCAGGCCTTGAGTCAGAAAGACTCATCTTCCTGAGTTCAAATCTGGCTTCAGACACTTACTAGCTGAGTGACCCTGGGTGAGTCACTTAATCCAGTTTACCTCTGTTTCCTCATCTATAAAATGAGCTGCAGAAGGAAATGGCAAACCCCTCCAGTGTCTTTGCCAAGAAAACCCCACGTGGGGTCATGAAGAGTAGGACCCATGACTGAAACAGCAAAATAGCCAACAGTTTAGTTCCAGCTCATCACAAGGCTGACATTTTACAACTTTAACCTGGTATTTTATAACTTATTTCAAAAAAACAATTTTAGTCTACTTTTTGTAGTCAAAAAGTACTTAAGATAACAATAAAAACAGATTTAACAATTTAGTTCAACAAATCCTTATGGAATTCTACTATGTGCAAAGGCCCTGGGGAGTTTCTTTTTAAAGAGTGCCAAAATTGAAAGTCCATTTATTCAAGAAGATTGAGTTCCATCTTAGCTTCAAGGTGATTTGGATATTTCTTATTTTCTCCCAGAGAGTAAGCTCTGCCCATAAATATTTGAAGGAGGGTTTTATAAGACCTTTAGGGGCATATATGTCTATGAAAATTAAGATTTTCCTAAGGAAAACCATCTTTTATCTTTACTGATGACAGCTAATTGAAGTTTCCACTTAAGTTCTGGTTTTCATCTTTAAATTCAGAGGGTTAGTAGGAGTTATAGTAACACTTTTATTCATGCATTGGCATTTTTCTAAGAACTTAGAATTTACTTATTTACATAATTAGCATCATTAACACTGGGAAGTGACCTCAGAAATCATCTAATCCAACCTTCTGATTTTACAAATGAAGAAAAGGAGACCTAGGGAGATAAAGTCCAAGATCACTCAAAGAGAAATTAGTAGAGTTGGGATTCCATCCCAGGTCCTTGGACTCCAAAGCCAATGCGTTTATTAATCATTGAGGGGAGAAGCAAAAAACAACAAAAAAAAATCGCTTATTTTCCCCCATAATATGAACAAGATGTGGACACTTAGAAATTGAGTATACTTTGTATGCAATGTTAGTTTTATAAGACTAACTAAATCAGAAAAAATATATTTGCTACAAGAAAAGTTTGGAGGAAAGGAGAGAGAAGGAAAAGGGAAGAGGATGTATGGGGAAATAACTGTGATATAAAAAATAAATGGCCTCAATAACTATTAAAAATCCCATTAAAATAAAAAGGCATTGGGGCAGTTAGGTGGTGCAGTGAATAGAGCACCAGAGCTGGAGTCAGGAGGACCTGAGTTCAAATGTGACCTCAGACACTTAACACACACACAAAAAAAACTAGCCATGTGACCTTGGGCAAGTCACTTAACCCCAATTGCCCTGCGTTCCCTCCAAAAAGCAAAAAATAAAAATTAAAAATTAAAAAAAGGCATCTAACAATTGCCACTTAGTGAGTGATAAATAACAAATATGTAATTCTTGCTCTTAAATAAAGTAATCTGTAGACATTGTAGCTTAAATACGACTGTATTTCACACTGCAAAGGCACTAGGGCTTGAACATTAACTCGAATTTCTTGTGACCTCAGTTCCACAGGTGTTAAGTCTGATCAAGCATTGCATAGAAAACATTCCAGGAACACCTACTAATTTGGAAATTCTTCAGACAGTGTGTGGTTTGTGGCTTTCTGGTTTAACACTGTCAGGTTAGAGCCCAAACCCTAATAAGGGATGATAAACACCACAGAATGGGTACAACAGATTTCTTCATCTGCTCCTTAAGGGTTACATTTAGCTTGAGAAATGCTAGGAATGTACCTGAGTAGGTGACTGTGGGAAGAGGGTAGGTTGAGACTCAATTGGCCGGGCAGGGCTGGGGCAGGGCTGTGCTTTAAGCATTTGGAGGCTGAGCTCTGTTTTGCTCCTGGAAATGAGAATATTTTTAAGAGGGGAGGTTGAATTTGGAATGGAGGTTGAGTTTAGGAAAAGGGCATTTTGATCAGCAGGGCATGATTGTATGCCAGAAATTCTCAGGAGAGTAGAATTTATGAAGCATCTTGGGGTAATAAAACACTCATAGATTTTGGAGTTCTGAGAACCAGGGTTCAAATTCTACCTCTTGGACCACTACATTATTTTCTGGGGCTCAGTTTCCCCATCTGTAAAAATAAGTGTATGAAAGTAGATAATCACCAAGGTACCTTTTAGCTGGTGAGATGAAGGCAGAAGGTTGTATTAGGGCAGGGGTGGGGAACCTGCAACCTAAAGGCCACATGTGGCCTTCTAGGTCCTTGGGTTCTGCCTTTTGACTGAGTCCAAGTTTTACAGAGCAAATCCTTTTATTTTTATTTTTAAATTTTTTTTTGTTTTGAACAAATCTTTTTATTAAGGGGATTTGTTCTATGCAGTTTGGATTCAGTCAGAGAGCTGCACTTGAGGACAGGTTCTTACCCCTGCATTTGGGCATACCTTGTAGGAAATGAGGGCAGGGGGTGTAGTGTCATGGGTGTCCCAGGCTAAAACCATACTTAAATTTTCAGTATGAGCATTTACGCCACAGAAATCTGCAAGCAATCACCATAGCTCAGAGTTTAAAGCAGCATTTTGTTGATTGTGTAGGTGACACAGTGGATAGAGCATGGGCCAGGCTTCAGGACGACGCCAGTTCAAATCTAACCTCAGAAACTTACTAGCTGTGCCACCTTGGGCAAGTCACTTAACCTCTGCCTCAGCTTCCTCGACCCTAAAATAGCGATAATAATAACACCTACTTCCCAGGCTTGCGGTGAGGATCCAATGAGATAATCATTGCAAGGTAGGTGGCTGGTCCTATTTTATTATTGTTATCGAGTGTTAATAATTCGGATTGAACTTAAAAGTGTGTGCTGACCCTCTCTTATACCAGCCCGCCCCTGTACTGCTATAAACACTGTTTGAGAAACATGCTGATTCCACCTCCGGGGAGAGCGGGGAAGGAAGCATACTCTGGAACTTTATTTGTCTGGCCTCTTTTTAATTTTTTGCAACATGACTAACGGGGAAATACGTCTGCATGACTTCACCGGATGCCAAGTCACTTGCCTTCTCTGGGGTGGAAGAGGGGCGGGAGAGGGAGAATCCGGAACTCACCGTTTTAAAAAGTGAATGTTTAAGATCAATAATATTTTTTTTTTAAATTGAGCCCGGCGGGAGAGCATTAGAAGACGCTGGAATGACATCATCACCTGGTGACTGTAGACTGACAACGATCATCACGATAATAAAATTAGGAATTATAATAACCGTCATTCACAACGTGTTTCTAGGTTGGCAAAGCGCTTTGCTTCCGTTGGTGCAGTCACGCCCCACAACACTCCGGGGGGCGGGGGTGCCCAACCCCTAACTAGTAATAGCTCCGGTGGATGGAGCGCTCTCGGGTGTGCAGAGGCCGTCACTGACCTCGTCGGAGCTTCAGAACAGCCCTGGGAGGAAGTCGGTATTTCTTTTGCCCATTCTACAGATGTGGACACCGAGGCCCGGAGAGGGTCACTGTCCAGCACTAACCACAACTGTTACTTGGCAGTGATGGAATTCGAACTCGCGCTCCAGGGTGAGCGACCTAGGGCCTCTCTGCGGCTCGAAGCTCCCACGCAAATAAACCGAGAGGCGAGAAGAGGGGGAAAAGGAGGAAGAGAATGCATGCGCCCCGCCCCCGGGGTAATGTTTACGAAAACGACGTGGGTTTGCTCCTCCTCCCTCCCGCCCTCCTTTCTCCTCCAATCAGAACACAGTCTCGCTTCCGGGTCCTGGAGCGGTCGCTATGACAACGGACGCCAGGCTCAGAGCCCCTGTTACACTCCTCCTGCCCGCTGCTCGCCAGTGATGCGAAAGTCTGAGTCCGAGAGTGGTGGGCCGCACGGGGCGCAGATGGTTGAGCCCAAGAGCCTTGAGCTCCTAAAGGCGGAGTCATGGGGTTCCCCGCCCTCCGAGGATCTATGTAAGAAGTTCTGCGCCTTTCCCTCAGAGGATGAGTGGGAATACTGCGTTCTCGATTCTCGGTAACTAGAGGCTCCCGAGCGCCCCGCAGCAGACGCCTTTCCTGTAAACTTAACTTCGGGCTTTGGGAAGCGCTCCCAGTCCCAGCCTTGACCTTCTCCTGAAATGCGTCTCAGAAACACCTAGACCTCACAGCTTCCAGCCCTCTGGCCTCTTTGCACCCGGTGCCTTCGTGCCCCTCAGGTCCAGGACCGTGCCTCCACACTCTCCTCCATCCCTGGCCCTCCCAGATTTCATCGGCTTCGTACACTCACACCTGCAAGGGACCGTCAGAGGTCACCGGGTTCAACCCCCTTCTTTTACAGATGAGGAAACTAAGACCAGAGTGAGTGTCACACAGTGTCAGAGTCCAGACTTGAACCGAGGGTCCCTGATTGCAAAGACGATCTTGATTTCTGCCATCTCGTATTCTATAACCTTTAATATCCTATACTCCCCCAAACTCATGACCAAGAACAGTAGAACTAGCTGAGTCCTTGTTGCCCAGGTGCTCTAGGCACCTTGTTTCTGTCGTGAAACCGTTCGACTGTCTGGTATAGACCTCTTCTCTGAATAATGTTTTTAAATGAATAAAATAAAATACATAGGATTGCAAAGGAAGCCAATTATGTTGAAATACAGTTATCAAAATATTTAAAAAGACAAGTTCACTGGCAGTCAGATTAACAACCCGTGCTCTAGAGAAAGGCTGTCAGTCCTTCTCTGCTTACTAAGGACCTTTTCTGAAGCTAGAGTCTCCTGATTGTTCAGGGGTGGAAGAAGAAACTTTGAAAAATATTATTTTATTGATAAAAATCTTTTGTTTATACATCATCTTCATTTCTAACTTCATCCCTTCTTTCTACCCTACCCCAAACCCTGTAACTAAGATTTAAAAAGCAATTCGGCAAGCCAGAGCACACATCAACTTCATGCATACAAAAAAGTAATATAAGGTACTAAAAGATAGAGTGGTGTAGTGGGGGAAACAATGAGAAACCTAAAAACCATTACCTCTGGAGTCAGGATCAGAAATATAGAGCTGGACAAGACCTCAAAGGTTATCATTTTACAGATGATGAAACCAAGTCCCAAAAAGATTGTGATTTGCCCAAGGGGTCCCTGGCAAAAAGTAGCAGAGTATTTGGACACAGGTCCTTCCACTTTAAATCTATTATTCTTACAACTAGACCAGGAGGCCTCCTTATCTGGGTTCCAAATTCCAGCTCTGCTATTTATGCCAATGTAAGCTTAAGAAAGTGGTTTAACCTCTATGGGACTCAATTTCCCATCTATTCAAAAGGAAAGGATGGTACC
>CM053581.1:535540407-535560028 GCA_028627135.1 Pseudochirops cupreus
GGTTTTCAAAGGGGGGGGGGGAGGCTCAACAGCTTCCCAGAGTCTCGTCTGGCCAAATCACACAACTCTTTCCAAAGTTAGCCCCAAAGCAAAAACTCACATCAGGGTATATATAGCCTTCTCTCCTGGATCAGAGAATGTCACAGCCCTCTTGACCCACTGCCTAATCACAAAGTAATAAGGCATGGGCATTCCTGAAGAACAAGCCTCCTACCACAGGCTCCACGTGACAACATTCAGCCTATTAGGGGGCAGAGTATACTTTCAAATCTGGGGAGGTTCTCAGAGCCACTGAAGCCTATCAAAGGGCCTAGGGGCAGGGAAGATCTTCAGATTCCTGTAACAAATTGCAGGCAACTTATACCACTCATTCACTTCAACTCCAAAAACATGAAGCTTACTGCAGCATATAGCTAGACATTGAACAAAATCTGTCCATTTGATACTTCTGAAGAAGTACCTGCTGTTTAGAGCCCACCTCCTAATTTATGCATTGTTTTTATGCCCCCGTAGTGGATGTAAAGTCCTTTACAATTTGGTTCCAGCCTTACTGCTCCTTACTCCCATTCATTCACATTTCAGCTAAGCTGGCCCACTTGGCTGTTTTCCAACCCAATACTTTGCCTCTTGCTTCTGTCTCTGCTCAGTCTCACCCAAGTCCTCTGACTCCAAATTCATATAAATGTGAACTACAGGTATAGTAGTAATTATATATTATAGTTGGTGCTCAATATATATTCTTTGAATAGACTGAAGAGGATAGGAATCCTTAATTTGGCCACACACTTCAGAGAAGACACTAAGTTAATAGGTCTTCATTTGTAAATTATGGGTTTTAAGCTAAAAACAAATACATTGAGTTCCAACTGTAGCACTCAGATTGTTTTGGGAGGTTGAGACCAACTGTTTTAATAATCAGTCTGCAAAATTTTCTCAAGATATCTATGTAGTCGTATGTTCGGTCTTTAAAAAAAATACGTAGAGAATCTACTTAAGATTCCTTCCTCATCAACAGTGAAAACAGCTTTATTAAATACCCTCCATTGTGTGATGGTGTCAGTGGCCTAGAAAGACTTAGACTGCATTCTATTCCAGCCTATCAGCAGCCCGAGTTCCAAAGCAGATAACCTGCAAGAAGTCAGGCCATAATACTGGCTAGAGATAGAAAGGGACAAAAGCAATCCCCTGCCCTCAGGAAGGGCACATTCTCATGGCAAAGACAAAAGGAAAATAACTAGATAACATACCAAAAATATACGGAGCACACAGAAGGTTATCCTATAGGAGAAGGCATTAGCAGCTGAAGGAGCTGGGACAGGCCTACAGAAGGTGGGACTTAAGCCAAGCCTTGACAGAAGGCAAAAGACTCAAGTGGTGGACAGGAGGGGAAAGTGCATTCCAGGCATAGGGAACAGTCAGTACCAAGCCACAGAGACAGATGTCAAGTAAGAAGAACAGCAACCTGGCTGGACTGTGGAAAGGTGTGAGAGAAGACAATAAACATTTTTATGGTACCTGCTATGTGCCAGGCCCTGTGCTAAGCACTTTACAGAAATCATGTCATTTAATCTCAAAACAGCCCTTTGGTGGGTGAGGCAAGCAGAAGTTAAGTGACTTGCCTAGGGTCATACAGTTGGTAAGTATATGAGGCCAAATTTGAACTGTGCCACCAGCTGCCTGTGTAAGGTGTAGGGTATAAGGTATAAGAAGGATAGAAACATAAGAAAGGGACTAGTTATAGAAAACTTTAAATGCCAGACTTATTTGATCCTATAGTTAATAGGGAGCCACTGAAACTCACTTTGGAAGGTCAGGAGTAACTTGGTCAAACTTTTGCTTTAGAAAAATCTATTCAGTTATTATGCTCTAAGAAATGACTAGCAGTATGTTTTTAGAAAAACCTCAGAAGACTCATAAATTGATGCAGAGTGAGGTGATTAGAACCAGGGGAACATTATATACAGTTAACAATTATATACAGTGGAAGGCTCTGATCAAAACAGTGGTCTAAGACAATTCCAAAGGACCTTTGATGAAAAATGCTGTCCACCTCCAGAGAGAGAACTGATGAACTCTGGGTGCTGATTGAAGCATACACTTTTCATTTTATTTTTCTTGTTTGTTTTTTTTTAAACAATATGGCTATTTTGGAAGTGTTTCGCATGACTTCACATGTGTAATGGTTGATACCGTATCACTTATATTGCTTGCCTTCTCAATGGGTAGGGGAATGAATGTTAAAAATAGTCTTAAAAAAGAAAAGGAAAATCCAGTCAACATTTATTAAGTACCTATGTTCAAGGCTAATCTGGAATTGTGGAGACAACAATAAATGAGTTCCTGCCCTCAAGGAGTTCGTATTCTGTAGAAGGAATTATTAGGTCTGATTTAATCCTATTTAAGTAAAATTTGTGGTATAGTGTTATTAACCATTTAATAATGTGTATCAACATTATCTGTGAAAAATCACTGGATTACTAGAGTGCCAAGAAATAGATAAAATCTCAAATTAGGACAAAGCACAAGATACACATTAAGGGTATGTAGCCCATGCTCTCCTTCTCACTCCCCTAGAGCATTGACGGTAAACTTATGAACTATATCAAGTCAAGACAAGAAGCATTTATTAAGCAACCTCTGAATTAAGCGTTGAAGATACAAAGAGTAGCAAAAAACTATCCTTGCCCTCAGGGAATTCACAGTCTACAGAGGGCACCTGGGACCTGGACCTCATAAGCATGCACACGCACGAGGATGTGTAACAGGAATGATTTGGACGGACTAATTTAAAGCCTTCATAGACTTGATTCAAGGATGCACTGCTCTCTAATTGCTTGAGTCAATTGAAAAATGTTCTTACCTAACAAAGATAATTACTCTCAAATTGAATGAGACAATCAATGGAGCCTCACCCTTACATATGTATGAAAATATTAAGCCCTGGCAACTGACCATACATAGCTGAGTCTTGGGGCTGGGGGTGGGAGGGAGAAGGGGTAGGGAGCAGGGGCTGAGAATCACAGTTTTAGGGTTGTAAAGGATCTTAAAAGTCATGTGGTCTAACCCCTTCAAACAGACGGAGAAACTGAGACCCAGAAAAAGTAAGTGACTTGTCTAAGGTCATACAGTCAGCAAGTGAAATGGCCAAAATGATCCTTTGACTTCAAATCCAGTGACCATTCCACGGTGTCTGACAGACCTTCTCTTAAGAGACCCCCTTAGAGATTCTGGGGGCCCCTCTTTTAGAACTTCTCTCTGATCCTCTTTCAGTTCTTTTATGGCTCTCTGCTACAGAAGCTTATCATGCCCTTATCATGCCCTTCCTGGCACACACTGGAGCACACAATACACAGTGATTGAGATGTGAGTAGGTATATGACCAATCAGTCAACTAACATTTATTAATGGCACCTATTTTGTGCCCAGAACTGTGTTAAGTGCTTTATAAGCTGGGAGGTAGGTGCTACTATTATCATCCCGATTCTGCAGATAGGGAAACTGAGGCAGACAGAGGCTAAATGACTTACCCAGGGTCATACCCTAATGTCCCAAAGCTAATAAGTGTCTGAAGAGGGATTTGAACTCAGGGCCTACCTCTATCCACTCTATCCAAGCTAGCTACCAGGCACTCTGCTAAGTACATGAAGATTCAAGGAAAGGTCAAAAGACTAAAAGTCTGCTCTCAAGTCTAATAGGGGAGACTACATGCAAACAATTGTACAAGTATATATATATATATTTGTGTATATATATACATATAGATAGATAGATAGATAGATAGATAGATAGATAGATAGATAGATACAAATATATCTATTTGGGAGTAGTCTCAGAGGGAAGGTAACAAGATTAAAAAAGGCTGAGAAAGGATTCTTGTAGAAAGTATATATCCTACATATGTATGTGTATATATATCCTGCATGCATGTATACCATACATATATATCTGAAAGCATAACTGTGTATATATTAGAATTAAGGAATTATCTAAGATTCTTGCTTAGCTAATTCTTGAGAAATCAATTTGTACTGGTCACCTTCATCCTCTGATCTCTGATCTATTTGGTAACGTTGCCCAAATGGAAGGATTATTGACTTGACAGTATTTGACTTTGAGATGAGAACTCTCAGAGAAACCAAGTGATTTGACCCTGTTCACCCAGATTTTAATGGCAGAACTGACATTCAAAACCCAGTCCTCTGATGCCAATTCCAACTTTGTTTCCACAGAGTCAGGCTGCTCTATTAACTTTATGTAGAATTAAAGTACAAGGAAAAGTTATTATGTCCCTGTGAGAGACAGACCTTATTTTCTCATCTGTAAAATAGAATTTGAGAAGCCAACCTGTCTCACAAGACATTAATAACCACATCATTTCTATTCATTATTTACAAAAAGAGTTCTGAAGGATCTTTCTATACCTAGACTCAAGGTTCCACACTTTCCAGTCCTTTCTCCTTCCAGCGTGTTTTTTTTTTGGTAGGGAGTTTGTGTATAAGATGTGCATGTGTGTATGTTGTCCATATAGGTTATGTGTAGATTCACAGACACTTATCTAAATGTCTCAACCAGGAAAGCTTTTATAGGTATTTCAGGAATTTGTCCAATACTCTCTAAGGCAGACTGATTCCTGCCCGGTAGGAAGCAGGAGAAGGGGCCACTTGGCTAGCCACTCTGTTCTTATCAGAGACTGATCTAGTATGACTGAATGTATGTGTGTATATATATATACGTGCATATATACATACACATACATATACATATACATACATACACATACATATACATATACATACATACATACATATATTATACACACACACACACGCACACACACACACATTGCTCACCTAGGGGAATGATTTTTTCTTATGTTCAAGTCACTTTCTTGATCTCTGGACCTTAAAGAGTAAGGGGGACCCCAAGCTATATCCAAAGGCTTGACCCATTCTTCACAAATGCTTTCTTTCATGAAAGCTCATTACAAAACAGAGTAGCAAATAAAATCTTTTATTCAAGCAGTTACCAAATGGAAATCTGAGAAGTTATACAGATATAACAAACTGGACAATACATAAATTGAATTAAGTCTTCCATTGAGATCAAGACATCTCATTTCAACCAAAAGAGAAAAAGGTCTCCATCTCACCCAAAGGGCAATTCTTTGAAAGCTCTAGACTCTAGACTAGAGAGACAAGCTGGAAATCCGAGACATGTTAGGATGCAGCTTTCCCCAAATGTCTGCCTTCTCTCTACCTATAAGTCTCTCCCTAAAGAGAGTCTGGAACCACCTATGACCTCCCTTGAAGCAAGAGATCTCCTGCACCTCACATAGCTATTCATTCCCAAGTCATCATTCTCTCTCCCAATAGTCTTATGCAAAGGATCCAGGCTTGATCTCTGGGTTACATCTTCCAAAAGAGAACACTAATTATTATAACATTTTGCACAAGCAAGATATCTGCTAAATATTTAGTTAGTACATATGTTGACTGAAGCTTCATATCATAGTAACCTTCCACTAAAGTCTTACCCTAATCCCGGGTGGCCCTTTGTTCTCAAAGGCTATGACAATAGAATACAAACTCTGGGAGGTTCTAACAAGATGGGAAGACTTTGAATGCAAGTCTAGAAACATGCTTTGTTTCTGTCATTTGAGGATAAACCTACTTAATTTTAGTTCAACTAAAAATATTAAGAAATAAATGTTTCTCACATCTGAAGCCCTTTCCAGATCTTTCCCCCTTCTTTTGGACCTAATCCTTTTCTTTTAGGAAAGTACAAAAAAAGTCAAGAATGAGCCAGGCATGGTGTCAAAGTTCACATTTGATCCCACAGTGAACACAGGGAGCCTTGAGAACTTTGTGATCAGGAGAATGCCATGGACAGGCCCATGCTTTAAAAAGATCATTCTAATAGCTAAGTGGAATACAGATTGGAAATGGGAAAGACTGGAAGGAGAGCAGCCAGTTAGGGGCTGCTGGGAGATGCGGAGGGCTTAAAGGAACACTGACTACGGAACCAAGGAAGAGACCTGGATTTGAATCTTGGCTTGAAAAGTTTGTTGAGAAAGCAGATGGACACTTAGCAAAGACAGTGGGCTACAAAGGAAAGAGCACTGACTTTGGGGTCTGAGGATCTGGGTTCAAATCCTGACTGTCATTTACTACCTGTGTGACCATGGACAAGTTACTCAATGTCTCTGGCCCTCAGTTACCTGACCTGTGAAGTGCGGGGGTTGGATTATATGGCCTCTAAGGTTCTTTCCAGGTCTAAACCTATTATCCTAGTTGTGTGACCAAGCCTTTTTCCCCATCTTTTAAATGGGATTAAGAATCCTTACATTACCTTCCTAATTATGGGGGGAAGAAAGGGAAGAGGGTGGCTTTTGCTTTTTGTTTTTGTTTTGTTTTTTGCTTTTTGGAGAGGGGAAGGTAGAGGAGTTGGGGTTAAGTGACTTGCCCAGGGTCACAGACCTAGTAAGTGTTAATTGTCTGAAGTTGAATTTGAACTCAGGTCCTCCTGACTCCAGGGCAGGTGTTCTATTCACTGTGCCACCTAGCCTCCCTGAGGGTGGCTTTTGCAAACCTTAAAATGTTACATAAATAAGAGAGGGAAATTCTCTGCTTTCTCTCTGTAAATCCTAGCCCTGTTTAAATGAGTTATTCTGTATAGGGCACCTCTTGTTTAGCAGAACAAGGGAATCTGTCCCAGGCTGGGCCTCTGGGTTATCCATTGAGCCCAAAGGGTATGTATACAGGTATGTTGACCCAGAAGACTGAGGAGGAGAATGAATGAAGCAGAGACCAGACAATGCTAGCTCATACTACTGTATTGTCCTATGAGTAGGCATAGTCTAATAAGTCTGGAACCAAAATAACAGCTTAGTTACTCATGGTGCATATAAGGATTTCCCACTCTTCCCTCGAGAAGAATTCAACTATATACCTGGATATGGATCTAAAAATCTATCCTTAAGCAAACATGCTAGCAAAGTGTCCCTTTGTCTGAATGGATCTTCCAAAGCCATCTATGAGCCTTATTCATATGGGGTATTTGAGGAGTAGAGGTTTTGCTTTTCGAGGTTCCCAGTGGATCCATATTCAGAGTACAGAGAGGGAAAGGAAGGAGTTAGAGGACACCCCAGTGTTTTCCTCTTGTTTTCTCCGAGCTTAATCAGTCTCTAGATGTTTTAGACATTTTGCTTGTCTCTTATTGTTTATTTGGCTCAAGAGGAAGGGGGTACCCCAAACCTTATATCCAAAGGCTATTCTTATCAAATGCTAGAATATCAATTTTGTATCAATTCTCCTGAACCCTGTTGTTTGAATTTCCTATTTTAAAGACTGAACCCAGTCTTAAATTTCCACTTACTCTTGGGGGAGACTCTGCCCATTAGATCACTGTATAAATTTCCTCCTATGGGTCTCCTGTTGCTAGATTCCTAAATACGTATGGGAAGTGAAAGTGATTGAATTTTTATTAACCACCCAAAGGCAAAGTGGAATGGTTTACTGAGGGAAGGGGCATGTGAGTCCAGAATTAGGTTAATGAGAGAGGCAATCCTTTTTCCAGCTCCTGACTGAAGGCAACAAACAACTTTAGAGATGAAGCTTTCCTGCCCTGATATTCTGTGATCTAGAATAGAGATTAGCTAGACATACTTTCCTTTGATAAAAAAGAAAACCTCACTTCATCCCCTCCTTCATATTCTTTTATATACTGAGTTTGTTCTGTCAGTTTTATGCCTTGATTATATTAGTAGCCAAAATTTTGACATTGAAGCCAAGTTGTATCCACTTTGAGGTAAATGGAAAACTTTGAAAGCTGGTCTGTTTTCTGGCACCATTCTTAGGTGCTGACTCATTTTCTTCAGCTCATGAATCTATTTTGAGGGAGATGAAATTGCTGAATTAATTAAAGAGCTTTCAAGCGGAGCACTCTCTAATGGCATTTTTCCTGTAGCTTTATACATATGCCCACCACCTTGCCATTTTTTAACCATCCCTTCCCTTTTGGCATTAAAAATGGAAGCCTGGAGAAATTTAAAGGCATCAAATCATAGTGTGTGGTTTGCAAAAGTGACTTTTATGACTATTTCCACAGCAAACCATTTTCAACTATATCTTTCTTGGAAACTGTCAGATAATATTTTTGCCCTACTTTGGATGCCAACCTCATACATTTTCTCCAGGTTTCTATGAAGATGCCCATGTTTTCATCACTGATTACTCCAGGATGATGTCTCCATCAAGGCATGCATTAACTTAACTGCTTCTGTTTCTATACATTTTAGCAAATTAATATTAGTGCACTAACTCGAATGCTCAGAGAAACATGAGAAAAGAAAGAAAAATCAACATATAGCAACTGTAATTTGCTGTCTAATTTTTTTCTAACAACCTAGTCAAATACTTTAGGCTTGTAGGGCTGGGGATTCCGACTCACTTGTGATTATGACTCAAGACTTTACTTCTCCCGATGCAACATTTTGAGCTGATTAAAAACAGCTTAAAAGTGAAAGCTTGGGGTGGTTAGGTGGCATAGTGAATAGAGCACCGGCCCTGGAATCAGGACAACCTGGGTCCAAATCCAGCCTCACACACTTAACACTTACTAGCCCTGTGACCTTGGGCAAATCACTTAATCCCAATTGCCCTCCAAAAAAAAAAAGTGAAAGCTTAGTTAAGCAAACCTAAACATCTTTTTATTTTTTTTTTACTACATGTTACAATGATGGTTTTTAATTAGTGTTTTTTCTCTGAAGTGAAAAAAATCACTATGTCTGAAGTCATGGGACTTTCGTTCAAATTCCAGATTTGTCATTGACTTCCTGTGTGACCCTAGGCAAGTCAATTAACCACTCGGGTTTCAATTTTCTCATTTGTAAGATGAAAAGTTTGGATTTGTGACCTCTAAATTGACTTCCATCTTTAAATCTAAGATTTTATGTAAAAAGACAATAAGGAAGCTACAAACAGATAGGTGACATGTTTTCCTTACAAGAATGTCAACTGCACTGAATCAGCCTCTATCCTGTGGATGGCAGGAGCTGAAAGGAACAGGCTAGAGACAAAGAAAGTCAGGAATCAAACAGAAGTTTAATTTCAAAGTGAGGGAAACAGCTTGCAAGCAAGGAGGCAGATTAGACACACATGCCAAGGTTCTGCCCCTAGTGGGGGGAGACCCACTGTAGTGGTGATGAGGTTACCCATAAAGAGGATTAGGGTTGCTCTGGAGAACCTGAAATACCAACACACCGAGTCCTGCCGAAAGAATTCGACTCAAGTCTTCTCAGCCAAAGAAAAGTAAAGTTTATTAATAGTTCACCATATGGTGTAGACTCTTAGGGAGCCTAGGTATCTGTGATGCTTGCATTGGGTAAGCAGGACAGAGCAAGTCTGACACAGAGTCTGTGCTAAACTATTCTATGGCATACCCACAGACTAAGTCTGTACTTGGGCATTCCATGGCAATCTCACACCACATGGAGGGAAGATGGAGTCTTATATACAGAGAAATATAGGGGTGGTCTAGAGGAGGAGTTTGGGGAGGGTCTTCAGGAGGAGTTAATGAGGTCAGTGCAAGAGTGGATTGATATTTTGATAGGCTCAAGGGTGGGAAGCAGATGGACAATGGAGGGCCAGGCTAGTAACAGAGGTTTGGGCCTAGCCACAATGAAATATTTATGGCCTCTGCAAATGCCTCATCAAGTGGGAAGATTCAATCAGACTTCAAGGGGTTTCCCAGAGCCTGTACCTCAAAGATTTAAGGAGAACTCAAGGGGGGTCCCAGAGCCTACACCTCATCAGTGGGGTTAAATCTTATATACATACATACACACACACACACATATATATATATATATATATATATATATATATATATATACACATAAACATATATATACACATAAACATATATATATACATAAACATATATATGTATATACATAAACATACATATACATATATATATATGTTTATATATATAAAACAATGGCTACTCAGTGAGCTGTAGCCGTGATAATGAGGGGTAACAGCAACAATGAGACAAGTTTGATTTATAGAAGGACTTCATGACAGGAGCATGAGTACTTATCTGGTGCTTGTCAAAGCTCAGAAAACACCAGGTGCCGGTCAAAGCAATACCATAATTAAGTGATTTTGCCAGAGGGTGAGATCATTTAGACTAGAGGGTGAGCACAAAGGATTGTTGTTATGCCAAGCTCAAGCACAGCTTGCTTGCTGGACTTCAGCTCTGGAAAACAGGGTGTTTCCTAATATCTTGACAAGAACAATGATTTGGGGGAGAGCTGTTCATATCCAATTTAGTTGAAATCAAAATGGAAATCGGTGTCCATATTTAATTACTATGTGTGAATATGTACATGCAGTCCCTAATTTTAGGATGTTTATGAGTAGGTTTTACAGTCTAGAGATTGGGAATAAAAATATTTATTAATTTGTATTGGACTCTGAGGCCCCTGGATCAAAGGAATTATATAAATATAAGATGTTATAATTAATGTTTTACTTGTAGACCAGCAGGTTATAGTTAGGTGACTTTATTATCCTTTCTCCATGTAGAGCTTGTTGGGCACAGAGAAAGGTGATTAGTCCAGATTGACTAGACCACACAGTACATGAAGAGGACCTGTTATAGCTCAGGTCAGTCCAGGTCTGATCAAGCCTGACCAAGCTAGTCAGTTACCCCCAAAATTTGAAACTGGAACAAAATGAGGTATTTGTAGTATATCTAATACCTAATAAAAACAGGTTCACTAAGTGTAGCAGGGAAAGGACATTTAAAGCAGGTACGGGATATTTATCCAGGATATAGTTCAATTCATCTGAGCAAAACTTTCTTTTGCCAGAATTTACCATGCCACTGGTCTGTGGTTAGAAACCTGAGTATAGCTCCTCAGGTCTAGGCGGGCTGTATCAATAAGGAGAAGCTAGCCTTAATCTGAATGGGGTGGGGCTTTTGGATGTTAATCCCACCACAGGAGTAACATGAGCAAACTGAAAAGATAGGCTAATACCAGATAGTAGAAATCCTTAACTGCCGGGCTAAGCAGTCTAAATCAGAAGGTAGTAGAGATTCATTGAATGCCTTTGAGAGGAGGAATGAAGCACAGGGAAGATGAGTCTGGCATCTGCGTGAAGAAAAGATCTGAAAAGGCGAAGAGCTCTTGGGCATGTTATAGCCTAGATTCCTTTTGGACACAACTTGGATTAGATGACTGCTGAGATCCTTCCAACTCTCAAATCCTTCAATTCTACAAATGCCTTGAGATTTTTTTTTGAGTAGACAAAATGTGACTAAATTCCTTGGATTTAAAAAAAAATCATACTTAGTTTAGCTATTTTTACAAATGGCTCAAATGTTTTGGTCATGTTGTCCTTAATTAATTTTGGCTTGTGTGTTAGCCAACAGATTTTGAGAAATCGTCATTGAATGTGATATTATTGAACTTTGCAAATGTTCTTGTGTATATTTAGATCAAATATAGACAAGTATATATTAATTCCTAAAACAACTGACATATATTAATGGCTCTGGAGAAATAACTGAATATATATATATATATATATATATATATATATATAGTAAACTTAAATATACTTAATTACATATGAGCTTTTCAACTGTGAATAGTTTATCATATCCTTGGAGAAATACTATATACAACAAAAAATAGTTTTATAATAGATTTATTACAAAATCAGTGTCACCAAAGATCTAACTCAGAAGGGACCTGCAACCCATGCTACAGTTTTTTTCATCTGTCCCTTAACAAGTTTTCTGTAATCAAATACTTGCCTGGTATCCTGGTATTAAAATCAACAAATTAAACTTTAGAAATACATGGAAAAAAATTCACCAAGGCTTGTTGTTGTTGTTCAATCATTTTCAGCCCTATGCCACTCTCCATGACCCTTTCTGAGGGTTTTCTTGGCAGAGATGCTGGAGTGGTTTGATATTTCCTTTTCCAGCTCTGACTGATGATGAAACTGAGGCAAATAGTGGTTAAGAGACTTGTCCAGGGCCACAAAGCTAATAAGTGTCTGAGGCTGGATTTGAACTCAGGTCTTCCTGATTCCAGAACTGCCACTCTACCCACTACTCCACCAAGCTGCCCTTCACAGAACCATACAATTCCCTAATTGGAAGGAATCTCAAAGATCATCTAGTCTAGCCCCTCCTTAAAGAATGAATCTCTGCTATAATATCCCCAACAAGTAGTCAAACAACTTTTAGGTGAAGACCTATGGTGTACCTGCTGTCTTTCAAGGAATCAGACTGCATTTCTAGATAGCTTAAATTGTTACCAAGTTCTTTATAGTGATCTGAAATCTGCCTCTAATTTTTACCCACTAGTCCTCATCCTACCTCTGTGGCCAAGCACATCAAATCTAGTCACTCTTTCACATGACAACCCTTCAAATATTTCAGACTGCAATTATGTCTCCCCTGAGTGTTTGCTGAGTTGTTGAATTGAGTGTGTGCAAAAGTCCTTATGGGCCATTATTACATCAACCATACTTTTCTCTTTCCAACAAATAATGCCATTTTCCTTAGGGCCTGCACCAGCTGTATCAAATTCAGATAGAAACTAGGGCCACTAATCTATACCTAAGGATCCTTGCTGGCTGTATACTGATTTATCTTTAAAGTGAATTATCATCTCTGTTTTGTTGTATTTTAATTTATTTTGTTAAGTATTTCCCAATTATATTTTACTTGGGTTCTGCCACACTAAAGAGTTTTGTAGCCCATGGGGTACATGCCTATTGATACCTCTAGTCTTACAATGTCAATATTCTTCAGGGGGCACATGGGAGAGAAAGCCTATATATGTGTCCAGTGTTGCCAAGGATTCATTCACAGCATACACCTCTTATCAGAAAGACAACACAAAAGAGAAACTACATAAATAAGAAAAATTCATGAAATTCTTTTCTCAGAGCTTGAGTCGTTTATATTCCTCAGTGAATCAGAACAAGGGAGAAACTCTTTAAGTATGAAATTTGTAAGAAAAACTTCAATTAGAGGCCACATCTAGGTGTGAAATCCTATAAACTCCCTATGCTACAACAAGCATGAATGAAGTACCTACTATGCCCAGGTACTCAGTTTCTGGAGATAATGAATAGAAAAGTGAGACAGTCCATACTCTCAACTGGCTTACATATTAGTAGCAATCATTTCTACTCAGTGATGGAAGTTTCAGGTTTTTTTCCCCCTGAAACTAAATTGTTTTTAAAAACTCCATTTATTGATAAATGCTAGAGAAGATATGGAAAAATTGGAACACTAATGCATTGTTGGTGGAGTTGTGAACTGATCTAACCATTCTGGAGAGCAATCTGGAACTATGCCCAAAGAGTTATAAATAAGTGCATACCCTTTGACCCAGAAATACCACTTGTAGTGATGTGGTGTAGGCTCTGGGAGCCTCCTTGAACTCTCCTTGAATCTTTGAGGTACAGGCTCAGGGACCCCCCTCCTTAAATCTTCCCAAGGGAAGGCATTTGCCTAAGGTTATAGGCCTGAAATTGTGTCTCTGCCTAAGTCTTTAGCCCTCCTTTGTTCCAATAGTTTTCCACCCTTAATGCTCCTATTCCCACCCTTGAACTGGCCGGGCCCACCATTGTCTATGGTCTCCAGGTAGCTTCCAGCAACTTCCCACCCTTAATCACTCATTACTGGAGTTTGACCTCATCTTGACTCCTGAAGACCCTCCCTAAACTTATTACTGGAGTCTGACCTCATCTGACTCCTCCTGAAGACCCTCCCAAACTCCTCCTCTAGATCGCCTCTAGATTCCTCCCACAACCTTTCTGTATATAGAATCCCATCTCCCCTCCATGTGGTGGGAAAGCACCAAAGAATGACCTAGCATAGACTGGCTCCCTGAGAGTCTACCCCATATGGTGAACTCTTAATAAACTTTACTTTTCTTTGGCTGAGAAGACTTGAGTGGAATTCTTTCAGCAGGACCCGGCATGTAGGTATTTTGGGGTCTCAGGCAACCCTAACCCTCTAAGTGGGTAAAAACCCTCTTGATTTTCATGGACCCTTCCTTGAGCTCTCCTTGAATCTTCTCAAGGGAAGGCATTTGCCTAAATTGTGTTTCTGCCCAAGTCTTTAGCCCGCCTTTGTTCTAATAGTTTCCCACCCTTAATACTCTTGTTCCCACCCTTGAACTGGCCTGGCCCACCATTGTCTATGATCTCCAGGTAGCCTCCAGCAGCTTCCCACCCTTAATCACTCATTACTGGAGTCTGACTTCATCTGTGGGGCTGTATCCCATAGAAGTGGGAAAATGACCCTATGTACAAAAATATAGCAATTCTTTTTGTAGTGGCAAAGAATTGGAAATCAAGAGGATTCTCATCAACTGGAGAATGGCTAAACAAGTTGTGGTATATGAATGTAATGAAATACTATTGTGCTATAAGAAATGAGGAGCAGATGGATTTCATAATAACCTGGAGAGACTTATATAAACTGATGCTGAGTAAGGAGAGCAGAACCAGAACTTTGTACACAATTACAGACACATCTTATGTGTGATGCTAACTTTGATAGACTGGGCTCCTTTCAGTAATGCAAGGTCATAAAGACAACTCCGAAAGACTCACGATGGAAAGGGCCATCCACATTCAGAGAAAGAACTACAGAGTCTGAATGCAGACTGAAGCAAACTACCTGCTCTCTCTTTTTTTGTTTTGTTTTATTTATTCTTTCTCATTGTTCACTCCATTAGTTATAATCCTTCTGATGAGGTGTAGGCTCTGGGACCCGCCTTGAGTTCTCCTTGAATCTTTGAGGTACAGGCTCTGGGAAACTCCTTGAAGTCTGATTGAATCTTCCCACTTCAGGAGGCATTTGCAGGGGCCATAAGTGTTTCATTGTGGCTGGGCCCAAACTCCTGTTACTAGCCTGGCCCTCCATTGTCCATCTGCTTCCCACCCTTGAGCCTATCAAAATACCAATCCACTCTTGCATTGACCTTGTTAACTCCTCCTGAAGACCCTCCCCAAACTCATTACTGGAGTCTGACCTCATTGACTCCTCCTGAAGACCCTCCCCAAACTCCTCCTCTAGACCACCCCTAGATTCCTCTGTATATAAGACCCCATCTTCCCTCCATGTGGGGTGAGAGCTCCATGGAATGGGTTGGCACAGACTTCCTCTGTGAGAGTACAGATTTGCTCTGTGTCCAGTACAGGTGAAATTTTAATAAACTTTTTACTTTTCTTTGGCTGAGAAGATTTGAGTAGAATTCTTTCCGCAGGACCCAGCATGTTGGTATTTTGGAGTCTCAGGCAACCCTAATCCTCTTTGGGAAACATCTTCACTTCTTTACAACTTGACAAATGTTTAATGTGAAGGTACTTGTAGATCCTATATTTGATTGCATTCCTCCATGGTGGGGGGGGGGTAAGACAGGGGTGAATTTGAAACTCAAGGGATTGTGGAACTAAACTGAACTAAAAAAAAATTTAACATATGTATATTTTTTAAAAAAGGGAAAAAACTCCTTTTATGACATTTCTTTCCTGTGTAAACTCTGTGGTAAACATTTTATTCTCCAATCCTTGAATTCTCTATAATTTCTCCCACATATCTCTAGTTGGAGAGTCCAGAAATTAATGTAATAATAGCCTTAGTAATGTAAGAAAAGCACTATTTCCTACTTTTGGTACTTTTACTTATCTAGTACCATGCTGCTGTTGGGTTTTTTTTAATTACTGTTACAGTGAATGAAAGAATGAGCATTTATGAAACAAACAGAAAAAGCATGTAAGAACATGCAAAATTATTTGCAACTATTTAAGAAAGAAGCTATGCTTGATAAACTAGAACAAAATTACCCCAATTGCTTTCTCAATTTAAACAACCTGTAACCTTATTGTGTGAGATAATAATACAATATAAACAGAAACAAAAACACATGATAGCTACCAACCTGCACCTGCACGCCTTCATCACCATTCTGTGATGTCCTCTACTGTATAATCCTCTTCTTCCTAGGCCTGCACTGACATTCTCAGAAAAGGAAGAGCAGACATTATAGAATCTTGGATTTAGAGTCAGAAGGGACCTGATGAGATTTTTCTGGTCCAGCTGCCTCATTTTGCTGAAGAAACTAAGGCACAGAAAAGAGAAATGTTTTGACCAAGTTCACACTGGCAGTGAGTAGCAAGACTGAGATTTAAACCCAGGCTCTTCCAGTCTAAATCAAGTGTCAAAATGAATTCTGGCTATTGGGAAATAGGAAGGAGTTGAGAGTGTCAGAGAACATGATCCCATGATGGGATCTCAGGCAGTATCATATATAAAAGGGTTTGTCTTGTGGCACCCTAAAATCACTGTGTGGGCATCTCAAGTGCCAGCTATGTTGACCATTTATCTCCCTCTTCCTGTGCCTTCATCTTTTCCTCTTTGATAGCTTTCTTGCTCTTGACACATCTTTGTCTTCACATCTCCTTACCTTTGCTTTTCTTGCCCTGAAATATACACAAACATATATATCATGTGGTATTCATTGACTACAGTAATGGGTCTTAATGTGGGGTCTGTGATTTTTATTTTAAAAATTTTTTTAGACAACTATTCCAACATAATTGGTTTCCTTTGTAATCCTATGTATTTTAATTATACACAAATAGGCATGTACATGTTTATATATACACACATGTAAGTACATATATGTATATGTATGTGTATTGTATGTGTATGTATACAGAACATAAATTCTGGACATAAAATAGGGCTTTCGGCTGGAATTCCATTGGAAAATTGTATAGTTCTTTTAATGATAACCAAACTTCTCCCTGAAATTGAATTCAATCTCCTTCATTAGCACCTAACAAATCCAAAGCACAATGCTAGATGCTGAAAAGAGAAAGACAGAAAATAAGTACCAGCCTTCAAGGAACTTATAGTCTCCTTGGGATACATATATAGAGGTATATAAATACAAAATATAGACCAAGTCATTTCAGAGAGCGAGAAGAGCACTTAGTGAAGGCCCATCTTTTTAATATTAACATTCTTCCAATGATATTGGATAGCTGTGATCCCCAGAATATCGTGGACTCCAAAGAACTGACTTGAGAATCACCCAAACAAAGGACAATGGAGAGGGCCAGGTAAGTCTAGGCAGGCTATAGCCCCTGACAAATAAGGAATTGTGTGGGAGAAGCAGCATAAATGTTTTCTCAGAAAAATATATGCTGGAAAAAAAAAAGTGGTTTGGTCACATAGCAAGAGGAAAGAAAAACTAGCGGATTGCCTAGTATCCATATGATGTCAAAAGACAGGGGAAAGCTCTGGAATATTTGGGTAAACCCTTGCTGTGTTATTTTTTTCTTTTGAAAGTTTGTATCAATAGCACGTACTGATTTTTAATTTTACTGAAATCTTTTGTCATTCATATGTGTGTATGTATATAGCCTTCATTCCCAAATCTACTCCTTTGCCCTACCTAATCCAATAAACTTCCTCTTGTAGTAAAGGAAAAAATAAAGAGCAGGTGGCAAAATAACCTACATGTCAGCTGTGCAATGTCCACACCCACAATCCTCCACCTCTGTAAAGAAAAGAGGTAGGTGCATCTTCTCATCTCCTTATCAGGGAGTAGAGTCATTATAATGACACACCATTCAGTTTAAGGTTGTCTTTGTTGGTGTTGTTCTTTGCTCTTATTGATGGGAGATCAATGAGAATGACACAGGACAGGACCCATGAAAAACAGGCTCTCTTAACCTCAGGAACCATCTTGTCCAGACCTTCCAGGAAAGGAATCCTCGCCTCAGCACACCTGACAAATTACCATTCAGCTTCTGCTTGAAGGCTTCTGAAGAGGGGAACCCACTGCCTCCTAAGGCTACTCATTCTACTTTGGGACAGTTGTAATCGATAGGAAGGTTCCCTGAAATCAAGTTAAATTGGTCTCTGCAGCTTCTTCCCCGCCACTGATACCGGTTCTGCCCATCAGGGCCAAACAGAACAAAGCTAATCTCTCTTCCAAATACTATCATGGCAACTATCATGTCCCCTCACTACAAACACACACACACACACACACACACACACACACACACACACACACACACACACACACATGCACACACACACATGCACACACTTTACTCCCCAGTCTTCTTGTCTCTAGACCAAACAAGGCTTCACCATCTTGGCTGTCCCCTTTCTGTAGGATCTCCAGCTTATCCAAGTCCCCTTGGAATGGTGGCAGCTAGAATTGAACACATGGCCCCAGATGGGGTTTAACCAGGGCACAGTACAGAGGCACTATCACCTTCTTCTTCCATGAGATGATGCCTCCCTTCATGTAGCCCAAGATCACATGGATCTGTTATGATCAGCAATGTTAGAAGCAGTACCCACATCAGATTCATTAAAAAGGTACGGTTGTTACATTGTAAGTGTTAATAATGTAAATATTTATTTCTAATAATCTCTGGAAGACTTGATTCTGTATTTAAAGTCTGTTTATAGAATGTTGGCACTAAAAGAGAATTTACAAAGCACCAAAGACTCTAAATTTGCAAATGAGGAAACTGAGGCTAAGAGACTTACCAAGGGTCACTCATACTAGTCAGTGCTAGAGTCAGAACTAAAACCCAGAAAAAGTGACTTCCCTGGCCCAGTGCTTTTTTCTGGCACATCACGCTGCTTCCTTCAGTCTAACAGAAAGGCTCGTCTTCCTCTTTCAACCATTAATGTTCCGCTAGAGCTAAGAAAATGAAAGAACGTACCAGGAGGGAAAAGGAACAACCTCAAAATAGTTTGTGGAAAACAGCAACTTCTCTTTAGCTACTGAGGGTTAGACTGCTTTTCTACAGAGAGATTTCCTTTATCTCCAGCTTCTTCTAGTGAAGTCAGAGGCTCAGAAATAGCATAGTGAGTGTACCATTTACTTGGGCAGTTCTACCACAGGGGATTAAGTCTGGAAACAGATCATGTTGTTACATATGACTCACAGAAAGATAAAAAGATGAGTCAGAGAGCCCTGCTGAAAACTGGAATACCTTCGAATTGGTAGTTGGAGGCTTTGAGAGGAACCATCCTGCTTTTCAACCTGGAAACCATTAATGTGTGCTGATTAGTTTAATGGACTATTGAGATAAATGGTTTTGATACAGTTTGATACACTTGCCATAATAATGTGCTTCACCAGTCATTATTTGACTTTTGAATATAATCTTCAGAAGTACAGTTATACCTTTCAACTGCTTCAAGAATCAGTCAGTCCCCTGATTTGCTAAGAGGCCCCATGAAAGGAGGAGACCTATCTAACTCACTATTAAAACAGGGAAATAGGGCTTTTATGAGAATTCTGAACAGAGCTTGGTGGTAGGGCATCTTGAGGAAATGAAAACAGAGTTTCTTTTATTTTTTTATTTTTACTTTTTTTATTCATTTATTTTCTTGTTTACATCATTCATTTCCATGAGATTTTGAGTTACAAATTTTCTCCTCATCTTTCCCTACCCACCACCCCAAAACAGCCATCCCACTGAATAACTCCTCCCCCAATCTGCTCTCTCTTATGTCCTCCCCCATCACCCCTCTGACTTTC
>CM053581.1:535560528-535582430 GCA_028627135.1 Pseudochirops cupreus
AAAATATCCTAAAGAGAGATTCACTGTAAACAAATGCCCTCTTTTGTTCAACATATGCTTTTTCACACTCGGAAAAACACTCCTACTGTAGGAAGATAAAACTTGGGTCTTAACTAGTTGTAATCCTTGAGATTCTGGTAGCCATTTTTAAAATAGCATGTGGACGTTGGCCAAAATACAAGTTTGGTAAAAAAAAAAATTTCATAATGTTAAACGCATTAGAAAAATTTTAGGAGTATTCCTCATTAAAAAACAAACAAAAAATGACCACCAACAAGACCACAGCTCCCTACAGTCACTAAACCTAAATTTCTATGCCAAATCCTATTTATTGACCATATCCTTATTGGTGGAGTGAATTGTGTATGTCACAACATTTAAAAAGTAATGACCTTTTTTAAAGGCAGGACAAATACTCAGGAACTTTCCTATCCCTTGCCCATCTTTCCATCCACCCCACTCCCATTTGACCCCTTAAGAAATGATAGATCCAATGGAAGAGCTATGATTAGGTACTGATTGTTTTTTGATTCCAGGATGTGTTTATTGTCTCTTCCTATGAATCCAAAAATCCTTGAATTGTGTGATTGCCTCCAGGCGTGTGGATTTGAACAGAAAGCAATAGCTCATTGTTGAATAAAAGATCCAGACTGAAATCATTGTAGGCAATGAGGGCTCAGGAAAGGCACCATGGCAGTTTAGGCAGCAGAGTCTTAGGACTAGAGCTTCTCCAGATAGAAGGTGGTATAGATTAAAGTTCTGATCAAGAGGGCTGAAAATCCATCTTTATTAATGTCAGGAAGACATGAGTTCAAATATCATTTCAGATACTAGCTGTGTGACCCTGGGCAATTCACTTAACCATGTTTGCCTCAGTTTTCTTATCTATAAAATGAACTGGAGAAAGAAATGGCAAACCACTCCAAAACTTTGCCAAGAAAGCCCCAAAGTCACAAAGAATTGGACACAACTGAACAACAACAATAGACATTTTAACTGCCTGGTGAGTTTGCTACTAACAAATGGGGACAAGGGATGGAGTAAAAGGGGGAAATGGAAAAAGACACTGTATTTTTCCCTTCTTGACAAAAGCAACTCCATTTTAGAATAAGCCTCTGTTTCAGTATAAAAGTACAGACACATTGAATCCTATATTTTGTCTTCCTCTATCCCAGTTTTTGTGCAAGAACAACCAAAAAAAAATAGATTGCCCGCATCTTATCACCCTGTTCCCTTAAATATAACAGACTTGAATCCTCTACAATCATCCCACCACCAAGGACAAAGTAGCAGATTAAGAAATCTCTGGCCTTTTCCCTAAACACAACAAACTACCCCAAGCCTAATGACTGACAAATTGTGAACCCAACATGTCTCTCTTTTCTGTATACTAGAGTATCTGTGGGAAATGATTAATATTCAGAAGCCCATAGAGACAACCTTCTCCATGTGCCAATGGATTATGTTGTGCCACCTAGCCACCCCTGAAGGCATCTTCTTTTATAAGTCCTTTGTAGTTGATTTGAGTGTTTATAATACATCATTCTTTTGGTACCGTTTGTTTTACTCTTCATTATTTCTTGAAAGTCTTTTCCATGTTTTTCTAAAATCAACTAGCTCATCATTTCTTATAGCACAGTAGTATTCCGTCAAAATCATGTACCACAACTTGTTCAGCCATTCCCCAGCTGATAGGCATCTCCTCAATTGCCAGTTCTTTGCCACCACAAAGAGCTGCTATAAATATTTTAGAATATAAAGGTTCTTTTACTTTTGTCCTAATCACCTTGGGAAGCAGACATAGTAGTGGTATTTCTGGGTCAAAGGGTATATACAGATTTATAATTCTTTGGGCATACTAGATTGCTCTCCAGAATGGTTGGATCAGTTTGCAGTTCCACCAATAGAATATTAGTGTCCCAATTTTTCCACATCTCCTCCAACATGTCATTTTCATCTTTTATCATTTTAGCCAATCTGATAGACGTGCGATGATATCTCAAAGGTGTTTTAATTTGCATTCCTCTAATCAATAATTTAGAGCATTTTTCATATGACTATATATCTTTTTGATTTCTTCATCAAAAAACTGCCTATTCATATCCTTTGACCATTTATCAACTGAGGAATGATTCATATTCTTGTAAATTTGACAGTTATTTATATATTTGAGACATGAGCCTTTTATCTGAGAAAATATCTATAAAATTTCCCCCAAAATTTTCTGCTTTTCTTCTAATCTTGGTTACATTGGTTTTATTTGTAAAAAAAAAAAAAACAAACATACATACAAAACCCCCCAACTTTTAAATTTAATATGATGATTATCCATTTTACATCTCACAATGCTCTCTCATTTATTCCTAAATTCTCCTATACATAAGTTGGATAGGCATGTGCTTCATGTTCTTCTAATTTTCTTGTGATATCTCCCTTTATATCTAGATTATGTCCATTTTGACCTTATCTTGGTAAATGGTGTAACATATTGTTCTGCGCCCAGTTTCTGCCAGACTACTTAACAGTTTTCCCAACAATTTTTCCCAAATTGTGAATTCTTATCCCAAAAGTTTAAATCTTTACATTTGTCAAACACAAGGTTACTGTAATCATTTTGTACTGTGTTTTGTATGTCTACTCTGTCCCATTGAACTACCTTTCTTTTTCTAAGTACCAGACAGTTTTGATAATTACTACTTTGGAATATAGTATAAGATCTGGTACTGATAAACCTTCTTCCTTTACATTTTTGAAAATTAATTCCTTGATATTCTTGACCTTTTGTTCTTCTAAGTGAATTTAATTATTATTTTTTTCTAGCTCAAGTAATTTTTTGGTAATTTAATTGGGGTGATACTGAATTAGTAGATTAATTTAGGTAAAATGGTCATTTTTATTACATTGGTTCTGCCCAACAATGAACAATTACTATTTTTCCAATTATTTGAATCTGACTTTATTTGTATAAAAAGTGTTTTAAAATTGTTTTCATACAGTTCCTCTGTTTGTCTCAGCAGGTTCACTCCTAGGTATTTTATATTGTCTAGAGTTATTTTAAATGAGGTATCTCTTTCTATCTCTTCTTGCAGGGCTTTGTTGGTAATATATAGATTTGCTGATGATTTACATGGGTTTGGTTTATATCCTGCTACTTTGCTAAAATTATTATTTCAACTAACTTTTTAGTTGAATCTCTAGGATTTTCCAAGTATATCATTGTATCCACTGCAAAAAAGAGATAGTTTTATTACCTCATTGCACATTCTGATTTCTTCCGTTTTTTTTCTTCTCTTATTGCTACTGCTAGCATTTCTAATACAGTATTGAATAATATTGGTGACAATGGGCATCTTTATTTTACTCCTGATCTCATAGGGAAGATTTCAAGTTTATCCCCATTACAAACAATGCCTGTTGATGGTTTTAGATAGATGTTTCTTATCACCTTAAGGAAAAAAATCCATTTCTACCTGTGCTTTCAAGGGTTTTTATTAGGAATGAACATTGTATTTTGTCTAAAGCTTTTTCTGCATCTATTGATATAATCATATGATGGTTAGGGATATAATCAGTGAAGTTAATAGTTTTCCTTAAGTTAAACCATCCCTGCATTCCTGATATAAATCCCACTTGTTCACAATGTATAATCTTTGTGATATATTGTTGTAATCAGTATTTTATTTAGGATTTTGAATCCCTATTCATTAATGAAATTGGTCTATAATTTTCTTTCTCTATTTTTGTTCTTCCTGGCTTAGATATCAAAACCATATATGTTTCATAAAAGGAGTTTGGTAAGGGCTCTTTCTTTGCCTATTAATTAAAATAATTTAATATTGGGATTAGTTGATCTTTAAATGTTTGGTAGAATTCACTTGTAAATGCATCTGGTCCTGATGCTTGTCCTTAGGAAGCTAATTTATGGCCTGTTCAATTTCTTTTTCTAAAATAGATTTATTTAGATATTTCCTCTTCTGTTGATCTAGGCAGTTTATATTTTTGTAAGTATTTTTCCATTGCACTTCAGTTGTTAAATTTATTGGCATGTAATTGGGCAAAGTAAGTCCTTATAATTGCTTTGATTTCATCTTCATTAGTGGTATTTTTTTTAAATCAATTTTGATACTAGTGATTTGGTTTTCTCTCTTTTTAAAAAAAATCGTATTATCCAATGATTGATCTATTTTGCTACTTTTTTATAAAACTAACGCCTAGTTTTATTAATTCAGTGGTTTTCTTATATTTAATTTTGTTAATCTCACCTTTAATTCTTAAGATGTCCATTTTAGAGCTTAACTGGACATTTTTAATTTGTTCTTTTTTCTAGTT
This sequence comes from Pseudochirops cupreus, assembly GCA_028627135.1. Lineage (NCBI taxonomy): Eukaryota > Metazoa > Chordata > Mammalia > Diprotodontia > Pseudocheiridae > Pseudochirops > Pseudochirops cupreus. The sequence goes on from CM053581.1 coordinate 535,564,858, forward strand.
TTTCTTAAATTGTATGCCCAATTCATTAGTTTGTTGTTCTCTATTATGCTGATATAATAGAGATGTAAATTTTCCTCTGATTACTGCTTTTGCTGCATCCCACAGGTTTTGCTATATTGTCTCACTATTGCTATTCTTTTTAATGAAATTACTGGTTGTTTCTCTGATTTGTTCTTTAACCCAGTTCTGATGAGAATATTATTCTAGTACTACTAGCCCTCTACTCCCTCCCGCCTCCACTGTAACAGTTTTTACATTCATGCCTCATTTGTTTGAGATAATTGCTTCATTTTAACTCTTCCTGCCTAATTTCATTTTTTAGGATCATCCCATAAAACTCAACCCCAAGTCTTCTATCTATATATGCTCTTTCAAAATATCCAAGTAATAATAACATTCTTAATTAAGAGTTACAAATGTTTTTCCATATAAGAAATAAATAGTTTGACTTCATTAAATCTCTTATAATTAACCTTTCATGTTTATCTTCTTATGTTTCTCCTCATTCTTGTAGGTCAAAATTTCTATTCAGTTCTGTTCTTTTCATCACAAATATCTGAAAATCCTTTAATTCATTAAATATCCTTTTCCCCCCCATGCAGGGTTATACTCAGCTATGCTGGATAAGTTATTCTTGGTTGCAAATCCAGTTTCTTTGCTTTTCAGAATGTCATGTTCCATGCCCTTCCATCTTCTAATGTAGAATCTGCTCAATCTTATATTATCCTGACTGTAGCTCCATAGTATTTAATTTTTTTTTCTCACTAGTTTCTTGTAGTACTTTTTCCTTGACATAGGAGCTTCATGGCTCATATTCCCGTGAATCTTTTTTTCAGGTGGTGATTGGCGGATTTTTTCAATTGCTATTTTACACTCTCATTCTAAAACTTCAGGGCAATTTTCCGGTTCTCAACCTGTGGGTCATGACCCCTTTGGGGGTCAAACAACCCTTTCACAGGGTTCACCTAAGACCATCGGAAAACACATATTTCTGATGATCTTAGGAACCGAGACACCGCTCCTCTATCCGTCTCCAGGTGGGTCCACCCACATGAAGATATGCCCACATATGAGTATTAAAGGGTCGCCACATTAGGAAGGTTGAGAACCACTGGTCTAGACTCTTATTTTGATCTTAACCTTAAAGTAGCCCAACAATTCTCGTATTGTCTCTCCTCGGGTCATTTGTTTTTCTAATGAGATATTTCACATTCTCTTCCATTTTTTCATTCTTTTGATTTTGTTTTATTATTTTTGGTGTCTTATGACATCATTACTTTACCCATGCCCAATTCTAATTTTTAAGAAGTTATTTTCTTCCATAAGTTTTTGAATCTCTTTTTCTAATTGGTTGACTTTCTTTTCATAATTTTCTTACATTACCTTTATTTTTTCCTAATTTTTCCTCAACCTCTCTTATTTGATTTTTAAAGTCTTTTTTTTTTTTTTGGACTCTCCCAAGAACTCTTTTTGGACTTGTGACCATTTGGCATTTTTCTTTGAAGTAGAAGTAGCTATTTTAAATTAACTATCTTCTTCTGAGTTTGAAGTCATATCTTCTCTATCAGTATAGTAGCTATCTACAATCAGGTCCCTTCTCTTTAGCTTACAATTTTTTTTTTTTTAGTGTCTTACGTCTTGGCCATTAACTTTGTGTCAGCATTGGTCTGTAGACCAGAGGTATGTGGAATAACATTTCCAGCTTCAGGTCTTTTGTGCTGTTGTTTTCTGAGCTCTATCTGGGGGCCTGACCTCAGTATTTTTCTCTGTCCCTGAGCCTCTCCTCCACCCTTGAGCCTCAACCAGGGCCCCCAGCAATGCTATCACCTTGCTGGTGCCATCTCTCCTATGGCTGTGAGCTTCAACCCACTCTTTTGTCCAGGAACCAAAACCAGGGACTCTGTTCTTTTGTGAGTGCCCACAGCCAGCAGGAGCTGGACCACACTCATTCGCCTGTGCTGGAACCTCTTCACCCACAGCTGCAGCCTGGGACTGCTCCTGGGCCCTGTGTCCAGTAGCAGTGGAGGGCCCAGCAATCTTCTCCTAGTCAGCCTCTGGACCCCCACCCCTGCACTGTCAGGGAATGAAAGTTCCAGCAGCTGAGGCTGCCCCCAACACAGCTGCCCCCAGGGCTTGTTATATGTTTATTCTGCCTTATCTGCTTGGAGATACTTGCACTTCAGCCAGGTCAGACCAAGCCTGGCTGTGGAAGGGCTAGGGTGGGGGTCATGTCTTTCCCAGCATCCTCCCAAATTATCTTAGGATGCATGGCTTTACCCAGATTTTTAATTCTTTCTGCCGTTATTTTAAATTGTGGGGGAATATTGGGTGACCAAGGTAGTTCCTGGCCTTATTCCCCCATCTTCTCAGAATCCTTTCTTCAGAAAGATAAATTCTAAGACCCAGGGAACACCTGTGAGGTAAGCAAGAACAGAATTTCAGCAGCTCTCCTCATCCCCACCTCTCAAGCCCAAAGGAGACCAAGGTCAGAGATTCTGAACTGAGAAAAGTGTCCTTGCAGGTCAAAAGCCCGAGGGAACACTAGTGTGCAGTGAGGATGGAATGATATTAGGGTTCTAGAAGGGCTGAGATCTAACAGCTATCAAGTTTGATATATTGTAATGTTTTTTTTTTCAGAACGATTTTGAGGGGATTTTGGGGTGCTTGCATTGAAGTAAAATAACTGTTGATGTTTCATATGGAAATTTTTCCCATATCAGTCACGGAAGAAATTAAACTTTTTTTACTTACAGATTTTCTGATAAATTCACTCTAAAAAACAACCATCCATATTTTTTAGTTTTTCTGCAGCATTGCACACACACACACACACACACACACACACACACACACACACACACCACACCACACACACACACACCACACCACACACACACACACACACACACACACACACACACACACACACACACACACACACCACACCACACCACACACATCATGTGCAAGGATAGTTTGTATCATAAAATTTTTGTTAAACATATTTTTCCTAACATTAAAAAGGCACTTGTTTTTTTCTGACTCCCATGTCACAATCTCCTTTAAAAAACTGATATTGGAAATAGCATGTGTTTTTGCTGTTAAAGCAAGTTTTTATTCTGAAGGAAGGGATAGACAGACAGAGAGAGAGAGAGAGACCTTATTACCATGGATAGTTGGGGTCATCAGAAAGAAGAGTGTAGCCTCAAACTATCAGTCATTTTTAGAATAAATAGAAAGTGATTTTTCTTTGATCATTAATCTTTGGAGTTTCTTTATGACGCTTTACGTTATTTTTGTTCAGCCATGCACATGAGCTTAGAGGTTCCTAAGCTCAGGATATAAAATTAATTACTACTGCCGCTACTACTATATTTGTAGGCATTTTTCTGTCTCTGCTTTCAAACATTATCTTTCTGATATTTTTAATCATAGTAAAAGCTAATGAGATGTTGGATAGACTTTAGAATGTTTTTTAAGAGGCAGCATGGTGACATTTCAGTGCACAGATTACGGGGGCTGGGAGTTAGAAAGACCTGAGTTCAAATCCCACCTCAGATACTTGTTAACTGTGTCCCTGGGCAAGTCACTTAACTGCTGTTTGCCTCGGTTTCCTCATTTGTAACATAGGGATAATAACAGCACCTGCCTTCCAGGGTTGTTGTGAGGATCAAATGAGATAATATTTGTAAATCACTAAGCATAGTGCCTGGCACATAGTAGGCATTATGTAAGTATTCGCTTATTATTATTATTATTATTATTGTTCTTATTATAGTCTAAAAGCTTTTTAGACTTAATTTGACTGTCTTAGTTGTATATACATGTAACTTAACAGGTTTTCCCAAATTTCCCAAAAATTCTATTCACATGCGCCATGTTTCAAAAAAACTTAAAATATGGAGATTCCCAATTTGCAAAACACATAAATTTGGGGGTGGTTTTATTGAAGTACAAGGAACTATGAATTTGGAGTCAGAAGTCTCTGATTCAACTGTGCCCTCTGCTACTAAAGCACTGTGAGAATGTAGGCAATTCACTTAAATTCGCCAGGATTCAGTATCCTCAAACTGTAAGATGAGGAAGTTGGAATCGATGACGTTATTATGTCTATTCCCACCTTAAACCTTATGGTCCTTAACCTATGATCTACGACTAACTTCAGGGCTCCTTTAATAAGCCCCCTGATGAACTTGGATCCCTGATCTTATCAATATGGATTCTCCATCTCCAAGTAAATATTGCAACCCATTCCCATCCCATGTGATTCTTACCCATAAATCGTCAGTTGATCTACCCAACAGCCAAGTGGTGCAGTGGATAGAATGCCAGGCCTGGAGTCACTGATAACAAGAAGAGATTACTATAGAAAACAGCAGATCTTTCCCATTTCATATACAGTTGTTGTCTGCTTACTTTCCTTTATAAATGCCTTTGGGATGCTTTAGCTTGGTTGGATTCCCACCACAATTTCTTCCTGATTCTGATTCTTCCTTACCTTCTTGCCTCCCAACTACTTTTCCCATGTTTTCAGCAAGCATATTTCCTAAGTCACCTGTGTTTGTTAATTCATTTATTTATCGTTGAGTCAGCCATCCATCCCTGTGGCTATAGGGTCTTAACATTTTTGGGTCTCATTTATAGCAAGAAATGTCAGTATAGATGTGGTCCCATTCTTTTTGATGATGAAGATCTCTCATTTCAGAACTAACAGCTCAATTAATATTTATAATCAGTCTAAAACCATATGAGGACATACTGATCACTCTCCTCCCACTCTGCAACCATCACTGTGAAAGCAGAAAAAAGCCCACACAGCGTCAAGGACCATGTAAAAAATATATTTATTTTTCAGTAACATTTTGAGCTCCAATCTGTCTCCCTCCTTGCCTCCCAACCCTGTGCTGGAGAAGGCCAGCATTTGACACAGATAAATCTGTGAAACCACACAATACATGCTTCCATATACCAGTTTTTTGTCTGGAGGTGGATAATATCTTCCTTTATAAGTCTTTTGTAGTTAGATTTGAATATTCCTATTACTCAAACTAGGTTAGTCATTCACAGTTATTCTTCAAGCAATATTGCTGTTACTGCGTACAACATTCTCTTGATTCTACTCGCTTCACTCTTCATTATTTCATGCAAGTCTTTCCATGTTTTCCCAAAATCAGCTGGCTTGTCATTTCTTACAGCACAGTAGTATTCCATCAAAATCATGTACCACAACTTATTCAGCCATTCCCCAATCAATGAATATCCCCTCAATTTCCAGTTCTTTTCCACCACAAAGAGAGCTGCTATAAATATTTTAGAACATATTCATTCTATATACTACAGGTTTTTCCCTGATCACCTTGGGAAACAGACCTAATAGTGGTATTGCTGGGTCAGATGGTATGCACAGATTTATAACTCTTTCAGCATAATTCCAGATTGTTCTCCCACATGGTTGGAGCAGCTCACAACTCTACCAACAGTGTATTAGTGTCCCAGTTTTTTCCACATCCCCTCCAACATTTGTCACTTTCCCTTGCTATAATTTTAGCCAGTATGATAGATGTGAGAAGATCAAGGGCCATTTTCTATCTGTTTCCTAGATTGCTGTAGCCAAATAATTTATCACCTCTCCACTCAATAAGCTCCAGTGGCTTATTATTGTCACCAAGGACAACTATGAAATGCTCTGTTTGGCCTTCAAAGCCCTTCTAGGCTTCTTACACCTCATGCCCCAACACATTCTCTTTGATCTAGTGACACTGCCCTTCTGGCTGTTCCAGGAACAAACCACAGCCTCTCTCAGCTCCTGAGTGTTCTCTCTGGCTGTCTCTCATTCCTGGAATGCTCTCCCTCCTCCACTCCAACTAATGGCTTCCCTTAAGTCCCAACAGAAATCCCAGTGCCTTTTCTCTGTCATTTCCTATTTATCCCCTACATAGTTTGCCTTGTGTATATTGGCTTGCATGTTGTCTTCCTCCTGAGATCATAAGCTCTATGAGGGCAAGGATTGTCTTTTGCCTCTTTTTGCATCCTGAGTGCTTAGCATAGTTCCTGGTGTGTAATAGGCACTAAATGAATGTTTACTGGATTGATGTGAACCTGTTTAAGCCTCTTCTTACTTGCCTATGGTCCTTGGGCAGCAGGCACAGTCAGGCAGAGTGCTTTCCAGCCTGGCCTTGCACAACCTATACTTCAGGGAGATAAGGCCTTGAGAACATTCCAGAAATGATAGTACATTGCTATAGGACTCTTGTGTTAGGGAATGTCTCCCTTCTTGGTACATTTAAAATTTGATTCGGCTTACAAGAAAAGGTACACACTGCTTTTCATCAGTCCACATTTTATTTCAAGCAGTGGTCACCATACTGACGGCTTGTTTGTCTTTTCTCCAGGCTGACCCTTTCAGATGATTTAAAAGTAGGCTATTTCAAAACAGATCGCGCTACTCAGACAGATGTCTCTGAAATTTTGGATATAAGACGGCTAAGTAATACCACACAAAAACTAGTCAAGGTAATATCTTGACTTTCTTTTAAATTGTTTCAATAGTTTCAGATCCTTATTAATTTAATTTGCGTGTCCTTCATTGACTTTGTGTTTCTTGAAATGCACTGTCTTATTTTTTCCTTTTAATGACATTCAGCAGCTCTTGGCAGCATTAATTAAACTTCAGTGATGGTTATTTCGTCAGTGAATATACTTCCGTTAATATTAATGTATGTTAACGTGTGCGATAAAGTGTCCATCTTGTTTTTCTCCCTGGAATTTGTTATGATCTGTGGAAATTTACTCAATTATATGCAGGGAGAAGAAGATGAACCTGAAGCCTGTCCATATGTGGATGACTTTGTGTATATCTGCGGATTATAGTCTGGAGCTGACAGTGAACACAGGCACCTCAGACACTCTGTCCCCTTCATTTTCCAGAGGAGGGAACTGAGTCCCAGGGAAGTTAACTGACTTGCTCTCCCTCCCTGTCCTACATTTAGCTCTTTTTGATTCATTCGTGTTTATTCTCTTTATACTTTTATTTGCTATGATTGTATATGTACGTTTGGTCTGATATGAAATGTAATCAAACCTGAATCCTCTCTCTCTCACACACACACACACACACATACATCCCATACCTATACAGGATTCTGATATATATACATATATATATATATACACACACACATATATATACACACATATATATGTTTATATATATATATATATACATATATATGTATATATGTATATCAATTTGCCAGGAGTATTAGAAAGTTCAAGTGTATCTCATCCCCAGAAAAAGCCCTGCAAGTTGATTGACTAGTTAGTTACCTACATACACACAATGATTTTATTAGTGTAGCAGGAACTCACCTAGCTTTAAGCGTCTTCCCATTCACTTGCCATGACAGTCTTCCCTACCTTTGTGGCCTGAAATTCATGCCATGAAAACCGTTCCTTTGGGATAGATAAGAAAGGGAAGAGCAAAATTAAAAGGCTATTGTTCAAATGATATTTTAAATAAGCAAGGCACTAGGGGTGGGAGTGGGGGGATCAATGAGAATCACTTTAACCTTTTCACATTGGTAAATATTAGTTTATTAAATGAATTAATTGTGTCCTTGGAGGACAGCCTGCTTGACCTTGAGGGAAATGGGATAAAGAATAGTTAAGTTTTAGGGCAGCTAGGTGGCACAGAAAATAGAGAACCAGCCCTGGAGTCAGGAGGACCTGAGTTCAAATTTGGCCTCAGACACTTAACATATACTAGCCTTGTGACCTTGAGCAAGTAACTTAACCCCAACTGCCCTGCCCTCCCCCCTCCAAAAAGCAAAAAAAAAAAAAAAAAAAACCAAAAAAATAAAAAAGAATAATTAAGTTTTAATGAAGAAGATGGGAGAGAGTGAGGTTGACATGGAAGCATGGAATGCAGAGAAAGTAAAGAGAGAAGCCATAAAGGGAGCAGGAAAAGCTTGATAAATGAAATTAGATTTGGTTTTGAGTTCAGGGTAGTCTCTCTGAACAGATGTTTCCTTATCATCTGTAAAATGGAAGAATGGAAGGGTTGTAATATTATTGTCAGTACTTAATTTTCACTCAATAATAGGACTGTTGATTGTTAAATGAGATCCAGATCTGAAAAGCGCTTTGTAATAGTCAAGCACCATATTAATGTGAAATGCTATGCAATTATGTCCTGGGTTCATATCCTACTGGCATTTATTTCTCATCATAACACGGAGCAAGTCACTTAACCTCTCTGGGCCTCAGTTTCCTTCTCTGTACAATGAAAGAGTTGAACTAGAGGACCTTCAAGGTTCCTTCTAGGTCTAAATCTGTAGTCTTATGATTCAGTAATTATATCATCATGAGAGACAGGGAGGGAAGGATATATCTCTTAGGGCAGGGGATGTCACTTAACTCTGTCTGCTTCAATCTCCTCACCTATAAAATGGGCATGATGATAGCACCCATGCTTGCTGTGAGGATAGAATAAGAGAAGATTTGTAAGTGCTTTGAGAACCTTAAAAGACCATATAAATGCTAGTTGTTATTATTGCGATGGGTTTCTCAGCCTAGGAACCTGGGATGAGGGAACTGTGTGGCAAATACCTAATTAGTCTACTTTAAAATCTTTTCTAGAAATGTTCCTATCAGCATCTAATAATATTTTAATTTTTTTTAGCTTACTAATCTCATTCAACGAGATTTTAAATATCTCAAAACATACCTCGAGATGCAGTTTGAGGACCGCCTGAAAGAAGAATCTATGAACCTCTATAAAAAACTACAGATGATTATTCAAGAACTAGTAACTCTTCATGAAAAGGTACAATTCTGATCGTCCCTATTCTGATTAGATGAGTTGGTCCTGTTGGTTATTTATGCCACTATGTGACATTATGAATGAATGGAATAAGGGTAGCAGATTGATCTGCACATATGGGGTCCCCATTCTGTGCTTTGAGGTGCCCTCCCATGACTGGGCTAGAGCCAGAGAGAGCACTGGTGACTGCCCTTCTTTGAGGAACTTTCCAAGGCCTTGGCCTCATGAAAGCTTCCTATCTGAAACAAAAAGTAGCCAGAACTTGATGCTGGCTGCCATCTTGAATTGGAATAAGATTCTTGATCATTTTATTTTTAATGCAGTTGTAATTATGATAAGAAGCAGATATACTCTAACTTTGGTTTTTGGGTTTTTTTTGCTTTTTGGAGGGGGAAAGGCAGAGCAATTGGGGTTAAGTGACTAGCCCAAGGTCACATGGCCAGTAAGTATACTCTAAACTTTTTATGATTGAGGAGCTGCTTATCCAGTTTATCTGTTATATTTCTGTCTTCTCCTTATTCCTTTTGCTCAACATTTTACCGTATATGGTGCCTCTACCACAAAGGACAGGGGCAAGGAGATAATATGAAATTCAGATGGATCTTTGTTACATTTTCAGGAGCTCTATCAAGAGCTTCAGGAAAGACAGTTCAAACTATTGCCTAGAATAAAATTTTAGAACTGGCCATGGACTTTCTTTACCCATGCAATCCATGTCTTCTTGGATTATTTATTAGATAGATTAGAAATAGAATTAGACATAGTAGAAATAGATGTGATATGAAGTATGAAGACAAGTGATTTCCATTGGAAGTTTCCAGTTGATAGGAATAATGTGAGTAGCAGTTGTATATTATGAAAATTATCCTAGTGGGTGTGGTTAGGATGTGATAATAATTTCACTTATATTTGCAATGCAGAATGAGGACACCATGAGAAAAAGCTTTTACAAGCAGCTATGTGATGCCATTGCTTCAATCAAAGGAGCATATTTGGTAGGTTTTGTAGTAATGGATGTTTCCACTGGGACCCCATTTTCAGGTAGGTTACCTGAATTTCAGGGCCTGGTTTTTTTACTTCCAAATCTGCCATATTAAAATTAACCCAGCAGCAGGCAGACCCTAGGATAAGTAACTTAATCAATTTATTGATTTATAGTGGCAGATATATCTGCCAGTAAATGCATGCCTGCTATCCTTTCTTATATAAACATTCATGGAAAACTGAATCAGTAATTAGAATCATAATAATAGTTAACATTTATATTGCAATTACTATGTGCCAGGCACTCTGCTAAGCATGTTAACAATTATTAACTCATTTGATCCTCACAACAATCCTGGGAGGTAGGTGCTATTATTATCCCCTTTCAACAGCTGAGAAAACTGAGGCAAAGAGAGGTTAAGTGACTTGGCCAGGGTCACATAACTAGTAAGTGGCTGAAGATGGATTTGAACTCAGTCCTTGCTGATTTTAGGCCCTGCAATCTATCCCCCTGTGCCACCTGGCTGGCCCTAATCAGAAGGTTCTTTGTTGAACATGGCATAAGGTCAAAGAAATTAAATGATTGTGAGTGATACTTGATAGCTAACATGTACATTTTAAGATTTGCAAAGTGTTTTATGTATATTATCTCATCTGATCCCACAACAACCCTGTAAGGTGGGTAACATTATTATCCCCATTTATTATCTCATTCCCAAGAATGAAGAAACTGAGACTGAGAGAAATTAGTGACTTGTCTAGGGTAACACAGCAAGGAAGTCTATGAGTCAGGATTTGAACTCAGCTCTTAAGAGGACACTTGACTCAGTCACCCAGATACATCCAGATATTTTATCTAGGCTATGACAGAACAGGAGAGGCACCATGGCTCCATGAATGGAGAGCTGGTCTCAGGGCCAGCAAGAGCCTCTGATTTATGCTTGACATGTGTTTGTTTATATGTCCAGGAGGCCTCCTTGGCAAGTCACCTGATCTCTCAATGATCTGGTCAGCAGCTCTGTAAGACTCTGAGTTCCAGAGAAGTTGCTGGCCTGCATGGGTAGAGGGGAGTTTCCTCACCCAGGCACTCCCTTTACCAGTGAGATCCCAGGCCCCATCTTTATCCTTATCCCAGAGCACCATATTCCTGCATTACTCCTTCCTGTTATAGATATTATCTTTCTTCCTTGGGCAGTACTGGTAGATTCTTATTCTCTGGTTCCTTTTGTTCCATGAGGATCATTGCCCTTCTACTTGGGCTCACACTTACAACATTTTCTTTTGTCATTTCAACCTTCTTTCACAGCACAATCCCCCAACACACCAAATTCATTGGTTATATGTTAACTTGCCTGCTTTCTTCAACATAAGGTAGTCAGTCACCTCAGTCTGAAATAGGAAGTTTTCTAAAGCATATTGTAGAATGGTTTTTTTTTTGAGTGGGTTACTTCTAAGAGGTTCGTGTCTTTATTTTTGTCAGCAATTGATTTGTGGATCCTTCTTAATTTCAGACACGGAAAGCTTTATCCTTTTCCCATACTCTGTTTCATCTCTTTGGGTCTATACCCTTCTGTCCACTTACATATTATGACACAATCACTCTAAGACGATTAGTGATTGTCAGCATGGCAAAGTTGCATCTTATATATAGTAGGTATTAAATTAATAAATACTTATGCAATTGAATTTAAATGAATTGATATGGTGGAAAGAATTGGATTTGGCATGGAAGGACCTGGGATTCAAGTCTTATTATCTAGGTGGCAATGGGTGAGGGACTTAACCTTGTTAAACCTCTGTTTCCTCACCTGCAAAATGAGGGAGTTGGATTGAATGATCTCTGCAACCTTTTCACATCTCAGTCTAGTTCTTATGAATTGGCACTTTGATAATGAGGTAGAGCTGTATGTTGTCGATCTGAAATGTTCAATATAAGTAAGGGCTACCTTATCATCATATCATTGATTTGAAATGATTAGTATAAGTATGGCGTCCCTTCTGGAGCCACTCACCAACTTCCACTAGGGCTGGTAGGTTGGGTCCCTAGAGGATGACAATTACGTCAGCCCTTAGGGGTTGAGGGTTATTTTTTTTAAGTAATTTTACTCATGAGCCCTCATCAGGTATGTTCCCCATTGACGATCATTTAGCCAACCAGACTTCATTATCTTTAAAAAAAAAAAAGGATGCTTACTAAGCAGGTCTAGCAAGGACAGAGATTATAGAGACATCCCCCTGAAGGCTGGGGCATACTCTTCCCCCAGTATATACAGAGCCCAGCAGAAAGTGGGCTCAAGCTTACAGAGGAGAGCAAAAGTCAAAAAGAGTAATTCCCTCCATGGAGCCCATGGCTTTCCCTTTAGGTGCTGCTCTTTGCTGGGCTCCAAGGTTAGAGAGTTAGTGCCCTTGACGGGTACTGAAGCTACTTCTTTTAACAGAATAGTTTGTTTTTAAGGTGTTTCTGAACTCCCAGTGCAGACCCTGCCTCAGCTACTACAGTTCAGAGACATTGCTATAAACTATGATGGAAACTCAAAATTATTCACCCTTTCATTATTTGATCAAGCAGGCATAGGGGGAGGGGGTGGGTACAGAGAGGAGGAGACTCTAACAGTCTCTTTAGGCTCACTTATCTTTCCCTGCTGTCCTCTTACAGGAGCACAAGGGTCTGCCTCCTCAATGCACTCCTGAAATTTAAATAACTTCCTGTTGGAATGCCTTCTTTAAAATATATAAGACCAGAATTTTGTCTCATTCTTTCAGCTAATCCAAATGGCTCCAAAGCACTTCATTCCTCCCACATTAAGTATATTTCCCTACTTAGTCTGATTGATTAATTGATTCCGTAAAAGTGGTTAAGACTTGTTTATAGCTTTGATAACAGTTGTTTTCTGTTCTGGGCCAGAAACTCTGAGCATCTTCCCCTCCCAGATTGATACTTTTGTGATGGTAAACCAGGCCATCTTTTGTCTCAGTTCTTACCCAACCCTTGGTCTTTGAATGGGTGTTGCCTCAGACAGAGGCAAGACTTAATCTAGAAAGACCAAGGTCATTCACTGTATCCTGGGCCGCTGCCTGTTGTCCTTGACTTTTGTCTTGCCCCTGGACTCCAGTGACTCTGGAGGAGAGAGAGAGAGGCTAATGATTTTGCACAGCTCTGCCTCACTTAAATCCAGTTCTCTCCAAAGTCAAAACATCATCCTTGTGATGTCATTGATCTTCAAGAACAATAGATGAGCAACAACTATAGCTTTGACTGAGTCATTGATTCAGCAGACTTATCTAAAACAACTAGGTGGATGGAGGCTTTCCCTAGAGTCTGGAAGACATGGATTCAAATTCTGACTCAGACCCTGGTAGCTTAGGATCATCAATTATAAAGTTAGAATAAGAATAGCATCTACTGGCCTCTTACACTTACTAGCTATGTGACCCTGAGCAAATCACTCACCCTGTGTCAGCCTAGGCATCATCAGTTAAAAAATGGGAATGATAATAGCACCTACTGGCCTCAGAGCTTTACTGTGTGACCCTGCGCAAGTCACTTAACTTTGTTTGCCTCAGTTTCCTCATCTGTAAAATGAACTGGAGAAAGAAATGGCAAACCACTCCAGGATCTCTGCCAAAGAAACCTCAAATTGGGGTTACATTGAAATGACTGAACAGCAACAAAAATTATGACATGGGATTGTGTCAAGAGGACCATATAGACTTTCCCCCTATACTCTATACTCTAGGAGCTTAAAACTGAAGTCCAATGTACTTCAATATTTTAATGGATCTGTGATCATATATATGCATATACATAGACATACACACACACATGCACACACATATGGATGTGTATGTGTACTCACTACAGTAATGCAGACAGTAATCTATCCATGTCTTTTCACGGTACATTGCTCCTGTCTGTGTCCTTCTGTAAATCTTTAATAAGGGGTCCATTCAATGTACATCAGCCCTTCTTCTAGGTGTTTCTAACATACCTGTGCAATGCTTGCTGCTGCTAGCTTTCCCTATTGAGCTGTCCAGCTGGGGCTTCTTTCTCAAAAGGAGGGTTATGCCTGTTTTGTTAGATTAGCCAGGTTAAATCTAATGGTTACTTTTCCAACTCTTTTCAGTCAAGCCCACTGCTGCATCCAGTTAGCATGGAAAAGTTTGTTTTTTCAAGCACCCTCTCTTCACATCCTCTCTTCTGAATAGGAAGGAAGTTACCCAGGGTTTCCTTATATTTAGGTTGGGGGCAGGAAATTTCTTTCAACTCCCCTGATCCAGCCCCAGCCACTAGGGCACAGAGTAAATTGTTTTAAAGTTATACTAAAACTCGAAGAGGCATTTTTAGGAGGTAGGGCTCAGCTGGTGACCTTTTCCCTGGCCACGGACAAGGTCTTTTTGCCTCCCCGGACATCAGTTTCCTTGTCTATAATATAAGGGAGATTGAATAGTTGGCCTGTGAGATTCCTTCCAGCTATAAATCCGTGACCCTCTAACCTCCTGCTGCTAATCCAGGTTCACGTATTATTTGGTAGGAATGATATAGTCAATTATGTGTTAACAGTTTAGAGATTAGAGTTTTGTATCATGAAAACCTTGTCACCAAAAGCAGCATCCACAAGAGCTTGTTTTGTGCTACCAACTTCTAGATTTTTCTTTCTTGGCCAATTTCTAGCTACTGTTTTTCCTGATATTCTGGATTCAAATGAGTTTTCCATGACTCTTTCTTAATCTGGATTTAACTCCATTTGTTTTCAAAATTGCTTTAAAACAAAAGTTGATGGCTTCGTTATATTGAAGGATCATATTATACATTCTTCATAATATTTAGTCTACAGGTTAAGGGGGAGATCTTCTCCTTTAGGATTTAGAATCTTAGGACTCTGCTTTCCTTTATTCTGGGAGCCAGGAAGCCTGAGATTGTTTAAGGGCAGGTGCCTCCCTTAGCACCCCCTTCCTTCCTCCTTACCCCCTCCCCCAGTTTGTTTGATCATACAATGTATGGTCTTTCTGTAGTGTCATTAGCATAGTCAAATACTGCTTGAAAGCTATAGCAACCACTACTACCTTATGGCAAGGTTAGGATAGTGAAGGTGTTAAGTTTTCTACCTGATTAACTGGTTAATTCTAATTTAATCTAAGATTATCCTTCTCAGTTTACTGAGATTCAATATGTACAATAGGAATATTCTTTGGGATTAATATATGGATCTGATTTTTCAAGTTTAATATCTGGCCAATTAGAAAATATAATGAGATTTGAGTCGAAGGAGAGGGACTTTCCTCTGGGAAATTCCAAAACACTCTTGATATCCTTAGCTACCCATCTTTTAACAAATATCTTCTTTCTTATCATTAGGAACTTGATAAACACCAACAAGAACATTTCTTTACACACAGAACAGCAGAGGAGGACTGTGTATGCCATCTTGAATCCGTAGATTGTATTTAACAGGTATCAGGTAGGACTTCTTAGAAGTCTGTATTAAAGTTAAGGTACTTGGCATCAATCTCCTTTTAAGCATCAACCTTGACCTGGTGATGGTATAAGGTCACCACAATCTCTCTAAAAAAAAAAATTAGACTCAAATCAGAAGGCACAGAGGGCACTCCTGGTGGATGTAAGAAAGCTGTAGCATATTACTGGGGATGTTAGAAAAATGAGATGCATGTGTCACAGTAGAAGGAGTGCTAGACGGAAGGTGGGAAGCAGTGGCGGGGGGAGTCAAATTCTGACTCTGCTACCTTTCCTCATCTATAAAATGAGAGTATTAGACTAGACTTCTGAGGTTCTATCAGGTTTGCATCTATGATCTCATAATAGTAATCATTAACATACATAACTGCTTTAGGTCCCTTATGTCTCATTTGAGCTACACGATATTTCTCTAAGGAAGGTACTACTTGTATTTTACAAAGGACGCAGAGAGAAGTCAAGTGAGTTGGTCCCACAACACAGCTCTTACTGACTGTAGGTTCATCAGACTGTCTGTCATGCCCCAGGGTCCCCTTTTGTCCTGTGATTCTCAAAGTAATTGATCATCAGAGAATGAAGGGGAGACTAGAGTTGAGATAG
The DNA here is from genome assembly GCA_028627135.1 of Pseudochirops cupreus. Classification (NCBI taxonomy): domain Eukaryota; kingdom Metazoa; phylum Chordata; class Mammalia; order Diprotodontia; family Pseudocheiridae; genus Pseudochirops; species Pseudochirops cupreus. The sequence continues at coordinate 535,580,736 of CM053581.1, forward strand.
AGGGTTAATGAAGTGGACAGCCTGAGGGAGGCATATAAAGTGAAGAGGAGAGGGAGGTCTCTAGGGTATCAGGTAGAGCTTCAAGTCAAGTCAAGCATTTATTGAGTACCTACTCTTTACAGGAAATTGTGCAAAGAACAAACCAGTTTCTACCCTCAAGTAGCTTACATTCTAGTCTATGAAAAATATGCAAAGTAAATATAAAGTGACATCTGAGAGGAATAGAATGGGAAAATGGAGAACCAGCAGCTAAGGAGGATAGGCCTGAGCAGTGCTTTCAAGGAAAGAAGAATTCTGTGAGTTAGAAATAACGAGGGAGAGCAGTCCAAGCACAGGGGACAACCTGGGCAAACAGTGGGTTAGGCCAGTGTGGTTGGAACATAGAGTCTGTGAGGGGACACAGGATAAGAAAGTATGGGTGGGTTATATTCCTCAAAGGAGTATGTACATTAGTGAGATGACAGACGTGTGGAAGTGTCAAAGTCATTAGATTCCACTGTCTTACATTTGGGTTTTTATATGGACAACCTCATTGTCTCTGGCATGACTTTGAAACAGCTCTTGTTCTGGGTTGGTGCTCTCCTGATTGTTAAGAGTTCACCATATCTAGCTAGCCTCTGACCCACCAGCCAGTATTCTGGCCATCCTCTGGCTGTGATATATGCATATGTCCATGTAACTGTAGCTTTTCTTCCAGGAAAAGAGATCAAAGCAACATTACCATTCCTAGAAAGGGTATGTCATTCCATTGTCCAATGTCTCCTCTTAACTATCTTTATGACTTCTGGGATAAAAACACTCCTTCCTGGATTGCATGTCCTATATGAGTCATTTTCCCCCATCAGGTTGTAATGCTTCTTGAGGGCAGGGAGTGTATTTCTATTGGCAGTGCTTAGTGAATGATTCTTTCTCTCTCCCTCCCTCCCTATCACCTCTTTCTTCCTTTTTTCTTTCTCTTCCTTCTTCCCTTCCTTCCTTCCTTCCTTTCTTCCTTTTTTCTTTCCTCCCTTCCTTCTTCTTCCTCTTTTTCTTTCTTTCTCTCCCTCCTCCTTCCTTCCTTCCTTTCTCCTTCCTCCTTCTCTTCCTTTCCTTCCTCTACACTCCTTCCCTTCTTTTCTTCCTTCCATCAAAAAGACTAATTAAAGCACTAGACAGGCTGATCTGAAGCTTTCAGTTGATAAGTCTCAGTTGGGTAGAGCTCTTGAGCCATCCTCAATTTATAAACATCATGAGGGCAGGGATTATCTAATCTGAACTAAACTAAACTATCTAATCTTAACTTTATGTCTCTCCAAGTATCATGGTACATTGCGTACCCAAGGTACTCCACAAATGTTGTGTTGTCCTGTACTGTACAAACTTTTAAAACCTGTCTCTTCCTTCCATACTGCCCCTTGTCACTCCTTTTTTCCCCTCTCAGCCTCTGAGCTACTAACCTGAGACTGAGGCTGGTGTTTACAGAAGAAAACTTAGACATTTTACATCTGCATGTATAATGTGGTCTGAGAAACAATGATATGATCCAATTCATACCTGAAACCTTAGAATGTTTATTTTTTTTTAAATTTAATTTATTAAATTTTTTTTGTTACATATTTTCTCCCCGTCTTTCCCCCACCCACCACCCCAAAACAGCCATCCCAGTGTTTCCCCCCTCCCCCAGTCTATTCTCTCCTATGTCACTTTTTGGTAGGG
>CM053581.1:535582930-535628001 GCA_028627135.1 Pseudochirops cupreus
GACTTTAGTGGGAAGTATCTTTGTGTGCGTTTTGGAGTTCCAGGATTGGTTTAGAGTCCTATTTTATGGGTATTTTGGGGTGGCTATGTGAGAGCTGCGATATGTTGCTGCTGCTACGCCGCCATCTTGGCTCCACCCCCCACCTTAGAATGTTTAAATGAAAAAATTTCTATTTAAAATGAAAACCTTAAACTTCCAACAGCGAATGCTGTTACTTTACAAGGCAGTGTCCACATTGAGTTTTCATTTGTTGAAAGCTACTGATTTGTGTTATTTTTCAGCACTTAATATATGTGTGCTGTAAATCATTATGAGCACCTGAGCAGCTGATGCCAAGTAAGTGAAATCTTTTTTTATTCCCAAACCCATAGACCTCATATCACCATTGCAAACCTAAGGAGAAATAATTAAAACTGTTGAAGTTTGGAGGCATCTTTTTACAGCCTCAAATCCTGCCAACCTCTCAGTGGAGAAAATGAGACAAGAAACTCTCAGATGTAAATAATAGGTAGCTTTAAAAAAACCCCACCACATTTTTATAACCCATGAAAGCAAAAAGGCAAACCATGCTACACATATCATTCTATAAATGTTTTATTTTGTAATTTCTTAATGTCTTTTAGCATAGAAAGTACTATGCTCAATACTGCTGGCTTTGGAAGACCTAACATCTAATTTTGGGGGAGTATAAATTATAGAAACTTGTGCTTGGGAGTACTAAGTCATTTAGAAAAAGACCACAGAGGTAAAAGATCATATTGTTACTTCATTTTGTCTGATTTTTATTTCTGATTCTGAATGTTGTGTTTTTTTTTTCCAACAGCAATTCTTGGAAGTAGATGAAGAGATTGCACAATTTTCCACACTGAATGTAAACTTATTCAGAAAAAAGCTTAAGGATAAAAATGATATAATAAGACAGTTAGAAGAAGAATTAGCTTCCTATAAAGAAAATGAGTCATTCAAATTGGTAAGTTGAAAGTATGAACTAATTGTGAAAACATCTTAAGAAAATATAAAAAAGATTCAATTTCAGAGAGAGAGAGGAATGTTTGTGTGGTCAAAACTATTACCCCTCTTGAGAGAGTCCCTAGGCCGTAGAAGGAATTAAACCAGTACTTTTTTTTTTTTTATCTTGGAGGCACCTTGTAGAAGATCCAGTGTAGAAACAACAGCAGCAAGTTCATAATCGTCGTAAGGACAGTGCACATTTATACTAGTGTTTTAAGGTTTACAAATAGCTTCCTTATACTCTTGTTTGAGGTTCCCAGCAATCCTGGGAGGCAGGAGCTAAAGGCATTAGTGTCCCCATCTTACAGATGAAAAAACTGAAGAATTTTCTATTTAGAATGAAAACAAAGTGCTCCAATTTTTTTTTCCCTTGGGGGAAAACTACCAAAAGCTAGAAACTTATCAAAGAAGAAAAAAAATGGAGAGAAAACACATTTTTGTGTGGGGTGGGGGTGGGGATGGGGTGGAACTGATCCTACTGAGTTGTTTAATTTTAACTTTGACCCAAATCAGATGGGTCTGAAGCTCCCCCACTTTATTTTAGAGATACTAAAGATGCAACAAATGTGAGCTCCCTGAGGGCAGGAACCAAGTGAGTAAGCCCTTATAAAATGCTTTTTGACTGACTAGCTGTCTTCTTGCCAAGAGCCTTAAGAATAGATTTAAAGAAAGAATTTTGAACCTTTTTTGTGTGTCTTAGCAGTCTGGTGAAGCCTGTAGAGCCCATCTCAAAATAAAGTTTTTAAGTGCATAAAATACATAGGATTACAAAGGAAACCATTTAGATTGAAATATAGCTATCAAAATATGTTTAAATGAATTTCCCAGACTTTCCAGTTTCCCTTCATGCAGTAGAATTGACCACGAATTGACTTCCAAGGAAAGAGAAGAGGAAGTGGTTGGGAGATTTGACATCAATTTTCCATCTGGGAAAGGAAAGAACCTTAAAAGTCCAGACACCCAGAGAGCTGTCCGGAGCCTGTGCTAACAAAGAAGAGTTGAGGTCAAGAACATGAGGAAAGTCCCTCCTGGATTTCCATGTGGTAGTTCAGATTTGTCTTGTAATCAATCCCTAGTCCTTTTCAGCTAGTTCAATGCCAGTCAAAGTCGAGAAGCTGAGGATAATTTTATTGATAAGTCTAGGGCTGAGAAGTTTGGTGGAGCTCTGAATTGTAGCAATTTACATCAGGAACAGAAGGCCTGAGACTGAGGCCTTGCCTAACCCCAGAGGTCTTTGCTGGAAAATATTCCAAGCCCCGTGCTAGATGACAAACAATACAAAGATGAAAATAAGCCAGCTCCTGACCCCAAAGAACTTAGAATTGAAAAAATGCATGCAAGCTACATACCCAAATAAGGAAGAAGCAAGATACAGTGTGGTGCGCAGTAGGTGGGCAAAAGAGAGACTTAGACAAAATGCTATTTTTACAAAATGTGAGGTGGAAAGAACCCCACTGACCCTTCCCTTTCTCATCCCATCTCCATTCATATACCTTAAGGCCAAACACTGTTTATTCTTCTTTGCCCCCTGCCCCTAGTTTCTAGCATAGAGCTTTGTACATAGTTGGTACTCAACAGATATGTATTGAACTGTATTACAAAATTAAATCAATTCACTAGCATTTATTAAACACTTACTGTGTGCTAGAGAGACAAAAATGAAAAATGGCCCCTGCCTTTAAGGAGCTTACATTCTACTGGAATGGAAAGGTCTTTCACCACTGGTTCACTTTTCCTGACCATATTTTGGATTTTTCTCTATTATACTGAGATCATCAAGAAGAGAGTGGCAAACTGCTTTGGATCTATGGTATCTAGAAAGGCCTTCTGCTTCAGGAGAAACGAGCTAGGTGCCCTGAGATGGTAGCAAGTCAGGGATGTACAGGACATATCTCTTATTTTATTTCATGATGATGTGATACACAGTAGAAAAGAAAAAGGAACCTGTCCCCAGACTCTATAATCTCTTTTTAAAAATACATGTGCACAAAAGAAAGACTAAGGGGAAATACTTTCTATCCTTTGGGAACAATCTCCTAAGAAAGTCTATGCCCTTGTAGGAAAGTACAATCCAGTCTATCTTGTTCTCTCTTAAATGAGGGCGAAGTGAAGACTTCGACTTATACAATTGCCCCCCCTTGTGGTAAAAAAAGTGAGAAATTTATGGATTTTGGGGAGAATTGCTTTCCTAGTTGCTGTAAAACCAAGGATAGTCCTGTAATACTTATGATATTTTACTGACATTGGTGATGAAATCACATTAAAAAAAACTTAGTGTCAATCAGCTTCATTATCTTTCCCATATACTTTTTGGGAGAATTTATTTTTAAATATAGTATTTCAACAGCTGTTTTGGGAAATGAAAATGTATGAAATAATTCTTTAAATGGCACATTATGGCAAAACAAGTAGAAGTAAAATCTTCTGCTAACAGATGAATTCCCTCATTCATTAGTACATGTTTTCATGTTGCTTTGGAAAAGTGTGTGTGTGTGTGTGTGTGTGTGTGTGTGTGTGAGAGAGAGACAGTGTATGTGTGTGTGTGTGTGTGTGTGAGAGAGAGAGAGAGAGAGAGAGCACGTGTGTGGTGTGTGTGTGTGTGTGTGTGTGTTTTAATGGGAGGAGGGGGAAAAATTCAGTAAGAATGAATGGGTGGGGGCAACTAGGTGTCAAAGTGGATAGAGTATCACCAGCCCTGGAGTCAGGAGGTCATGAGTTCAAATGTGACCTTAGACACTTACTAGCTGTATGTCTCTGGGAAAGTCACTTAACCTTGATTGCCTTAAAAAAAAAAAAAAGAGTGAATGGGTACAGGGAATTGTCAGGGGTCAAAAAAGTTGAGTGTTCTTATGCAGGAAGCAAGTTTATACATCCATTTTCTCTTTCCCATTATGATGGATTAGAGTTAGAAGACTTGAGTTTACATCCTTGCTATATTACTCCGTGTGTCATTTGGACAAGTAACATAACCTCTGCGGTTTCCCCAAATGGAAAATGAAGAAGTTAGACTCAAATGATTTCTGATGTTCCCTGAGAATATGTAGGCATGGGTAGAAAAGAGAAAAGTTATATGAAATCACCTTTTCTCTTGGGACTTCTTAATGTCTCCTCCCAAGTAGCACTGTTCTTTGGGAGTGTCTTTTCTTTCTGTCTTCTTCATCCCAAATGTTGATGGAAGCAAGTAAAGTCCCCTCACCCCCATCCTTGGAAAACATGCCTCTGAAACAGAGCTGTCAGTCAGGAGAGATAGCACCCCAGGGCTACACTGCCTCAGTGTGTTACCCAGTGTCTGGCTGTCACTTTCCCAGGAAAGCACCTGCTCTTCTCTGAGGCGCTAAGGAGACAGTGGGTGGGCATCAGGCAGCCCTCTTTTGGTCCATATCTCTTTGAGAAGCCTAAATACTAGGCATGATAGTTGTAGAGATGAGACAGACTTGTTCTTCTATGCCTGATGGACGCTGCTGAGAAGATGCAGAAAAGCCTGCAGTTCCTTTCTAACATTATTCCCTCTCTCACAGGGATGTTTTGGGACCTCAAGGGCTGAGGACCAGGGAAACTACATATGTAATGAGGACTCATTTGAGAAATGGAGGCATGTATGCCAACTAGGCCAGATGTTCAAGTCATGGTTATGGGGTAGCAGAGAACTATTACCAAAAATTTGTAAAGTTGCCCAAAGTACTCAGCCTTATATGATTAAAAAAAAAAAAACCTTCCTTTCAATCATGTAAATGCATTTAATTTTTTTTAGTCCAGACTGATAATAGATCCGCACAGAGAAACATTTACTGTATAATGTAGCTTTAAATGACTATGTTGTTAACTACCATATAATGGTCACCTCCCTCCTAACTTTGCTTTGCTTACACTATTTAATTTAAAAGTCTCTTGGTTTAAGCAAGCCAAAAACTACTGCTGTGGGCAGATGGTAGAAAAAACACTCCCACAAAACCTGCCACTCAAAGTGTAACAGATGACTGTAGCTACAGAGAACTATTCCTTTGTTCATTTTGCTAATGAGTGTCCTCATTGCGGCAGGACACTGAATAGTTAATTACTTGTAGTTCTCCTTTGGAACAGATGGTGGAGCCAGAGCTAAAGATTATCTGAGCAAAGCATGAGCTATAAATTGATGAATGAGAAAATTAACCAGTTCTATTTTCCCAAATTATTGCTCTAAGACCATTAAAAAAAAAATGAAATGAGGGTAGTATTTAGGTCTTAAATTGTGTGAAATTTTTCACATCACTTCACCTCATTAATTCAAATTAGGTTGTTTAGTTTATGATAATAGGTCCTCATGCAATCATCAGCTGTTGATATTCAAATTCTGTCACTGGTAAGGAACTAATTCTTAAGCCTATTAGGGTCTGGACTGGTTATTTTAAAATCCTTTTGAGTCTATAAATATATTCTGAAGTGATTTAGAATTGAATAATGTCAGACAAGAAATGAATGAGAGATGTTCTCCAAATATGAGAAGTCTTTCTTTCTTAAGAAAACAACTTTGTTGATATTTATGAGATTTAGGCAAGTTTTTCTAGCTAATAATAATTAATTATGCCCTATTACTTAAAAGGAACCAAAATTTCTAGAAAATAAAGTTTTCCATTAAACAAAAATGTAAGTATAATTCAAAATAATAAACTTTATCTATCATTTATTATTTCAGTTGCCCTTTTAAAAATCTAAAACAGAATTTAAACATGCATATTTGGGAGTGAATCACAAGTTCATATAATGCATGTTAGCTACCTTTTTCTTTGAAATGATTGGGAATCATGCAATCAAACAAGGCATTCACCTTCATACATCTTTTAAATTAATTAAAGGATTAGAGTTCTATTAATTAGGATAATATATTGGGGGCTCAGAGTGAGCTTTCATTACTTTTATCAGTAGTTACTCAGCATTTGTAGCTATGAGATTTTTCATTTTTCAGTTTGACTGAAGGTGGCTTTCAAAGCTCTAATTTATTTGTGGCATTCTAGGTAACATGCTTTGAGAATCACTCTTCATCTCAGTTACCTGTTTTTTTACAGCTATATGCACTTTTAGAATAGAATAAGCGACACATAGAAATGTCATGATCCCCCCTAATTATTTAATCTCTTTATAGACACAGGACTTAGTTGGATGTCTTATAGTTTGAGGTAAAGTTTGACTCTAGCTTTTAAAAATCTGTTACATCTTCATTTTAGAGAAGAGTGTGGCAACCAGAGAGGATATTCAGAGTTTTCAATAGCTTTGAAACAGACAAGAAAAAAAGACTAGCTGCCCAATAAGCTTCAGTTGCGTAAGAAAAAGACTCCACCATAATGGACATGGAAAGATTTAAACAAAAGACACACATAATAAAAATGTAAATGAGTTTGCTTTACTAAAACTATAACTTTAAAGTCTTTTGTTGTAAGTTATCCTGAAACCTTCTTACAAGGTAATCACTGTTTGCATAGAGATTTAAACCGAAGTCTTCAATAGCATTAACCGCCTGCACAGTCCAAGTGTGACAGGCATGCAAAGCCATGTTAATGTTCAGAATATGAATTGCCTCTGGGTGGCTCCTGCACCAAGCAGAAAACCCACTGTGTGGCTATCGGCGGGCCTGATGGACTCCATGCGGCTTCCAGCCTGGAAACGTCACCGGTTTGACATGTGATGTGCTCTTCTTGACACAGGCAGCGGTGACACTGAGCGATAGCACAAAGGCAACAAGCCCCCCTCCTTAGCCATGCACTTTGCAACCCCCTGGTGCTGCCCATCCACAGTCTCCCCAGCTTGCCTAGTTACGGACAGCGCTTCAGAAACACACAGAGGGAAGTGTGGGTGGAGAGGCCCCAGCTGCCTCCCTGGACACAGCCTCCATAAGAAATTGACCTGAATGATGAGGGCGCACAAACAGTATGATATGCATTATTCCTGTCAATAAAATGTCCCCATGTGTTATGGTCTTTGTACATAATGTACTGCAGTCTTTCTTCCAGCAAGCTCTTTCATTTTCTCTATTCATGGGATAAATAAATGTGTAATAGAATTCAGAAAATGGTATGATAGAACTGCTTGTATATTTATGGCTCTTGTGTGTTGCATATTTAAATCCTGGCTTAGAAATATGAAATTTCCGGTCTTTCAGGCATCCATAACAGAAGAAAACAATGAGAAAATAGCACATTTAGAAAAGGAGATTAGCGACCTCAAAAAGGAAAATGAGAAACTGTCGAAGTTCTTTGTGGGCCTTGAAGAGGATCTTCAGCTCTGTGAAAAGGCCAATATGCTCTTAGGTAACATTTGGAAGCAGGCTGTGAGCCAGTAGATGAGTGCAAATCAGTCCAAGTCCCCCTAAGATTTCAGTTACAGGCTGCCATCTATGAATCTTGCACATTTCTCTAGCCCCTTTGCATGATCTACTTGGAATCTGGATCATCTTATGGATGATCTGTGATCTGTTTCAGGGGGAAAGACTATTATTATTTTTTCTGGGAGTCAGGGCATTTGCTGCTCATTTCTGAACTTCACCGTTTTAACATGGTGATATCATGATAGAGTTGCCCTTAAATCTTGCCTTTTGACCTTTTCAGTTAAATTAAGACCTTTTAGTAACCTGTAATTCAAAAGTTACATTTTGCAAATATAATGCAAAATCTATATTATGGACATGTAAAAATTTAGGTAATTATGCATATGTATTTGAATATGTTTTGTTCAGAAAGAATCTTAGGAAGCATGCTTCTTAGTTTCATTTTCTGGGTTTCCTTTAAAGCATAAATTTATTTTAAAGAATTTGTATCACAAACTGTGGTGTCACTATCTCTTATAGCTAAATTACTAGACATATGTGCACTTACAAGTATGTTTTTATTATTTGCAGATATGAATGATTTTGTGTTAACTCCCTGGTGTGGTCACTACGATGATTGGTAAAAAACTGACCTATGTGAAAATAAAATCAGGCCACCTAACAGCTACCTAACATACTACTGTCAGCAGTATGACAGCAACGCTCAAATAGACCACCATCCACCATCCAAAATGTCGGGATTACACATTTTCACTTCTCATTTGCTCTCAAGCTTAGCAGGTGTAATCGAGAATGACCTGCTAATGCACTTCATATTGGCTGTGACTAACAGCAGAGATATCTGCAGCTCGGCCTGAGGAGAAGTGGTGGGCTCTGTGCCACACTTGGCTCTTTAATTTACTTCTTAATCTCCATCTGACCGGCAGGCTGAACAGCAGGAAGGAGGCTCAGAAGGTCAAGGGCGATTGTGAAGGTCACAGTCCTGCTAGGACTTTGGGCCACTGTGCATTCCATTGGCTTACAGACTGACCTAGCACACACAGTTGGAATGCATGGACAGAAGCATGTAATTTCATGGTCTGCTTTTCTCTTCCTTTGTTTTCAGAAGGTGAACTTGCGGCTATGAAACAAAAAATGGAGAAGGATCAGAAAATGATTCAAAAGGTACTGTAACTTTTTGACATTGATGAATGACCCTTTTTAATTGAAATATCTGCATGCTTGGGGACCGGCAGAATTTTCAAATAGTTATGCAAAGCAAAAGAAAATGGACATGATACATGTTCATCTGTCCCATTGCTTATTGTTGGGTGACTAATGATGAGAAGGGATTTTTCCCTAAATTGCATTTCTTCTTTGAAAAAGTGGGTAGTTGTTGGAAACCTTTTCTTATTTTGTAAATTTGATAACTTGTGATTAATTGTGAGATATTTAAAAGGTTGATAAAGAAGATTCAGTGATGTTTTATGGGCATATTTGAGTTGTGGGGGGAAAATGATAAGAATCTTCACTTTATGTCTGTTGTACCCATAATGATGTTGGTATGTGTTTTTTTTCATTTACTTTGATGCTTTACAGGATTTCTTCAGGGTAGGTTCCTTTAAATTGATACAGATAGCAGTCCCTCCATTTTGAATTTCTAATCTTTATCTCTTCATAGATCTTGCATAGAGGAGTCATCCTTTTGCTAGAGGCCCCTCCTCTCAATTTTTAAAAATATTTTGATGCCATCAATAAGCCATAGAAGCTGTTCCTCTATTATCTGTCTTCTCACCACCTTATCAACCCATCTCCTTTTCCAGTCAAGCGTGTCTTCAATTATAGCTTTTGCCTCATTTTTTTAATGCCAGCTATTATTAGTAACATACCATAGCCTACTTGCTCCTATTGTATGTGTTCCCATTGCCCATTGGGTTAATGGTTATTTGATTCTTCTGGTAGCATGGTAGTCTCAATTTGCCATATAGCATCCCTTGGAGAATATCCTTATTAAAGAGTATCAAATGTAAAACAGACAGGTAGGTCTCTTCCTCCTACTTAATGATAGGCCCAGCTCATCATCCATCTGTGGCACCTTCCCAAGATGAATGTGGACTAACTCAGTGAGCACCTGTATAGGAATGAGCCAGGCTCACAGTACACAATAGAAAAAATTAATACTTTCATTCCTATTCTAAGGAAAAGTTAGTACTCATGACAGTAGGCAACTCTTCTGATATCAAAGTAAGATAAGAGACTTCCTGGCTTAACCAAGCTATAATAATAACCAATGGTAGGTTGATGTTTAAGTTTCAGATGGTTTTAATTTGCAAAACAATATCTTATTTTCAAGAGAGATAGCATTACAGAAGTATTTTCAAAAGAAATGGCCATCTTATGGGGCAAGTCTCCTGTAGGAATTTATAGGGTTAGTTTCCCATTCCTGCATCTTGAGAAATCCTCAATCTTCCTCCATCCTCTCCCTCACCTCATTTTCACCTCTGTGTGGAAAAGGAAGGGAAGCTAGATAAGTAGTGGTATTTATTTGGTGAGGAACCATAGAAGGAGGGGGAACGGAATCACAGAAGTATGCTTTCCATGTTCGTGTTCCTCTTATCCAGAATAACACAGAGAGGAGCAATAAGCCTAGAATACATATGACTCCATAGTTAGGGACTAATATGAAAGTTCCAGGAATGGCTGTCTGGGGGCCATGAAAAGTAAAGAAAACTAAGCAACCAGACTCTTTATTTAGGGCCTCAAGTCACTGGCTAAAGATATTTTCTGTAACTTCTTCCTTCTCTCACTTCTAGTCTTGCACTTTAGGAAAATTTTGCTTTGGTTCCCTTGCTCTATTTTTATTGATAGAACCAGTTATTTATTATCATTATCATAGTCTTGTATACATTTTTATCTCTAGTAACAGATCATTGTCCTTATAAAGTTAACTTACTCAAAACTTCTTTTACTAAAATATTTCCAAGGCACATCATAGACTTTTTTTTTTTTTTTGCTTTTTTGGAGGGGTGAAGGCAGGGCAGTTGGGGTTAAGTGACTTGCCCAAGGTCACACGGCTAAGTGTCTGAGGCCCGATTTGAACTCCGGTTCTCCTGACTCCAGGGCTGGTGCTGTATTCACTGTACCCCTTGCCACCCCCACATCATAGACTTTTAATGAATTATTGTTGAAATCACAATGCCCTGGACTTTAGTCTTACTTGAGTGATTGCTTAAGTTTCTACCAATGAATATTTGAGTTAACTGTGATCTGACTCCATTTTACTAGTTTGGGAGTTCATCACTTGGCCTTAGGACCCGCCTAAGTTTTATTGCTCCACTGGAATATTCTTTCAAGAACTCAGAGCAATCAATCTATCATGATGAGATAAAAAAGAGGCCCAAGTTGATATCTATCCATTAATCAGCATTGTTGGGGCCCAGTCATTCAACCTGTTCCAAAATCGGGAGAGAATATTCATTCCTAGCCCACATCTCTCCATCTTGTAGTCACAAAGAACAAATCTAATCCTTTTTTTCCCTAATAATAGCCCTTCATATCTTGAAGACAGCTGACATATTCCCTCTGTCTTCTCTTCTCCAAGTTAAACTTTCCCAGTTCCTCCAACCTCAAGCACAAGTTGTCCACCCAAGTCTGAAATGAACTCCCTCTTCACTTCTGCCTCTTAGAATTCTCACTTTCCTTCAAATTTTAGCTCAGATACTACCTCCTATATGGGACTTACCCCGCCCCCCAATTCCCTAGCTGCTAGTTACCCAGTCCCCCAATTACCTTGGGTTTATTTTACATGTGTTTTGCAAATGCTTGCATAGCAGGGAATTGATAGGAGTCAATTTTATGGAGCAGATTGGGAGACCTAATTGGGCAAGGGTCCCCTGATCACCTACAACCTCCCTTTCTTAACTTTCTCTGTCTATGTGTTGTTTACTCTAATAAAATGTGAGTTCCTTGACTTGAAGTCAAATTTTGACTTTTTGTACCTTCCATCCATAATTCCTAGTTTTGCCCATTGGCCACTGGGGCCAACCGGAACAAGACTAAATCTTTTTTTCCACCATATTCTTCAAATGCTGTGAGCCAGTGGTCATGTTCCACCTAAGCCTACCAAATTACTTAAACGAAGATGAATATGATGTGAATTCAGTGCCCTTCACCATAATATTGTTCTCTTTTAGATACTCAGCTTATTAATATTCTTCCTAAAATATAGTCGCCAAAACTGAACATGATACTCACAAGTGAATTCAGACCAGTACAAGTATGACTATCTCCTCTAGTTCTCATCGATGTCCCTTTTTTAATGTACCCTAAATTTGTTTTCTCTTTCTTAGTAATGATGTCTTACTGTTCAATAACATTAAGCTTGCAGCCTATTTAAACCCAAATCATTATTAAGAAATAAATTTGCTAATTATATTGATATATTTTTAAAACTCTGTAATGTTCATGGGAGTTGAAGAGCTTTCCTACCCATTAATAGGCCTCACACGGAGCCTAACAAGAGAAGCTTGATTCTCTAGGCTTGTTTTTCAGGAAGGACCACACCTTTTGCTACTTTGTAATAAGGCAGTGGATCATGAAGTTTGTGATGCCCTATGACCCTGAAGAAGGGTATATATACTCTGAGGTTAGCATTTTGCTTCGCTTACTCATGGGAAGAGTGTTTGTGTGATATAGCCAGATGAGACTCTGGGTAGCTGTTAAGGAGCCCCTGAGCTTTGAAAACCTAGATGTTGGTGCTTCTGTCTCTGGTAACTATGTATGTATGTAATGATCAGACACTTGGATCTGTCTTTTAGTCAGTGATATATGTATTATTTGGTCAGACGGTTAGAAGCCCTGTCTGTTGCTTTATGCTATTATTTCTGCTTGTAATTTCTATTTGAGTTTTCTCTGAAGTTCAGGGTTCTGACTCTTTCCCCTGAGCTAAGTAAATGATATACATGTTTGATTAAAGTAAGATTGTTGACCCTTTTGAGTTGTTTTCCTTTAGAAAAGCATATCTAAGAATCTGTGCTAGCAACCCTCCTGTGTGTTGGTGTTATTGATCTTACACTCCCACAGCAGCTGCAAATAGCATTACTGTTCCAAACTCTGTAACAACTTCTAAGGAACTCTCCTCTCCTCAAAGAACCTCTTCATTTGACAAAAGCAAACAAAAACCATTTAGTGCAACCAGCTGATATCATGGAAGTGATAGACAAAATACACATCATTCTGTCACTGTAGTCCCCCACCTATCTATCAAGAGGAGAGTTTATTTCATCATTTATTCATGAATAGGCTGAGTTCTACTGCCTCTTAGTGTTGCTTTTATTAAGATTATTGAAGTTATTGGTGTTTATTTTTCTCCTTGTCTTGCTTTCTTAACTTTACATCAGTTCATCCAAGTCTTCCTATGTTTCAATTCACATTTGCTGTTTCTTCAGGTGCCATAACTATTCCATTACATCCATATTCCACAGTTTGTTCAACTGACTTTGTTTCCAGCTTTTTGCTGTCACAAAAGTGCTGCTATGAATATTATGGTACCATAATATACATATGCGATAATTTATTCAGCCATTCCCTAATTGATGGGCCCCTTCTTAGTTTCTAGTTGTCGCCACAAAAAGAACTGCTATGAATACTTTTTGTACATTTGAGTCTTTTTCCTTTTTGCTTGACCTCTTTGGAGTATAAGTCTAGTAGTAGAATCAACAGAGCCAAAGGGTTTGCATCATTTAGTGACTTTCTGGGGATAGTTCAAAATTGCTTCCAAAATAGCTTCCAAACAACTCCACCAACAATGCATTAACACCTCTGTTTTCTTCTAGCCCCTCCAATATTTGTCATTCCCCTGTTTTGTCAACTTTGTCAATCAATGGGTATCAGGTGAAACCTTGGTGTTGATGATACAACTTTCATTTCTCGAATTATCAGTGATTTAGAGGATTTTTTTTTCTATGTGGTTAATAGTTTGCCTATCTTCTTTTGGTCACGTTTTTATGTCCTTTAACCACTTATCCCCAGACCTTTGTCAAATGAAATGCTTGTCACTTGATAACCAGCTAGGTTTTCTGGAATACTTGTAAATAAACTGAATTTCCTTAAAATATTTTGAATGTATATATGATAGCAATGTAATAATGACTAGTAAATTAGATATTTGGTTCTCACAGTGACTCTGAGGTAGAGAACTACAGCTAAGTGTCACAGTGGATAGAGCACTAGGCCTGGAGTCAGGAAGATCTAAGTTCAAAGGCACCCCTTTTGCAATTCTGGGCAAATCAGATAACCTCTGTTTGCCTGAGTTTCCTCATCTGTAAAATGGGGATAATACTATCACCTCCCTCCCAGGGTTGCTGTGAGGACCAAATGAGATAATAATTGTACAGTGACTAGCACAGTGCCTGGCACATAGTAGGCTCTATGTAAATGCTAACTATTATCATTATTAATATAACATCATTTTTCTTGAATTCAAAATTACTTGAAAAGTTCACTCTTTTCACTTATGTTATTTAGAATAAAATTAATTTCAGTGAGATCAATTGACCGGAAAGAATTTTAAATAAATTCTTATCTTTAATAAGAATTTCACATACTTTTTCATTTCAGTTAACCTTAATGAAAAACAAATTAAGTGAGGATCTCGATCAAGAGAAAAGAGCAGTTCAAGACATGGTAAGGATCTTTACCTTTATTTCCTTTCTCTTCTCCCCCTCCAACTCTGGCCTAGTGTACTGAAAAATCATCATTTTCATATCTGAATTTCATTTGCATATTTATTATCAAGAAATATTCCTTCTTGTTATTCTAGATACTCTAATATACACAATTTGGTAAACTATGGAGATATTTTTTAAAGTGTAATTGTAAGGAAACCAGTCTGTGCC
This sequence comes from Pseudochirops cupreus, assembly GCA_028627135.1. Classification (NCBI taxonomy): domain Eukaryota; kingdom Metazoa; phylum Chordata; class Mammalia; order Diprotodontia; family Pseudocheiridae; genus Pseudochirops; species Pseudochirops cupreus. The sequence goes on from CM053581.1 coordinate 535,597,115, forward strand.
GTTATAATATTTTACCCCTACAAGAATCTTACTCAGAACCGTATATTACATATTTTAAATATGGTTCACAAGACTTTTTTTTTTGGTGCATGTTTTCTTAAAGATATTCAAGCAACATTAAGCATGAGGCCACACTAATGTAAGGGGTTTGCTAGTCTTAGTCAGTTTCCAGAAATGACAGCCACAGAAGGGCCCTTGCTAGATATTTTGGCATCCTGTGGTAGTCTCATAAGAACACTGCCCTTTTTATTCTCTTTTTATAGAGCTTTCCAGACGGCTGGTCCTTTATTTTATCAGTTGACTTTTTTTTTGCCTCCCTCCCTCCCTCCCTCCCCAGCTGATGGTGTATTTTGGCTTTCAACTGATCAGCACTAATATGTCTTTGTTATAGTCAACTGACTGTGTTTATTATAATAAAAAATAAAACACAGCTTGACTTGCGTCCTAAATGTGCCGGAAAAGAATATGATACTGTTGGGAAGAGAAAAGGTTGTTCATAGAAAATCAGCCCCACTTCAGATAGTAAACGTTTGCTTTTCTCTAGGTTGTCACACTTTGTGCCAAGTCATGACTGCTTTCCTTATTTTGTTTTGTGGCTCTTAGCTTCATGTGCATTGGGTTCCTTATCATAGAAATTAATGAAAAACAATGGTCTAGGACCACAATGAGGGCCTTCTATGGGACCAACTTGTAAATGCAGAAAATAAAGAATTTCAGTTTTCTTTTGAACCAAAACCTTCCTTTTATAACCACATGTATATATAATCCTGAGAATGCTAGATATTTGAGATATATCCATCCATCTTCATATTTGTATATCTGAGAGAAGAGGGTTTGGTTTCTTTTATATACCCGTATCTGTCTCTACTGTCTATCCATCTCTCTCCAGCTCTATCTATATATACACACATACCACACATACATATATACATGTACATACATATATACATAAAATTATATGTGTGCGTGTGTACGTATGTATATACAGAAAACAAAATAAGGAAAGCAGTCATGAGTTGGTACAAAGTGTGACAACCTAGAAAAAAGCAAATGTTTAAATATCTGAAGAATTTTCTATGAACAGCCTTTTATCTTTTCAACAATATCATTCTTTTCTGCCACATTTAGGACACAAATATTTATATATGCATGGAGAGATAGACTGAGAGATAGATGGATGGAAAGATAGATAGATAGATAGATAGATAGATGGACAGACGGACAGAGACAGACAGATGGATGGATGAATAGATATACGTGTGTATATATGTAGATAGATACATAATAAGAATTCAAACCCTCTTCTCTCAAAGGTTTAGCCCCACCTGGGATTCATCTTTTTCACCCTCCCTTGCCCCCTCTGATCCTTATTTCTCTCTCATTCCTTCAAAGCAAAATCTTTTTCATTTGTGAACACTGAAACTTCCAAACATTTGTATGTTAAGGTCTTGATTTGATTCATATGACAAATCATTATTTTTTGTCGATTATAAACTCAGCTTTATGTTAGTGCTTTGAAAGCAGAAGTATGTAAGATCTACATGGACATACGTACAGTATTTTTTATGGCTTGTCTCTATTATAGCTGTCCAGACCAGCACGCTTCATGAAATTCTTTGCCTCTTATTTTTACTGCAGTTTTAATTATTGTTAATGGAATTATTCTCCAAAGGGCTAGGAGGGTGCATGGGACTTCCTCCTGACTGGAAGTATTTCTTAGTCTTAGCCACCTGTTCTGATCTACTACCAACACCTGCTCTCCCACCTGTGTTCTTCTCCCAGCTCTACCTGTGGAATAGGATGGTAGTTTTTCACTTCTCCCCTTATGTGTCACACACACACACACACACACACACACACACACACGCTTTTAAGGGGTTTTGCTTCTGCTGACCACTGGGAAAAGGGGAATGTGCATGTATCAAAATAACAAAACAACAGGACCCTTGCAAAGTGTAAGATGTATTAAAAACCATAGGAGGAAGCATCTTAAATTATGCTAGTGTGAGAGAACACAGTAGTGAAGCACGAATAGTTCATTTTTCACTCTGGGCAGAAATTGTCCATTATAGTTACATTCTGTGAAAAATGTTTTTCTATTGCAAATAAGTAGCTATGATTCTGAAAAGTCACTCCTAGAATGAGTCATCAGAAAGTAACCTAGGAAGTGGGCAGAACTAGTGATCTGAGCCAAGAAAATGGTGATCAGTCACTGGGCTCAGGAGAGAGAAGATCATAGTTCCACAACATATCCCATAGTTCCACTGCGATATGTGGGTTTCTCTGACAGCAAAGGAGTTTGGGTGGATGCAGAGATATAACTACTGGTGGTGATGGTGTTTGTGTTTGTCCATGCATACAAACATGTCCACGTGACCTTACATGTATATGTATATATGTGCATGTGCACACACGTGCATGTGTGTGCTTCCTCCCTATAGGGACTATAGTCCTATAACTTTCCTTTTGGTCCTTGGGAAGCAAGAAGTGTAACTGATGCTGGTTACCATTCCCAGGGTCCTTTCACCATGATACCACCTTTTTAGGCCCCCATTCTTCACATGGGCTAAGGTCTGGTTTTTCTTTCTCGAGTGGTTATACCCTCCAGTGGCATTGTCTTCTGTGTCTTCCCCTCGACTAAATTTGCCCCAGGTGCACTTTTGGTTTAGTCACAGCTTTGGATGGAAGTCCAATTGAGGTCTAACCGAACTGCAAGTTTGGCAAAAGAAAGAAATGCAAATATATTTCTGACGGTTTTAAGGAAATGATATGGTACAAGGGAAACTCTATTGACAGTAGTGCCATCCAATGAGGCCATATGACACTGGCTTCAGATCCTAGTTTAACACCGCAGGTCTGAAGAAATGAAGTTGTACCAAGCAGAACCAACTTTTACAAATAGCTAATGAATATGATTTGGGAAATCAAACAGGTAAGGGGAGAAAGGCCAGGACTTCCAGAGACCCATACTAGTTAGATCTCCCTGAGCTACAAAGGAAACTGCTGTGAGTTCATGGAATTCCATTGTCTCTGACCACAGCAGACCTTTAACTTTTATTCCAGACTGACCTGGTCTTGAACTTGACTTGACACTTCCAACTCTTTGATCTCATTTCTTCATCCACCTGGTCTTTATTGTGTGGATGAACAGGCCAGACTCCTTTGAGGATGACGATGTGTGCTTTGCAGTCTTCTAGGCTTTGATGCAGTCAGCATGATGTCATCCATAAATAAGAGACTCTGGGGAGCGCCACCGTCTTCCAGATGGAGTGTTTCTTCAGCCTGGACTGTAGACTATATCTCCCTTATCAGTGGTGAATATCTTTAGCGATCGAATGTCTCTCTCCCTATTTTATGCCTCACATGATGTTAATGACCAGAGAGTCCTTGAACAGTTATTTCTGCTGTTATTTCTTCCAAGTCATCCAGAATGATTTTGAGATCCTTTGTCGTAAAAGAATCTACTGAATCAAATGCTGGGGGTTTTTTGATAATCAACAAATAATAAGCACAATAAGATCTTATATTCTCTGTATCTTCCAGTTAATTATGACATATTAAGTACATGGTCCTTAAGTAACTGTTAAAATTTTGGTTGAGAAAGCCTACTTTTTTCTTCTTTTGTTTCCATGGAAGATTTCCCTCAATTCATTTATAGTTGATTGTACCAAAGTTTAATACGTGTTTAGTGGGTAAAACTACTCAACAATCTTATTAGGAAAACCAGTGAAGGTCAACATACCTACCAACCTAATATCTACTCAGTTACCGATCAGAAGAGTTACAAGTATTAAAATGTCTTCCCTTTGCGTTGTTTTTCTTGGTAAATTTTAGAGGATATACAAATACATACAAATTATTGGGGGATAGGTCTATTTATTTTTCATCATTTTTTAGAGCTAACAATAATTTTATGTCTTAATTTTATCCTTTTATTAATTATTAGTAATAGCTTCCATTTTTAAGAATACACGTTAGGATAGAATCATATTTCTGTTGAAAAAGTCATTTCTTAATCAACAATTTTCCTTTATAATCATTGAGAGCCCTATGGAATTGAAGTATCAAAAAATTATATCACTAAAATATACTATTGGCCTTAACTCTTAATAGTTTGGGAAGAATGCTTTAAGATCTTTAAACCTAGGACTTTTGGTAAAATAAAATTGAATACATGTATGCCCTTAATATAATTTCAATATATTTCTAAAGAAAAAAATAGCTTTTTCTGCCCAGTGTTTTAATAAAAAAGTATCTTCTCTAAAAAAATTTTTCTTTGAAAAAATGAAAGAAAAACCCAAGTAAACCTTTAAATGTCGTTATTGATGTCTATTATTCTTTTTTCTTTTGTCCAGATAGAAGTTGTGAAATAAGGATTTTGTTCTAACTTTATTTAGAGTAAACTTTGTGAATTCATCAGTGAAAAGCTCCCAGTGGCAGCCTTTCTCTATCAATGCAAATTGGCACCTTCTTTGCAACTATCTTAGAGAATCACCTGGGAACTGGAGGGGTTAAGTGGTTTGCCTCAAGGTCAAAACTGAATCTGGGTCTTTCTGAGTCCCCAAATAAAATATTTTAACTTATTTTTGATTGGAAAACAAGAAACAAAAACAAAAAGTTATCTCCTGTACTTTTGATAGACTAATGCTACCTTATAACTAATTACATAATAATATTTCACAAATATCAAGTGAAACATTCAATTGTTAGATTTGTACTAAAGATGCAAACTTAAAATAGAAATTTTGGTTTTTATTTCTATGGTACAGCTTAAGGTTCTTGTGCTTTATTAATTAAATCTGTCTCCCTGATATGAATTCAAGAGAATATTCATTCGGTGTTTTATCAATTACTAGTCAAGAGTGAAAATAATAGTAAAGGAAGAAATCTCCAGCACCAGATCAAACTTTCCACATCATTATTTTTTCAGTTACTGATGAACTTGGCACCAGGAAATTGTGTCCACATTAAGGTCTTTGACTACAGGCTTTTTACAGATAATTTTAAAATACATTTTTATTGATCTATTTTGTTTTTTACATCACTGGAATTTCTCCCAGTGTCACATATAGCAAATAACTCTTCCTCCTCTCAGAGAGCCATTTTATATAACACATCATATGGTTTGATTTTCTTATTAATTTATTTATTTTTAGTTTTCAACATTCACTTCCATAAGATTTTGAGTTCTAGATTTTCTCCTTCTTCCTTCCCTCTCCCCTCCCCAAGATGGTGTGCAATCTGATATAGGCTCTACATATACATTTGTATTAAACATATTTTCACATTAGTCATCTTGTAAAGAAAAATTAGAACCAATAGAAGGAACCATGAGAAAGAAGAAACAAACAAACAAAAAAAGAGAACAAATTGTATGTTTCAAGCTGCATTCAGACTCCATGGGTTTTTCCTGGATGTAGATAGAATTTTCTATCATGAGCCTTTTGGAGTTGTCTTAGATCCTTGCATTGCTGAGAAGAGCTAAATCTATCAAAGTCGGTTATCCCACAATGTTGCTGTTACTGTGTACAATGTTCTCCTGACTCTGGCTCACTTCACTCAGCATCAGTTCATGTAAGACTTTACAGGTTTTTCTGAAGTCTGCCTACTCATCATTTCTTATTGAACAGTAGTATTCTATTATATTCATATACCACAACATGTTCAGCTATTCCCCAACTGGTGGGCATCTCTCTCAAAATCTGATTCTTTGCCACCAGAAAAAGAGCTGCTATAAATATTTTTGTACATGTGGGTCCTTTTCCCATTTTTATTATCTCTTTGGGATACAGATGTAATAGTGGTATTGCTGGATCAAACAGTGTGCACAGTTTTATAGCCCTTTGGGCAGAGTTCCAAATTGCTCTCCAACATGGTTGGATCAGTTCACAACTCCACCAATGATGCATTAGTGTTCTAATTTTCTCCAATCTTTTTTTTTTCAATTTCCCAATCTTCTCCAAAACTTATCATTTTCCTGTTTTGTCTTGCTAGCCAATCCGATAGGTGCAAACACATCATTTTTTTTTAAAGGAAAAAGAGAGAGAAAAATAGCAAAACCAATAAAAAATATTTTAAAAGTCTGGAAGTATATGCAATATTCCACACCCTGCAAAGGTGGGAGTATTTTTGTGACCATTCTTTGTAATTTTGTAATATTCATGTTTGATTTTTTTTCTTTATAATTCTTTCCATTTACAATGTTATCATTAGTTTGTTGTTTTGGGTTTTGTTTTTTTTGTTTTTTGTTTTTTTGCTTTTTGGACTTTACTTCATTCTGCATCAGATAATGCAAGTCTTTCTGTGCTTCTCTGTATTTATCATATTCATAATTTCTTATAACATAGTAATATTCTTTTACATTCATGGATGACAATTTATTTAGCCATTTTCCAGCTGATGGACATCTACTTTGTTTACAATTCTTTGCTACTACAAAACTATGCTGTTATAAATATTTTGGTTTATGTAGGGACTTCTTATCAATGACCTCTTTGGAATATATGTCTGGTAGTGGTACCTGTGAGTCAAAAGTTATGAACATTTTAGGTTATGGTCACTTTTTTGCATGATTTCAAATTGCTTTCCCAAATGTTTGTACTGTTTCACAGCTCGGCCAACAAGGAATCAGTATACCTATCTTCCTTCCAGCATTAACTCTTTTTCATTTTTTTGTTAATTTTACCAATTCGATGGACATGCCATGAAACTTCAAGATTATTTTAATTTGCATTTTTCTTCTTGTGAGTAATTTGGAGCATTCTTTCACATGCTTAATAGTCTGGAATTCTTCTTTTGAGGACTGTATACACATTTCTTGACAATTTACATATTGGCTTTTGACTTTGAACACAGATTCAGCAAAAGATGGAGCAAAGGATTTGAAATGCATGTGCAAAGGTCACCTTATTCTTAAATCCTTAAAGACATATTTCAAAATGGTGACATGATTTTACACTTACATATTTGTCTCATGATTTTAAACCGTACTGCAAGTAGCTCTTTTTTTAAGAGCCTAGGCTAATTAAAATTATGTTATAGTCAGCTGTACCTCAATATCGTTTGAATATGCAAACTCTTGTGTCAAGCTAAGCATGAAATTCTGTGAGGCATAGGCTCCAATCTCATTATCCATTATTCTGCTGAAATGAAAGTGGGAATAGAAAGCCGGTTTTTATTCAATTTAAGTTTCATGAAATAGCTTTTGCAACTAAAACATTTCCTATGTTTTTCAATTTGGACTTTAGCATGTACTGTAATCAGAAGTTCTAGCTTAGCAAATTGCATGTCATACTCAGCATTTCTAACTTAATCATTCGTATTTAACTTGTGTTAGATAAGTCTGTGGTGAACGGACTTTTATTACATTGTTCGAGATGATGGTTTTATTTAGTCATCTGCCGTTGCACTTACCAATAATGACAGAACTAGTGCTGGTCATTGAAACACATAATGAATTAGGGATAGTGATGGAGACTGTGATTTTACTGGTGTAGGGAATTCCTGGATAAAGAAATTCCCTCTAATAAAAGCAAGTCTGCATCTTTTCTCTAGCACATAGTCTTAGAGAATTATATCCAACACTAAGAGGTTAAAGTGACTTACCCAAGGTCTTGTAGCCAGTATGTGTCAGAGGCAGGACTAGGAATTCAAGCCTTCTTGATTCCAAGGCAAGTATTACATTAACTACACTCCAAGTGTGCTGTGTAAGAATGCAGGCATCAAAGATGCTCCAGGTTTGAGAGAAATAAGAAATTGGGATGAGCAAATAGAAAATCCAACTGGATTTTTTAAGCTCCTGCTATAGATAGGCCTAACAGTATGCTAGGTGCTAAGGGTACAAAGACAAAAAATGAAGCAATTCCTCCTTTCAGATTTATATTCTATTGGGGAAAAAACCCAGTGAAGGTAGCCTTAATGTTGGCAGCCTTGGTGATTCTACTGGCTGGAGGGTTAACTAGAGGTTAACTAGAAGGCCCAGTTCTCTGCTTCCCCTTTTCCTCTTAGAATGGCAACATTCCTAATCCTACTTCCTTCTTTGATGTCATGCTTACCTTACATTTCCACCTTGTATTTCATTCTCCTCCAGAATATAAGTTCCTTGAGAGCAAGTCATGTATTGTATTTTTGTTCTTGTATCTCCAGCACCAAGCACAGCTTCTGGCACATAGTAGGTCCTTAGTAAGCCCTTGTCAGTTTATTGCCTGGTCACACTATTCTCTGTCCAGTGAATATGGATGTTTATCCTTCCAGGTTTACATGGTGGTTCTTCATGGCATCCCTTAGAGGAGACCTCAAGGTGTTCTCAAGGCCCTCTTGTTTCCCCAAAAGAGCATCTAGATGTCAGTTTACAACATTGACCTTTATCTTTACAGTATGACCAAGAGAAGGAAGATTTAGAAGAAACAAGAAGGTTATTGGAAGCTGAAGGCATTGTTGGTAGCAAGGTAGGTAATTAAGTATGTATCTGTCTTCCACCTCCTGAGAGTTTACTCTTCTGACATTCTAGTCAAAACCCCAGGTGCCATGCTTCTCATGGACCAGGTACATGTATATATCACCAAGCCACAGGGAATATAGATGAGCCAGGGTGCTCTGCTCTACTCATACATATCCCCAGCACCTGGCCATTGGGTAGGACCAAGGGTAGATGAACCCTTGGGGAATATGGATAAACCAGGATGCTTTACTCCATTCATACATATCCATAGCACCTTGCCATGGTATAGAGCCATGGGGGTAGATAAAGCCCTTGGGGAATATGAATGAGCCAAGATGTTCTGCTCCACTCATGAATATCTACAATGCCAGGCCATAGGATAGGACTGTGGGGTAGATAGACTGTCAGGAAATATGGATTAGGTAGGATTTTCTATTCTACTAAGATTCTCCTTCCTCCCTCAGACCCATAATCCCTGCAGTTTCTTGTCTTTCGTACCTTTATTCTCTTGCCTTACATTGGTACTTTTCCACCTCCTCTCTGAGCACTCTTGTCTTTGCAACCAGATTGTGTCTTCATCAACCAAATCAGTCATTCAATAAACATTCAATGACTGCCAGGTGCCAGGCACTGTGCTAAGTACTGGGAATACACAAAGAGGTCAAAATGGTCCCTGCCCTCAAAGAGTTTACAATCTAATGGGGGGGGGAGGGGACAACACACCAGAGAAAATACCCAGAGCCAAAAGATGGAGAGTCGTGTTCATGAGGCCGCCAGGAGGCCAATGTCAGTGGATGGAGGAGTACATCAAAAGGTGTGAGAAGACTGGAAATATAGGAGTATCCCATGTTAGCAAGTGAGAAAATGAGCCAATCACACCAAAGAAATAGATGAGTAGTTTGGCCATCATCTGCTCAGACTCTTGTTTTTTCTGTCTCTTCCCCAGATTCTCCAGGAAACCTTCTCTCCTAATACCCTTATTTATTTTCCTTTTTTTCCCAGCCCCCTGGAGGACCTCAAAAGGTATACTATGAAGAAAGGGCAAGTTTACGCCCGACCTCCTCGGTGAGTCAGGGAGGGAGTCAAGGTCGCCAGGCAAAGCAACTGTAGCTTTACTTGCGCTGGCCCAAGACAAGCTCGGTGGGTGACACTGACAGTTTCTTGCATACAGTGGGTGCTTAATAAATGTTTGCTGGATTTGTCAAATTGGATCAACTTACCAGCAGTGTTAGCTAGGGTCTAGTCTGAATTGGGTTTGGGTTTGAGAAAGACCATGCGCTAGAAAATGGTGTCTGCATTTGGCCAGGACTCAAGAGGACAGCAACTTACTTAATAGGTATGGGTTGGGGAAAGCAGGCCTATCTGACCATTTACCTGAGAGAGATTTAATGGGATTTAGTCTAGTATGAACCAAGGGCGGAACATAGCTGCCCAAAAAGCTAATGCACATTTAGGCTGCTTTAAGAGAGTTTGGGAACTGGAAAAATGATCATTTTGCTATATTCTTTCCTAGTCATACCACACCTGGAGCATTATGTTCAATGTTGGGGGTCACATTTTAGGAAGGACATCCACAAGTTCAAACAAATTCACGGAAAGATTAGTAGGATAACACATGATGCTCCTCTCTTAAAGGGGAAAGGGGAAAAGAGAATAAGCATTTATGTAGGCTCTACTATGCATCAAGCACTGTGCTAAGCACTTTAAAAATACCTCATTTGATCCTTACAACAACCCTTTAAGATAGATGCTATTATAACCATTTTATACATCTCCATTTTACAGAAGAAGAAACTGAAGCAAACAGAGTTAAGTGACTTGCCAAGGGTCACACAGCTAGTAAGTGTCTGAGGCCTGATTTGAACTCAGGTCTTCCTGACTCCAGGCCCAGTATTCTATGCAATGCACCTATAGCTATCACTTAAAGAAATGGGGGTTGTTTGGCCTGGAAAAGAGAAGTCTCAGGGAAGACCTGATAACTGTGGAAGAAGAATTTGATTTATTCAGCTTGGGCCCAGAAGGTAGAACTGGGACAATAAGTGGAAATGGAAGAAAAACAAATTTAGCTTGAGGTGTTGGGGGGCTGGGGAAATTTCCTTGCAGTTAGAGTTATCCAAATGTAGAATGGATTGCCCATGGAGGTAATGGTTTTTTCCTCTCTAGAGGTCTTCATGTGAAGGTGGGGTTACCACTTGTGTGTTGTAGAAGGGATGTTTTGTTCAGGTATGAGCTATGCTAGATGGTTTTTGAGGTACTTGAGGTCCCTGCCAACACTGGGAATCTGGATTCTGTATGCCATAGTTGCTTAGGCCCTGGCAGTTGGTGGGAAAAAATGGTTTTTACATGTCAGGAAAAGGACCAAAGCTGAGTGGAGAGGAGCCTTTCAAGAGATGAAGGAAAGAACCAAAGGGTTAATGCGAAAACTACAGAAAGAGGCCAACTACAGAGTGTGTGTGTATTGGAGGTGGTGTTAGGAAAGGCATTGACACAAGAACAAATGAGATGAGTTTTGTGAAATAAAAGTAAGTCTAGTTTGCCAGGAGAGTGGACTATGTGAGAGGAGTCGTATGATAAAGAGTAGTGGATTGGTGCCATGTTGTTGAGGTCCTTAAATGTCCAGATAAAGAGTGTATTTGGTGGACACTAAGGAGCTATGGAGGAGTTTTGAGAAGGGGAGTCACATTTTCAGAATTACAGGTTAGGTAGATGACTTTGGAAGCTATATGTAAGAAAGATTAGAGCAAGAAGAAATGAGAAGACTGGAAACAAGTTAGAAGAGTGTAGCAGTAAGCCCAGACAAGAGGAAAGAACAAGCATTTATTAAACACCTACTGTATGTGCCAAGCACTATGCTAAGCTCTTTACAAGTATTATCCCCATTATACAGTTGAAGAAATTAAGGCAGAGATTAATTCACTTGCCCAGGAGTCACATAGCTATTAAGTGTCTGAGGACATTTGAACTCAGGTCTTTCTGACTCCAGGTTCAGTACTCTTATTTACTAAGCCTCCTAGCTTCAAGAGGCAATGAGGAGGGCAGCTAGGTGGCAAAGTGAATAGAGCATCGGCCCTGGAGTCAGGAGGACCTGAGTTCAAATCCTGCCTCAGACACTTAACACAAAAACTAGCCGTGTGACCTTGGGCAAGTCACTTAACCCCAATTGCCCTCCAAAAAGCAGAGAGAGAGAGAGAGAGAGAGAGAGGCAATGAGAGCCTGCGCTAACTCAGAGGTATATAATGCCTCTGGGAATTTAGTTGGTGTAGTGTAGTTAGAAAACCTGAGTTCAAATTTGGCCTCAGACACTTCCCAGCTGCGTGACCCTGGGAAAGTCTCTTAAGCCTGTTTGCCTCGATTTCCTCACCTGTAAAAGGAGCAGGAGGAGGAGAAGGAAATGACAAACCACTTCAGTGTCTGCCAAGAAAATCCCAAATGGGGCCATGAAGAGTGGGACCTGACTGAACAACAACAGGTGGTTTACTCACAACAACTCTGTGAAGTAGATAATTCAAACAGCATTATCCACATTTTGTGAATGAGAAAACTGATGTTTGAAGGAAGTTAAGTGACTTGCCTACAGTCATATAGCCCTGAAATATCAGAGCTAGGACTTGAACCCAAGTCCATTGATTTAAGTCCAGTACTCCTCTTCTCACAGCTGCCTTGGCTGCTGTAATGCCACTAGAAAGGTAGCAGTTGGAATGGAAAGTCAGAACGAGCATAAAAGATAGTTAACGGGTAGAATGAACAGCATCTGGCCATTGGCTGCATGTGGGTAGGAGCAATGATGGAGGAGGAAAAGCTGAAGATGATCTGAGTTTTTTGAAGCTGCATCACCATGAGAAAAATGGTGCCATTAACAGACTTAGGAAATTGGGATTGAGGACTGACTCCAAAGGAGAAAGCGTTGCCTTTTGGATAACACTGTGCTTGAGGTTCCGAGAAGACATATGGAGGGAACCTGCTAGACGGTTGTTGGACATGTGGATCTGGAGCTAAGTTAGGAGAGAGAGTCAGGAGAGAAAGTGTCAACTCGAGAATATTCTGCAAGTAGCAGTAGCTGAAACTCTGAGAAAAGGTAAGATTGTCTGAGAGAGGGCATCCGAGGGGACGAGAGAGGGCCAAGCACAGAGCTTGAGAGGGATTTAAGAGGAAGAAAAGAAGAAAGGGAAGGAGCCAGAGTTTGGGCCCATTGTTTGTTCATTGTTTCCTATATATTGAATATTCACTTTTTAATATTAAGCTTGGTTTTTTTCAAAATGTCATGGAAATGTCTCATTTTTATCTGGTAAGAAATGTTTGTTTGTTTGTTTGTTTAAATCAGCAGAAAGTTCATTTTTATTCCTATTGGGAAAACAGTAAAATGGGTATTTCAGTATAAAAAAAAATTTAAAGAGAAAGTCATGAAAGTAAAAGTAACTTCTATTAAGCAGCTTTTGAAAATTGTTGTTGTTATATGCAAATGGTATTTTTCCCATATCTTTAAATTATTTCATATCAGTATTTTGGGGGGGTAGGGAACTCCTGGTGGGGAACGTCCTTCTACCAATGTAGATTTTGTTGCTCTGCAATTTAAGAGTCTTAGAGAGTTGACTGGGCACAGAGCCACTATATATCAGAAGTAAGATTTGAATCCAAATCTTTCTGACCCCAAGGCCAGTTTTGTATACACTACACTGCCTCTCATAGGAGAAAAATAGTACTTTATATACTCTCTAGCTCTAGCATATCATGTCAATTGGGCATATGGGGATTCAGTTCCTCCAATGTGCTCTTGGAGGCAAATTAGCTCCTCTCCCCACTCTGCCCTGGAGCACCACAACCCCACCAGCCCAATAATGTCCAGTGACTCCACAAACTGTCTTGGGCTTATTTGTAGCAAAAACTAGAGGATATGGTCATGAACAGGGAGTTTCCACTGAAAGAGTATTATCAAGTTATGTATGAAAAAAGTTGACCCCTGTTGGGGCTAAGGATAATAATTGCAAAAGTTTATCTTTGTGAGAGACAACTAGGTGGTACAGTGGACAGAGGTCAGGGCCTGGAGTCAAGAAGACCTGAGTTCAAATGTGGCCTCAGACACTTAGTAGCTCTGTGACCCTGGGAATCTCACTTAACCCTGTTTTCCTCAGTTTCCTCATCTGTAACATGAGCTGGAGAAGGTTCGATATCTCTGCCAAGAAAACCCTAAATGGGGTCATAAAGAGTCAGACACAACTAATCTGACTGAACAAAAGCAACAAATCCTTGTGAGAAATTAGGAAAATAATAGCAAGAATTCACATTTATACGTCACTTTGCAGTTTAAAGGGCATTTTCCTCTCAGCTTTGCGATGCTAATGTTAGAGATATTATTACTCTCCTTTTATTAACTAAGGAAACGGAGGCTCGAAGACACCTTTTGTTCAAGGTCACAAAGCTGGTAAGTGGCAGAGATGAAGAGACTCAAATGCAGGTCTTCTGATTCCAAGAAAACTGTTCTTCCTACCCCATTACATGCCACATACTCTACTTTATTTCTCAACCTCAGATATTTTTACTTTGAAAAAAATCATGAATTTGAGTCCAACTGATAGTATCTAGGTGAGATGGAAAAGCTTTGCAACCTCGTTTTCAGAAATGACTAAGTTCACTTTGGGAGTCTGGTGAAGCCTTTGAACTCCTTCTCAGAATGATGTTTTTAAAGCAGACTACATGTATGAAGTAGACAAGGAGAAACCAATTCTATTAAAATGAAGTTGTCAAAATATATTTTTAAACAGATTCACAGAGCCCAGATTAAGAGACTCTGTGAGACCAAGAAGCAGTATGGGGTAGCAAGCATAGGATGGGTCTTGGAGTCAAGAAGATCTGAGTTCAAAGCCTACCTTTGATATATATGACTCTGTGACTATAGACAGGCCATTTAACTCATAATTTCTCCAGGCTATTCTTTAAGGCTACAAATGACAAATGGCCTCTCCTTTCCCCAAGAAAAACATCAGAGACTTTATCGACAATAAATAAGTAAATATCAGAAAAAATATATAAGATTTTTTTAATGTTTCTAGGGATTTCTTAGTACTGTAAGGAAAAGGGTTAACAGGCTGTGACTAAAAATTCTGAGGACTTGAATATTGTACTTCTTTTATTTGTAACTTTCAGCGTTACTGTCTTGATGTTTCTAAGCTCTAGTTACACATTTCCACGTACCAATAAATAGTGAGAAGTGACTATGTGAAACTCTATGTTAATTACCTTAGTCCCAAAGAGCTAAACATCTTCTGTTTACTAAATAGGATGATTACTTTATTATATTATATTAAATTATTTTCTAAGAATATAGCATAGTGCCCTAACCCTTGCAAAAAATCTCCTATCTTGCACACTCTAGCATTCACATTCTACTTGATTTTTATACCTCTAATTTTCTATTTATTTCTCTGTAAATGTTTATCATTTATAAGTAGCTGGTCCAGTAAAAGGTATCTTAATAGAGTTTTAGAATATTAAACATTTGCTGATCACCAACCAGTGAACTTGGTTCAGGGACTTTTGACATCAGTCATTAACTTAACTACTTAATCATACTTATTTTCAGAAACCAATGTCATTTGGTGGGAACAGAGCACATGCTGAGAGATAAACGGAATGTTTAGTTAGTCTGAAAAAAATGTTATAAACATTACTGTCTTATTTAAATTTACAAAATGGCTCACAAAGCAAAAACTGTATTTGGACATTGTGTTTTTGTTTAAAGTTTGCTTTTTGATATCCTTAAAATACTTGTGATATGGAGGTTTTGTACAACAAAGTTGGATTAAATTCTCAGGAGATACATATTTTTCCTCTGAAGAAATTGCTAACTAGTTAGTCTGATTTCTAGCAGCTACCAAGCCAGAAAGACTTTGAATATGATTCCAGTGTCTAAGTTGTAGTTTGGAAAGACATACTACCCAAAGACCGCCGGCCAGGGACTAAACTGCTTGGGCCTAGTCACCCATGAAACAGATAATTTTATATTATTAGCTCTCAAAATAGCTCCCAACCTTCTGCAGTCCCCTAACACTTCTACACTGATAGCAGTGTTATAATGGAATATGGTGCAGATAAACATTCATTACCCATATTTTTTTTTTTTGCTTTTTGGAGGGCAATTGGAGTTAAATGACCTGCCCAAAGTCACACGGCTAGTGTGTCAAATGTCTGGGGCCGGATTTGAACTCAGGTCCTCCTGACTCCAGGGCCGGTGCTCTACTCACTGTGCCACTTAGCTGCCCCATTATCCATGTTTTTAACATACTCTGTCCAATGACCAAGGAATTACACTGTGAGAGAACCTTCAGTTTATTCATAATGAGTCTTATTCAGTTATTTTTCAATCATGTCACAGTCTCTGTGACCTCCATTTGGGGTTCTCTTGAAAAAGATACTGAAATGGTTTACCATTTCCTTCTCCAGTTCATTTTACAGATGAGGAAACTGAGGCAAAAAGGGTTAAGTGACTTGCCTAGGGTCACACAGCTAGTAAGTATCTAAGGCCAGATTTGAACTCAGGAACATGAGTCTTCCTGACTCAAGGCTGATGCCACCCAGTTGCTTCTTTTGATAAGTATATTCAAATATAAGTGGTTTCCTTTCAATTTCTACCTATTTTTTTACTTTATTCATTTAAAAACATTATTCTGAGAATGAGTCCATAGGTTTCATCCAACTGCCAAAAGAGTCCATGATTCAGATAAGGTTAAACAACCCCTGCCATAGCTGGAGTGATACAGATGTAAGTGTAGAATATGGAAAGACTTAGATTTCTACAGTTATGAGGTCTTTCTAGGTGAAAGGAATTACATGAGTAATTCCTGTAGCTCTTAAAAATTTTTTCTTAGCACAAGATAAATTGTTTAGTATAATGGAAATTAATAAGTAACCAAGATATTTTAATATATATATAATATATGTACTGATGGATGGATTTGTCAATTAGCAAAAATCTACCTTCCTTACTCTCCCTGCCTCCCGACTGAGAACAAAAGAAAACAAATCTCTATTACAAACATATGTAGCCAAGAAAAACAAATTCACATAGGTCATGTTAAAAAAAAAGATATATCTATAGTTATACATAGATATATCTATATCTATCTATCCCATTTTGTACTCTGACTCCTTCATTTCTCTATCAGGAGATGGGTGCCACATTTTGTCATTAGTCTACTAGAATGGTGATTGATCATTAATGTTGATCAGAGTCTCTAATTCTTTCTAAGTTATTTGCCTCTAACATGTTGTGGTTATCATATACATTATTCTCCTGGTTCTGTTCACTCTCTGCACCAGTTCAAGCAAGTCTTCTCAGGTTTCTCTGAAATCATTGCCTTTGACTTCTTACAGTACAATAGTATTCTAGCACATTTATATATCATAACTTTTCAACTATATCCCAATTTATGGACACTCTTTCTGGTTCCCATTTTTTTTGCCAACTCCAAAAGAGCCACAAATATTTTTGTATGTTCTTAGAAGTTTTTTTGTTCTTGGTTTTTTTTTTGGCTAAGTACTAATCCCTTCCTTAATCCACCCTTTTTTTGCTTCTATTTTCACTATTGAGTGAAATGTATTTCTGTACCAAACTGTGTGAGTATTCTTCTCTCCTTTGATAAGAATGAGATTCAAGTGTGAGCCACCCTCTCTACTCTCTCTTCCTAGTTTATATAGATGTTTACTTACTCACCCTAATTGTGTGATTTTCTTCCTTTCTGTTCCTAGCCTTCACTCCTCAGAATATTTCTCTTCCCTCCTTTTCCCATTCTCTTAGGAGCAAGATGTAACAAAACCACTCCCAGACCTTATCTAAGTGGGTTCCCTCTATTATTTTTGATGGGGACCAAAGGGGACACATACATTATCTCCCTGCATTTGAATGTCAGCACTTTATTTTTGTTTGGTCCCTTATGATGGAATATTCCCCATTACCTTTTATGTTTTTCCTAACTCTTGTGTTTGAACTTCAAAGTTTCTATGTAGCTCTGGTCTTTTCATCAGGAATGGATAAAAGTCATCTATTTCATTAAAGATCCATTTTCTGTCTGCTAGGATTATACTTAGTTTTGCTGGGTAAGTTATTCTTGGCTGTAAACTCATAGCCTTTGCCTTCTAGAATATTGTATTCCAAGTTCTCTGCTCCTTTATAGTAATGGCTACTGAGTTGTGTGTGGTGCTGAATGTGATTCCTCAATATCTGAATCTTTTCTTTCTGTCTGCTTGTAGAATTTTTTTCTTTGACCTAGAAACTCTAGATTTTGACCATATTCCTGGAGTTTTTATTTGAGAGTTTCTTTCAAAAGGTGACTGGTGGATTCTTGCCATTTCTAAAATACTTCACCCTCTGGTTCTAAGAGATCTGGGCAATTTTATTTAAATATTTCTTGAAATATGAAGTCTAGGCTCCTTTTCTGGTCATGGCATTCAAATAGTCCAGTGATTCTTGATTTCTTCTCCTCTATCTGTTTTCTAGGTCAGTTATTTTTCCTATGTAACATCTTACTTTTTTCTTCTTTTTTTTCATTCTTTTGACTTTGTTTTAATATTTTGTTGTCTCAAGGAGTCATCGACTTCCATTTGGTCTATTTTAATTTTGAGGAAGCTTGTTGCTTGGGCAAGTTTCTTTGCCTCTTCTGCTACTGCTGATTTCCATTCCAATATAGGTCCAATATCATTCTAACATAGGTCTCATTTCTTTTCCAGTTTTTTTCCTCTAGCACTCTCATTTCATTTATAAAAATATTTTAAACTCCCTTTTTTAACTCTTGCTCCATCTCTTCAGGAATTCTAGTTGAATCTGTGCCCAAGCCGTGTTTTTATTTGAAACTTTTTTTGTTGACATTTTGGAGGCATTCCCATTTTCTCGGTTTGTGTCTTGAGCATCTCTGTCAACATGATAGCTTTATTTTGTGGAATTCATTTTTGTCAGTTTGTTTGCTCATTCTTCCAGTCTTCTTTCTGACTGGACATGATGTTAAGGCCACCCCTTGCACATTTCTGGAGAGAAGGTCTGGGTTAGATCAGTTGCTGCGTTCTTGAGGGGATATAGAATATTGTATTATTTTGGGATTTCTGACACAGTCCAGGATCAGGATCTGTATGCTTTCAGTGTTCCCCAAGTGGACCAAGTCTTCTTGTTGCCCCCGATCTGAAGTCTCTGAGCAACAGCAAACTGCTTCTAGACTTGGCCCCTATCAGCCATCTGGGAAACTCCACTGTCTCAGGGTGACAGAACTATAGATTTCTCTTGGACTTGGAATTCCTGGTTATTCTCCTGCAGTTTCAGACTGAACTTGAAGCTGGAGCTGTGGCTGCTCCCCTCCTGGAGTCTGAACCACACCACTCCTGCTTGCTTCTGAACTTGCTTCTCTCTCTACATAGCCTACGACCTGCCACCACTCCTTACCCCAGAAAGCCACTCCTGGGTGCAGGTCCCCTCCTCATTCTACCCTGGATCTATGACCCAGAACTGGGCAGTGGGTTACAAAGCTTCCAGATGGCACCATTCCCATTGTGGTACCGTGGTGTGGCTCTGGGACCTCCACTTGTCCTGGTGCGTAGCCTCTGCCTGGGCACTGGAGTGCTCTGCATATTAACTCTAGTCCAGATCCCATATCCAGTGTCCACAGGCCTGTCTTCCACTACTGACCTGCGTTGGGAAAATGACTCACTATGATTTTTTTCGTGAATTTCCCCATCAGCCTTTGGTCTGGTTCAAATGTATCTAGACCAAATCCGGATCTATTGGGAGGAGGATTTTGGCAGGGAAGTTAGGGTGGGGGAGAGGGGCGGAAGCTCACCGAACTGCTTCCTGCTAGTTTTCCATCTTGTTTCTGTCTCCTAGGTGGTATTTTTCTTTATGCTATCAACCGAAGTCCCAAATTCATTGTGTCCTCCCCTCTTTCCCTATCTCCCATCCCCATTGTCAGTTGCCAGTTCACATTCCAGTTCTATTTAATTAATTCACATTGATTAGCTTTTTTAAAGGTATATTTACCTGTATCTTTAATAGCAAGAACAGAAATAGAAACAGCTGAAGAACATATTTTCTCCCATATCACCATACCCCCTTGGTGCCCAGGGAGAGTATGCCCAGATTGAATGTAGTTTCTACATAGCATGAATACCATGTGGTTCCACATCCAAATATCACATCCCTTGTGGATGAATCTGCTTCTCTGCTGTCACTGATGGGAGCATTGAAGCCTGCTCCTAGCTTTTCTGATCCTAAGTGCTGAACAGACTGGCCACAGAACCTTGCATGGACTCATTTTCCTGACCTCTTGAAGCTCTCATATTCATAATCTCCAATCTCCTTTAGAACATAGAACTAGTGTAGGGCAGATCCACACTTAGAACCCAGGTTTCCAGATTCCCAGGACTATGCCCCTTTCACTTCATCCTTCCCCTCTCCTTTTCCAGTTTTGATTTCTTGCATTGTCAGTACAATAGGACGCGTGACTTCATTGTTAGGGGAACACCCACCTGCAGATTGTGGTTCATCCCTAATTTAGAGTCTTAGAGAGTTGCCTGAAGTTAAGTGACTCCCTCAGGGTCACTCAGCTAGTGAATGTCAGAGAGAGGACTTACTTACTTACTTACTCCAAGCCTGGCACTTCATCCCCTGGGCCAGGCTATTTCTCTCTTATGATCAGTATAGGTCATCTTATCACCTTGTATTGTAGTGAAAAGGAAATTGTATTAGGGGGCAAAGGGGGAGAGGGAAAGTGCTTTGGAGATTGTAAAGCGCTGTCCTTTCTATTCACAGCTTTCTTGTATTGTTAGAATGTTAATGAAGTGGAAGATTAGTTCCTTCAGAGAATGAAATAACACAAATTAGGCCATATTATTTCTTTCTGATTGCTTTTTTTTTCTCTTGGCTTCACCAGGGAAAGCAAACTATTGCTGTTAACAACACATGGCTGTGATGTTAACTGTCATTTTGTTCAGTGTTTATATTGCAACACTGATTAGGTTGAATAATATATAGATAGAAGGGTACCAGACACCTGCATCAATTCCAAAGACTTTCTGAGGGGCTTTTACCTTGTACAGATTGTGTTTACCCAGGAAAATTTGCTTTGTTATGGCCAGACGAATTGGATTTTTGTTGTATGGCAAAAATGATAACTTCCAAATCGATGTGAGCATACACACACACACCACACCACACACACACACACACACACACACACACACACATACACATACATATATATGTTCAGCTTGTGTCTCAGTTATTAAAGATTAATAGTCAGAATCTGAGAAATACTTTGTTTAGAAACTCATTAAACTCCTAGGATTATAGATTTGAATCTAGAAAGGACTTTAAGGGTCATTTAATCTCACCTCCTCATTTCACAGAGGAGGAATTTGAAAGGTGACTTTTTACAGAATTATAGTTGGATAGTTCAGAGGTAGATGAAGGTCATATTTTCAAACAATATTGGATTGAAAAATGTACTAAAATATCAAAATCTTCAAATATATTATACCGGTTTAAAAAGAGAAGGCAGTATCACATTCCCCTCCTTTTTAATTTAACTGGGAACTATGAAAAAAAAAACATTTTGAAGCAAATTTTCTTTGCCCAATATCAGCATTTTATGGACTATAATCACAAGTTGAATTCTTGCAATCTTGTTTTGGAACTTTGGAAAAAATTCATTTTTTTAAAAAAATTTCAGGCTACTCTACCTTCCTTTTTTGGTCAGATGTGACATTTCCTTGTTGGATGTGTATTTTTTTTTTAAATTAAGTTTCCTTTCTGGTCATTTGTAATACAATTGTAATTTGTAATACCTGCTAAAGGCATCACAGGTCAGACAAATTGTAAAGAATAAGAAAGGGAGAATCGAGGGTGAGTAAGCATGGTAAAAACACCCTTAGGTTCTCAGGTTCAGAAGAGCATCTATGACAAGTGGAAAGGGGTGAGTGTGTGTGTGTGTGTGTGTGTGTGTGTGTGTGTCCCATTTTGCCTTGGATGTATGATTCTATGTAAGCCCCAAATCTTTTTATCTTTATTCAGAACCATAGAATCTCAAAGACTAAGTGTTCCAAACTATACCTAAGAATTCTCAGCACCTCCAGAAATGGAGAATTCATTCCATCCCCATTCCACTCATAGAGTAACTCTACTTGTTAGGAAGTTTTTCCTTGTGTTGATCCCCAGTCTGTTTCTCTCCAGTTTCCACCCACTCTGATTCTTATTCTTCTGTATAGTGCTAAACTGAGTTCGTCTTAACTGTTCTTACACATGATGGATCTTCAACTAGATGAAAACAGTTCATGTTCTGAGTTTCCAGGCACCAGATAACCTACCTCCTTCTCCCACCTAAGGTTTCTTCTCTGAGTCACTGCCCAACTGCCAAATGCTCATTTTCTCTACAACACCAGTCCTCTCCTGCCCAAAGTGTGAGACCTAGGGCAGTTGCTACTACAATCTAGGGACCAATGAAGCTACTTTCTCTGTTTTTATTTACTACTTACTCTGAATCTGTTGAGGAATCCTCTCATTACACCTTCTTGGAGGATTCATTCTACGTCTCCGTCTTTGTATGGATAATAGTATGAAGTGAAGAATTCTCCCTTTCCCACAACAGACATAATAATTATCTCATAATCATTTTCATTAATTTTTTATTGTTGTTGTTTTAATGACGGCAATATGACTTTATTGACTCAGACTTTAGATACTTTAAAATAGAGGTTCTTAACCTTTTTTTGCATCATAGGCCCCTCTATGGACCCCTTCTCAGAATTATGTTTTTAATAAATGAAACAAAATACTAAGAAAACCAGTTATACTGAAAGAGTTATAAAAAATATTGGAAAACATCATTCATAGAACCCAGGTTAAGAATTCCTGCTTTAAATGTATATAGATGTGTCTGGTTCAGGAGGAGCCGTATGTCTCCTTGTAATATGTGAGCTTAAGATCTAGTCTTTTCAAATCTTCTCAAAGTATCCCTAGTAGGAGAAGTAATAACTGCATTTATTGAAATCCTTCTCTTCCTTTAAGACTCAGGTGCCACCTTGAGACGAAACCTCTCCTGAGCTCTTTCCTCCTCCCCAGCTAAAATAAATCTCTTCCCCCTCAAATTTCCTTTTAACATTTTGCCCAGATCTCTCCTTTGTCCTTATCATGTTATATCTAAGTCATATTTATTTGTAATCATTTTATTTTTTGCAATCAGAAAAAACCTGCTTCTCCACTCCAATTGAGAATGAAGGAAAAACAAACCCCATGTTACAGTAAACATGTCATATTTATTTGGATATATTCATCCTTCTCCTACCCACCCCACCAGTTATACTCCTGGGAGGCAAGAAGCCATGTCATTTTTTTATCTTCATATACCCAGAGGCTTAGCCCAGTGGCTGAGACATGCCACTTTGTAAATGGTTGTTGAATTTCTCCACATTATGCCTCAATTTCTTCAAGGCCCAAAATAATCTCTCTTGGAATTTGGAAGGCATGGAAGTGGCCAGGCATGGATGAGAGGCTGTCTACGCTATTGGAAGGAGTACCCCACATTGATAAGAGTACAGATCCATCAAAGAATCAAAACATGAGTACAGAATTTCCCATCCATTTTCTCTGGACGTTTTTTCTAGTGTATAATATTCACACAGAGACATACCTACAGTTTACCTTCACTATTAGGGGGCAGTATCAACTTCTAGTCAATAATAGCATGTTCTATGACATGTCTTCTTGCATATGACATTGTACTGGTGCCACCTCAAACAAGCAGAGCCAGGACAGCAATTGGGGCTGTAGCTTGCAATTTAGTATTGATTACCAATTGCCTTATATATTATTCTCCAATTGTTTTTGTCTTCATAAACCTTTCCTCACCAAACAGATTGTAAACTGGATGAGGACAGGTTGTCATATTTTCCACTTATTCTGTAGTCTGCTTAGCACCTGACACGGTAATGGGAAGTAATAAGCTCTCTGAAATAGTAATTGATTAACTGGCAGTTAAATAGAAAACATTTGTCTATGGAAAGGCTTGGGGGATGGAATGATGAGGCAGAAAAAATGATTCCAATAGTGTTATTTTCCAAGCACTTAAAGGGAGTTGAGTGAACCATTGACAACAATGGTAAGTTATATTATTTATTTCTTTTATTAATCATGATTGGGCACAATGTGAACAAAGGGGATGTTTGCAGAAATACAGGAAAAAATCATAATTTGTCAATTGTACTGAAAGAAGAGGTGCTTAGGATATATCTATTCCTTTACCATGTCAATATTATTCCCGTAGTACAAACCTCTTCATTGTCCCAATCTTAGAGGATGGCCTCTGTTATAAACTGATTCCAAAGCAACCTAAGCATTTATTTTTTTTAAATATTTTTCTTAGGTCTAAAAATATCAAAAATGTTTTTAAAAATGCTTTGTTTCTAATTTTGGGTCAGTTAGTGAGACATTGAGATAATATGACATAGTGACTACCATACTGGGTTTGGCATCAGGAGAACCTGGGTTCAAATCACTCCTCTAATACTGACTGAATGAGTTACTTAACCCACAAATGTTAAGGTAACTTCCCAGGACTTTCCTACTAAGTCATACACAGGTTGCTATGTGCATTGGTGGAGGGAGTTCTCTCACCAAGATTTGCTCATACTGATGAAATCACTGATCCTTCTTGAAAAAGTAAAGTAGAATATTTGGCCAAATTCTGAGGGAAAATTTAGCGATTGAACTAATTTGCCGAAAGAGAGGAAATAAAAGGATAAGAAGGGAGATAATACATAATTATTCTACTTTATTAAGCTTCACAAAATTTAGAAACCATAGCGTTCATTTCCCAAATAACTAAAATTTCATAGATATGTTTTATCTTAAGCACTCAAGGGACTTGAAAAACCAGTTAATAGATGTTTAGGAAATGTATTGCTGAGTCATCATCCTGAATTCTTCCCTGAAGTTGATTTGATTTACCTTCCTCCTAGTTTAAGAAGTCATCTTTTTATATCAGCTAATATCGCTATTTATTATCACCTCTACCTATTGTTCAATTGTCAGCTGTTTGCACCTGTCAATGAACTGACCACATAGAGACCAGCATGCGTATTCTGGAGAACATGGAATGTCAGCAGCTGACAAAACAAAACCATGGCTTAAAGGGAATAGGGGAAATGGACTTGATAGAATGATGTTGAAACTCTAGTTCCAACAGAAGAGCATACAATTATAGTTTGCACGTGGATTCGATGTTTTTTTTTTCAAGAAACGGTTTTGGTCTTTGTAAAAATATCAGTGCTATAAGGGAGCTTGGATAATTATTTGCTGGAAGCTAGATATTGATCTGCTGTAGACTCTACTAGCTACAGCTCAGATATGGCATTAAGCTGGATATGGGAAGATGGAGAATAAACTGGGAGTTGGCCCACTGTATATCTGATCAGATACAAAGACTTTTGTAGATGTGAAACCATCAATTCTTAAGCCAGAAGGAGGCATCTTAGAGATCACATAGTCTAGCCCCACCATTTTGCAGATGAGACTTGAAGGGGTTGAGTTATTTCCCCTGATTACCTTGAAGATCTGTTAGTGATAAAGTTGGGGGGGTGAAGAATTGGATCTCCTCACTTCTGTATCCTTTCCTTTAAACCATGCTGCCTCTAAGTAATTATAAGGCAACTAAACCCTTCCTGGGTTCTCCAGAACATCAATTCAAAGGCTGTGTCCTCTGCTGTCAAGTCAGGGGATCAACCACTGCTAGAGAGTCTAGGAGCAGGGGAGAGAGGTGGGGGTTGGGATTGAGGGAAGGGGCTTCCTCCTCTATGGCAAACTCAGTTGAGATGGGATCACATCCTTTTCAGCAACTAATGTTGTTTGGAGTACAGTGAGATCCCAAATTTTTGTTGATATAAGATGGATCAGATTATTTCCCTCCCCCCTGCAATTTCTATAGGTTGAAATTCAGCCCAGTTCCCTCTATTAACACAGTGAGAGGCATTAAGCATAGTCTCTTCTAGGTATGTAGGTTTAGTATACTTAACAGTGAATAATCCCACCTCTGTAATTCCTTGAAATTATGCTACCTTACTGGTAGTCTGATGGTGACAAATACCAGTAACTCATTCACTCTTCAATGACTTTATGAGTCTCAAGTCATTAATAGACTCATAGAATGTTAGAATTGGAAAGGATTTTGTAGTTTATCTAGTCCAGCCCTTTCATTTGGAAGATGAGGAAACTAAGACCTGGGGAAATTTTAACTTTTCCATTCCAGTTAGTGGCAGAGCTAAGGCTGGAACCCAGGTCTCCTGATTTCCAGGACAGTGCTATCCCCCTGTTCTATAGTTGCTTCCCTTAAAGTATGGCAAAGAGAATGAGAAGATAGTGAGGAAAGGATGCCTCTGAGCTTGGACATTATTGGATCAAGTCTCTTAAGCTGTCTTCTTTTAGCCAAGTGTGACTCCAGAAGATCAGAGCCAGCCTTATATCTCATTTCCCTAGCGGAACTGGTGGGGGGACCCTAGATAATTTAAAGTGCTATTTTCTAGGTCTTTAATGATCTAGGAATCCCCAAATGAATATATTCTTTTAGAACTGCCAATCCAAGGACTGATAGCAGGAGAACCGAAGTGGCAATGTAGGGAGCAAAGAATGTACCAAGAAGTCAGCTAAGACAGAAGCAGGGGGTCATGTCATTTGTACAGGAGGTAGGAAATCATGAGGGGTTTGACCACGGTCATGGAGGAAGAGAGCAGTTAATTTATGAGAGCAAGAAATTACTGCCACTATCAGAAGTTGTTGAATGGCCTTCAGCCCCTCTGCCACTGTTAAGACAGCCTTAAATAGCATATAAAATCAAGGAAAGCTTTGACCTTTGGGTTGGTCTTGCTAAATCTGCCTTTATAATATGTCGCTAGAGCTGAGTATGCTGATAGGAGGGAGAGCTAAAAAAGTAAAACATGATCTTGACAGAATTATACCATTCTGATTTTGAGAAATCTGGCTTCCTGGATGGCTTTTACCTTCAGTCTTTCTTTGTGTTCCCCTGCGATGTGTGTGTGCTTGGAACAGCTTGGCTCATTGGGCTATGGACCAAAGGGCTAGTTCATGATGGCCATGTCAGGAGATAGGTGACAATTGCAACTTTGACGACACCTGTGGAGACCTTCCTGATTTTCTTGGTCGTGCCTGTGTCAGAGGTGATGGGACCATGGCGGTCAGTGCTCACAGGTACCTAAAACGTTTGGAGTCAGGTAAGTAGTAGTCCAAAGCAGAGACAGGCAAGGGGCCTGAGCAAAGCAATGGATCAGAATAGAGGCAGTCATTCAAGGCACTCTGGAATCAGAGAACAGGAAAAAGATGGCGGAGGTCAGACTAGCATGATGATGATATCAAAGAGCAAGGGAAAGAAGAAGATCCCAGACTCAGGAGGCATTGGGGAAGCAGGAGATCTGTGAGAACCTGAGAGCACAGAAGTCCGTAAGATCAGCACTGAGGCAAGCAGTCTGGACAAGTAGGAGATGAGATAAAGTATTCAGACTATAGACACAGGAAAGAAAACTTGAGACTGAGACCTTGTTCTGCTCCCAGCCAGAAAAACTTCCCTGTGCTTCCTGTAAGGGTAAGATTTAATTCCCAAAAGGACTAGGTAAGCTATTGTTAAAGAGGAGGGTAATCATAGGTGAGCTATATTGGGAGGGGGGGCAGGAAACTACCCTGGCTGCAGTGGGAAGTGGGAAAGCAAAGATAAGGGATGACCAAATCCAATTGTTCTGAGCCCTAATGACAAGGGAGAATCAGTCCACCTGCAGGCAATAGGAAGAATCTGCAAATGGCCAGGATCTAGGCCCATATCATTAATCCAGTGATCCCTAGCAGTCATTTAGCCATATTTCTCCCACTTTGGTCATGCCCTTTTGTTGCTTCAAGATATCATAGGTGTCTCATTAGGTAGCAATGGATTAGAAAGTAGGTCTGAAAGTAAAGACCAGGAGACCCAAGGAAAAATAGAGGTGACAGTCTAACCCTGGGAAATGCCCAAAAATTAGAGGTTAAGATAGAACAATATGTGAAAACTGGGATGATGAAAAACCAGTAGAACATATGCAAATATCAGCAGTAGAGATGGACAGCAGATCCAAACCACATGAGCCAGCAGGGGCCAAGAAGTTGGAAGAAACCAGAAATCTAGATTGAACAACAGGGAGCAAGGTAGTACGTGGAGTAGGAAGATGAATTTTGGCCAGCACCTATGTAATAATGCTGTTCTTTGAAACAAATAAGTGGGAGAAGAGGCATTGCCAACTATTGGTTTCAGTATGTCTTGTTGATCAAACTTCAAAAATGTGGTGAAGATGTTGAGTTTTGGAAGTCAGGTGAAAGAACAAGTCGAACTCTTATGTACTTTTCATGACCAACATCAGATTAGTTATTGAGACAATTCAGGCTAAAGTCTGTCTTTGGCATGAATTATCAAACTTTCTCTGCAACTGTGAAGACATGGCCTCAATGTTCATTTAAAACTATGATATTTATCTCAGTTTATTTTTTTATTTTGTCAGTCAAGAATCGGGCCGAAAGAAACTCTATTACCAGGTTTTATGAAAGAAGGAACACCAGCAGCCAGAAGTGAACAAAGAAGACTGGAGGTATTACTTTCATTGTTATCAATAACACAGTTGTCTTTATTAGAGATTTCTAGAGAAAGGCAGAAATACTACTAACTGCACTGAGGGCTAACTTTATGAATAGAATAGTGACCTAAATAATGTCCCCTAACCCCTTTCCAGTTCACTGATAACTAAAATTGTACCATTAGAGAGTCATCTTTTTTGCTTTTCCCCCTGTTAAAATCAAGATTATTCTAGGAGGAAGTAACACCACCACACTGAGAATATAAACATGAAGGCTGAGACCAGATAACAAATAGATAGCCTGTTATTTCCTTGCAAAAAGACTTTATGTCCACATTTTTCTGGTACCTAGATAGTTTTACCCATCTTGTTTCTCGGTAATTCATCAGCCTTGTCACTGTGTTTGAGTTAATTAGGTTAATTTTTGGTTGTATTAGAGGGAGGATCTAATATGGAAAGAAGCAACAGATGGTAAACAGTCACTGGAGCTGCAAGTCAGAAAGCTGAAGAGGATTATGGAGATGCAGAGGAGACACTTAAAAGGGTATTGCCCATCATTTAAAAACAAAACAGAACAAAACAAAATCAACTTTAATATTGTTGAGTAAACTATTTAAGCCTTTCATTTTTTTTTCAGCCTTCAAATGCATGCTGATCAGGAAAGCAAAATGTGGGAAAGGAAATACTTAATTCTAAGGAACAGGTGTCGTATTGCATGATGTTGGAAAGACCTCTGTATTATAAAAAAATTATATGATCATCTTTTCATTGAATACCATTTGTCCATATGAACTAGATTTCTCTTCCTATGGGTGCCTTCCTATAGCTTTTGTAGTTGTGAGAGAGAATTCACTTTGGGGATCTGCTTGTCTGTGTCTCTTCATTTGAGCTATGAAGGATTCAAAGGTAGTTCCTAAGTGGATCCATTTCCCAGAAGATAGGCTCTACAACACTGAATGAACATACCCAATATGTAAGCTCATAATGTGTCAGTGTTATTCCTCTGATGCCCCATTTATAGCAACAATTAGAAGCAAAACAAAGTGCTTCACCTCCATTGTAACAGTTTTCTCGTGCCTCTATAATTGCCTCTCTTGCCCTGATCTATTTCTCCCTTTCTCCTTCTTCCAATAACTTCCTCTCTCATGTCTTAATTTTATTTTTTCAGATATCATCCCTTCATATTCGACTCATCCTGTGCCTTCTGTCTATGTATACATGTACATACATATGCCCACACTCACATATGTATTTATATACACATACACCCTCCTGTACATATATATATACACATTCCCTTCAACTATCCTGATACTGAGAAAAGTCTTATGAGTTACAATAATGGTTTTTCCATGTAGGAATGTAAATAGTTCAACTTTAATAAGTTCCTTATGATTTCTTTTTCCTATTTACCTTCTCATGCTTCTCTTGCTTCTTGTATTTGAAAGTCACATTTTCTGTTCAGCTCTGGTTATTTTCATCAAGAATGCTTGAAAGTCCTCTATTTCATTGAATGACCATATTTTCCC
Source organism: Pseudochirops cupreus (assembly GCA_028627135.1). NCBI lineage: Eukaryota > Metazoa > Chordata > Mammalia > Diprotodontia > Pseudocheiridae > Pseudochirops > Pseudochirops cupreus. The sequence goes on from CM053581.1 coordinate 535,626,716, forward strand.
CTGGAACATTATACTCAGTTTTGCTGGGTAGGTGATTCTTGGTTTTAATCCCAGCTCCTCTGACCTCCAGAATATCATATTCCAAGTCCTTCAGTCCCTTAATGTAGAAGCTGCTAGGCCTTGTGTTATCCTGATTGTGTTCCCACAATACTCAAATTGTTTCTTCCTGACTACTTGTAGTATTTTTTCCTTGACCTGGGAACTCTGGAATTTGGCTACAATATTCCTAGGAGTTTTCTTTTGGGGACCTTTTTCAACAGGTGATCAGTGAATTCTTTCAACTTCTATTTTGCCCTCTGGTTCTAGAATATGAGGGCAGTCTTGCTTGATAATTTCTAGAAAGACAGTGTCGAGGCTCTTTTTTTGATCATGGCTTTCAAGTAGTCCAATAATTTTTAAATGATCTCTCCTGGATCTATTTTCCAGGTCAGTGGTTTTTACAATGAGATCTTTTACATTGCCTTCTATTTTTTCATTTGTTTGGATCTGTTTTATAGTATCTTGATTTCTCATAAAGTCATTAGCTTCCATTTGCTCCAATCTAATTTTTTTCTTTTTTTCTATTATTAACTTTTGTTTATTTTTAGTTTACATCATTCATTTCCACAAGATTTTGAGTTACAAATTTTCTACCCATCTTTCCCCTACCCACCACCCCAAAATAGCAATCCCATTGTATAACCCCTCCCCCAATCTGCTCTCTCCTATGTCCTTGCCCATCACCCCTCTGACTTTCCATTAGGGCAAGATGGATCTCCCTACCCCAGTGCCTGTATATCTTATTTTCCAGTTGCATATACATAATAATAAATATATATATATATTTAAACATTTGATTTTAGAACTTTTAAATTCTAGATTCTTTTCCTTCCTCCCTCATCCCCTGCCCCCACTGGGAAGACAAGCAATTCAATATAGGCTGTACATGTATAGTTACACAAAACATCTCCACGATAGACATTCTGTGAAAGACTGACTATATTTCCCTCCATCATATCCCTCCCCTCACTTGTTCTCTTCTCTACTTTGTCCCTGACCCTTTACAAAAGTGTGTGCTTCTAACAACCCTTCCCTCCACCCTTCCCTCCCCTCCATCCCCTTCCCCCCCTACTCTCCTGTAGGACAAGATACCCAATGTAGAGTGTATGTCATTCCCTCCCTAAGCCAAATTCAATGAGAGTAAGGTTGACCCATTCCCTTTTGCCTTCCTGTTCTTCCCCTCCATTGTAACAGTTATCCCTTGCCTCTTCTATATGAGATAATTTACCCAATTTAGTCTCTCCCTG
>CM053581.1:535628501-535671110 GCA_028627135.1 Pseudochirops cupreus
TCTATCTTTCTATATCTATATCTATGTGTATATATATAATGACATATATGTATGTGTGTGTATATATATGTGTGTGTGTGTGTGTGTGTATATACATACACATACACACACACACACACACACACACACACACACACACACACACACACACATATATGACATCCCCCTAGTCTACCACTCTGGTTCTATCTACCAATGCCCCCAAATTATTTCTTAGGTAAATTTTTTATTACTCTTCTTCCTTTGTGTAGGATCCTGAATGCTTTCATTCTGTTTATACGACAAATGATGCAATCACTGAAAGCATTTTTAGCTACTGTCCCAAAGGGTGGAGAACAAAATTGATGATAAACATAGTTCAGTCTACCATTCGGGGCTAGAGGGATGATATGCCTTTATTGGCAAGAAACTACCATTATTTTTATGATGGGCAAAGGAGAGTTTTATTAACACTCTCACTCCTCTGTGTTGTAACTCCCCCCCCCCCCCCATTAACTTAGCATATCAGATATCGGACTTTACTGAGCCAAGTCACTTTCCTTATCTGTAAAGTAGGCAGTTGGAATAAGTGTGTTTAGAAGTCCCTTCCAGTCCTAACATTCAATGATTCTTCGTCAATTCTGACAATAATCTACAACTAAGAAAAACGTAGTTACTAAATCTGTACTTCATTGAGGTGGGTATGCTTAAAATGAAAGGAATTATTAAATAATATTCTGAAACAAATTTTTTCCTTCCCTTTCAGTTTACACGCCCTCAAGGATGAGATGTTTACCAGGCAGTCATTTGTTCGCCAGTTTGTAACACTTTCTGACGCATCCTTCAATTATTATGTATGTAACTGTAATTTTAGATACTCTTTGTCCCCTTTTGAATGCTCCTGTTAGCGTCTTTCTGTCATGCTACCTTTCAAGCGGGTCTTTCCATGTGCATTCATGGGATGCATATGGATATAGAAAAGCCTCACTTGCAGTGGCCCTGCCTGCCTTTCTCTCTGAAGGGAGAAAGGAGCGAAGGAGCAGTCCCTAGGACCAAGACCTTAGAAAGCAGGAACACTGGAGGCAATTCATCAAGGAAACACAATTAAGGATGTCTCTCTAAGAATACCTCCTAAATTTTTGAGATTGTGAAATTGAAAGCTTCTAAGTGTAAAAGTTTGCTCAGTCAATTTCAGTCAGACAGTCAATCCAGAACTATTCAAGTGACAGGACATAAGATCATAGAAGGGACTTTTGAATTCATCTGGTCCAGCACCCACATTCTACAGTTTAGGAAATGGAGTCACAGAGAGATGACATGACTTGCCCAATGTCACACAGGTAGTAAGGGGAATAATTTGAACCCAGTACCCTGACTCTGGCCCTCTTCCTGATACACCATACTGCCTGCCTCCTCTGTGTGAGGTATGTTCCTGTTCCTCGTAAGAACATGGAGATGATGCTTGATTCATGGAGTGTATCCCAGTGGAACAAAAGCTCTGCAAGTTTTCTCCGTGCTGGAAAAACTTTGATGACAATTCTGGCAACAGACTTTGCTTTATAGCTAAATATAGGGAGGCTTGTCACCAGTAGACTGGTCACTTGACAGTGAATTATTTGGCCATGGCAACCCATTAAAATGCCCTGGATAATTCTCATCTGTTTCTACACTGATTGTAGCAAAGCAACAGAAAAAGGGAGCAAGATGGTACTAAATAAAAATCATGTTTTTGGCCAAGTGCCTTGGACAGAGCACACACTTAATAAATGACCTTTGACTTGACTGTTAAACATTCACTTAGCTGTTGGTTTTCCAAATATGAGGTCATTGTCCAGTGAATGACATAGAGGAAGTGAGTCATATCAGTTTGATGCCATCTAACCAGAATACCAACAAGAAGTTGCATCTAAATAGATCATAGACTCACAGAGTTAGAGCTGGAAGTGATATTAGAGTTCATTTAAAGACCATTTAGTTCTCTAGATGAGGAAGCAGGTCTAGAGAGGTGAAGTGACTTCCTTGAGGTCACCCAGGGTTTAAGTAGTTGAATAGGGTTTCAAATCCAGGTCCCCTGGCTCTAAATTTAATACTCATACAGATCCTCCATTGGAGAGGCAGATAAAGGATTTGGTTGGAACTGGTTGGAAAAGACCCTGATGCAGGGAAAGATTGAAGGCAAATGGAAAAGAAGATGGCAGAGGATGAGATGGATAGATGGTGTCACAGAAGCAATGAACATGAGCTTGGAGAGACTTTAGGAGATAGCAGAGGTTAGGAGGGCCTGGAGTACTATGGTCCATGGGATCACAAAGAGCTGGACGCAACTGAACAACAACAGAAAATCAGCGGTGTCAAACTCAAATAGAAACAAGATCCACTAATCATTACATCAGGATACCTGTGGACCACATGTTGACTTAGTTTTAAAATTTAATGATATTATCCATGTTTTATTATATTTTTATATCTTTTCTCAAATATTTCCTAATTACATTTTAATCTGGTTTGGGCTATACTCGAGTATAAACTCAGAGTTTGTTCTAGATGATAGTACAGTTAATTGTATTCAGAACTAGAATGAGTAAGCTAGAGCTACAGAATAGCTTGAGTACAAAAGGTCCAGTACTCTAACTAGACAGCAAATTTAACCCGTGTCTTTAATGTGAGGTTGGAGCTACAGACGTCACTACAACCTTCAGCTATCTTAAGAAAGCTTGTGCCCTTAGAAAGCCTTACCTCAATGCCTTGTCATGGTGAGACTATGACCCTGGTTACTGAATGGCTATATCAGTGGGGCAAAAGCTTTTGTAGGCCCATATGGTGCTCAAAAAAAATAATTTTTTAAAAGCTTTGAATATAATCCCAGTAAAGAATTGAGTAATTTCTGAGCAGCAGCCTAGTTAAGTACAGAGAGACTCTTTGCCAATAGGCAGGTCACTTGGTGATGAATTCTTTGGTCATGTCAACCAAAGAAAAGAAAAATATAAAATAATCTTTAGTCCTCTGCTGCCCCCTTCCACTTTTATAATGATGGGAGCAGAGTAGCTGAAAAAGAAGGTGCTAAAAATGACACATTCATAGTGACAAATCTGTGTCGTGCAGCAACACAAATTCCCACGTTGGTTGTGTCAGAAAATGTGTCTCACTCTGCATCTCAGGAGGTAGATAGCATGCTTCATCATCAGTCCTCTAGAATTGTGGCTAATCATCATTGCATTGATCAGAGTTCTCCAGTTTTCAGAATCGTTTTTCTTTGTAATGTTATTGTAGAAATTATTGTTCTGGTTCTGCTGCCTTCTCTCTGCATCAGTTCATATGGGTCTTCCCATATTCTGTGCTTTTCCATGCCCAGAGATAACTATAGACAAGCAGTCATGGCACGTCTATGTTCATTCATTTTCTCTTTCACAAGTAAAGAACAATATTTAATCTAGAGTTGCATTAACTTCAGATGTTGAATACTTGGTAAATTAAAAATCAATCCCTTCTGTCTTAGTATTCCTGTATCAGGTATCACTTTAAAAAGTATTAAAGTATTTCATTTCCTTTAAAGTATGACCAAATGGTTAGACTTGTTTCTGCTTTGGTCATTTTTCTTCACAAACTCTTATATTCTTTAGCTAAGTGTGAATGCCCAGTTAGGAGCTAAATTAGTGGGCTGCTGTTAAGATTTATAAGCTAAAACACCAGGTTACAAATTAATCATATTATATCTTTCTCAAGAACCCTATGGTCAGTCAGTCAGTCATAATTGCAGAATTACAAATACCAGATACCTTGACCAAATCAGCTGAAAAGTGTTTTGTGTAGCCTTTCGGAAGACTTAAGGATTCTAAAAGTAAGCTTAAGGAGATAGGAGAAGTTTTTAGGTCAAATAGTCAATCAGCAGGCATTTATGAAGCCTGTGTTATATACCAGGTATGTCTAGGTTCAAGGTCAATTGACCAGCTGAAAAGGGAAGCAAGACTCCTGACTTATTGGATTTAAGTTGGCTATATTCCCAGCTCCAATGAATGCTATGTCAGAATGTCGGAAGCCACTTCCAGGTCCCATGTCACTGCTGTTTTTCAAGCTCCTGCTTGGAAGATCACTACCTCTAATCTGGAATCCACTTTCCTGACCCTGGAATTGGGGGGGGGGGCAGAGTTAACTGTCCAAACAGAGGCACAGTTGTCTTGTTTTGTTTTATAACAGTTTTTTTTTTTTTCACATCCACTGGAATTGGAAGTTTGAAGGATCACAGAGTGGGACAGATGCCATTTCTTTGAAAATTCAACATGGTTTCTTGTCATAATTTTATAGGAATCATTTGCAATTTTCACAATTCAGCAAATAGTAAGCATCTCCTGTGTTTGAAGGACTGCCAGATAGTTTAATGAATAGAGCACCAGGCCTGGAGTCAGGAAGATCTGAATTCAAATCCAGCCTCAGGCACTTAACACTGACTAGCCGTGTGACCTTGGGGAAGTCACTTAACCCCAATTGTCCTGCCTTCTCCATCAAAAAAAAAACCTCATGAGTTGGATGCAGCTGAATAACAACTGTGTACAAGGTATACTTTACCAAGGAACATATTAAAGCACTGGCCTGGCCCTCGTGGAGTTTACTACCTGCCAGAATAATGACACATAGAGAGCTAAAAATCTGTAGTTGTCCTAAAGAAGGGAAGAAGTAGGGAACAGGAATTTCATATTCTGTCCCGTGCTTGCCTTTCAGTGTGTGGTTTTTAGTCATTTGGCACGTATGCTGCTGTTTCTGAATCCCAGGAAGCAGCGATTTCATTTTTTTCACCACGATTTTCCTACAGAAGGAGCCTAAATTCTAGCAGCTACAGCAGGCTTCCTAAGGCTCCAGGAATGACCCGAAAACAATTTCAAAGTAGAGGAAAAGAGTGTGCCCTACCTGTGTATGTGTGTGCTTAGATAAGACAGTGTGTCTCATAAACAAACTCTGTATGTCACCCTAATGCAGTATACTCTGCATGTGGTAGATAGATATTGAATCTTTATTGAATTATAAGTATTGTATATAATTCCTATAAAATGAGGACAAGAAACTATGTAAAACTTTCAAAGAAACAGAACCTGTCTGTCTCAGAATCCTTCCAACTTCGAATTCCAGTGGGCATGAAAATGCTCTTATAAGACAAAATGAATTTGTCTTGGTTTTTCTTTTCTGAACGGTCTATACAAGAGAGGAAATAACAGTATGTTCGAGCTAAGCTATCATTCCAAGGGGAAGACATCTGCCAGCTCCTATTGAGGCAGGAGTAGTACGGTCCTAGCACTCATTTCTCTGTTCCTTAATACCAAAGAATATTTTACATAGATTGTTAGTCTCTCATTTACAATATTGATCTGCCATGATCATTCTGTTAGATGACTCAATGTCTTTCCATATATTGTGCTTTCTAGAAAGCAAAGCCCTTATACATACAGTCAAAAACCATCCCACCAGGGAAGGACAAGCCACGTCAGACTACAATTTTGGTAAGAAGATTTGTCTTTAAATAACTTTTTTAAAAATTTCAATAACTTCTGTCCAACCTTAATAATGAAATATTTCCGTTTAGCCCCATCTACTCGGCCGTAATCATTCTCCAACCAGTGACGATATTTTCTTCTTTTCTATGCCCACTACATCAAGAGGTAAGAATTTTTATGTGCCTTCTAAAGAATTTTTTATTTGACCATTCCTATACAGCTAGAATGAAGCTCGGTGGTGCTGTGGATGGAGCACAGGACCTGGAAGGAGATACATCTCAGTTCAAATCTGCCTTCAGACATCTGCTAGTTTGGGGACCCTAGACAAGTCATTTAAACCTGTGCCTACCCCAGCTTCCTCATCTGTAAGATGGGAGTGATTGTAGCACCTTCCACCCAGGATGGTTGTGAAGATCAAATAAGATACCATGTGTAAAGTGTTCTGCAAACCTTAAAGCACTTTATAAAGGGTAGCTATCATCATAATGTTCATTGTTGTTGCTGTTATTTCAGGGACAGAAATGCTGCACAGAGCAATATGAAATGCTAGACATTTCTCTTTGTTCACTGAAAGCAGAGTTAGCCCCTCGACATGGAAAGACACCGTCCCATTTGGAGTTTACTCATTCTCCTCGAGTGGTTAAATACTTGCTGTTATTGTTTGAGTCGTTTCAATATGTCTGACTCCTCATGACCCCATTTAAGTTTTCTTGTCAGAGATCCTGGAGTGGTTTGCTATTTCCTTCTCCAGCTCATTTTACAGATGAGGAAACTGAGGTAAACAGGGTTAAGTGACTTGCCCAGGGTCACACAGCTAATATTTGAGGTCACATTTGAACTCAGGTCTTCCTGTCTCTATGCCTAACACTCTATCCACTGCACCACTTAGCTGCCCCCTTTGCAATCTTACTTATGTTATTGTTACTTTATCCTGGCTACTAATAAAGTTACTACATGGACTAGAAGGAAGGGGGTGGTCAAAGGGACCAGAACAAGATACAATGTTGACACAGCAGGTCATTACTCTTTTATATACCTCAGTTCCTCATTGTAAAATGATGGGGTGGGGCGAGATGAACTCTGAGATCCTTTCTAAGCGCGGAGGTTCTCCTGCTACCGCCGCTGATGAGGCCAGATGACTGAATGTGCTCCAGGGCATCACACAAACCTTGGGATCTTCAAGCTGATGTTTTCACAGGTGCTGGCTACCATACTAAAAAAAAAAAAATAACCTTAGTAAATGTCTTTTCTCTTTGCTTCTAAAAGCCTTTAGAGGGTAATAAAGACTCCATTGCAAAGTTCCATATATATATTGTATCAGATGATGCAATAATATGTTTCAGTACTGTAAAGGGCCCGTGATTTCATGGATGTGAGTTTTCCTTTCAAAAGGACATATCAAAATCCACCATGCTCCCTCAGTCTATGAGACTCTGCTCTGTGCCTTCCCGTGAATTATTTAGAGACGATCCATCCAACATGCTGAACACCTTTCTCGAGGTCCCAATGTCATGTCCATTCATCTCTTTTCCCAATCCTATACTGCCTTTATTATGTGGTTACTTCTGAGTCACTTTGGGTAATGTACAGGCTATTTCTGGCTACCATTTATCTTCTGGTTGCCCTTCAATTTTGATTGACAGCATGAAATTTTAGTGCTTTGTTGGCTGTGGTGTTCCATGACTTTGAGCCAGACAGTCTATCCAGAAAAATATTAGTATTTATAAGTTTTTGTTTTGGGTTGGAATTCAGCTTGGAATTTCTGAAAACTCTGCAGTGTTCCCACATACAACCCAGTTAGCCAGCTAGGTGGCATATGAATAGAGTGCTGAATTCAGATCCAAGAAGACCTGGGTTCAAATCCTGCCCTATATGATGCTTACTAGTTATATGACTTTGAACAAGTCCTCTTTCCTTGCATATAAAATGGGGACAATTCTAGTACTTATGTTCCCCAGTTTTTTGAGGAACAAATGAGAATATATGTAAGGTACTTTGTGAGACTTAAAATGTTATATAAATGCTGGCTATTATTACTGTTAACCCTGTTTTCCCTCTTTATTTCTGGGTCTAACTCAGTATTCCTCTGCAACACTTGCCTATTGCTGCTACTATATATCATCATTAACTAACCTTTATATGACACTTTAAGTTTTTCAAAGCACTTTGCATGAATTTTTTTATTTGATCTTCCCAACATCTTGAGGTAGATAATGTAATTACCCACATTTCATAGACGAGAAGGCTGAGACAGAGAGGTTAAGCAACATAGCTATTAAGTGTCTATAACAGGATTTGAATTCAGATCCTTCTGACTCCCAATCCAGCACCATATCCATGTCATCACCTAGCTGCTTTAAGATACAAACATTTATGGACTGACTCAATGGGTTAACTAAGGAGTCTTGGTCATATCCTGAGATTAAATGCACCAGCACATCATCATTCACAAAAAGGAACATTTTTTTGCCTGAGGTCTTTGAACTTATTTTTTTATTATTATTTTGATAACTTTCAGTGGAATTAGTTTCATTTGTAATCTATGTGTTTTAGCTTATTCCTTTATAAAATATTATTGTGAAAAGTGCTCCATAGGCTTCACCAGACTGCCCAAGTTTTCGATGACACAAAAAGATATGAGGAATAGTTAATCTGTAATATAAAGAATTCCTCTTTCATTTGGACTGCACCCTCCATGATCATGACAAAGACCTTTGGCAAAAACACAGCCCCTGTCTCTGTTTTACATCCCATTTGATCATGATAATCAGAGAGTAATTAAGTGACCTACCTCCATGATTGTAGCTATCAAAGAATATTGTCTGATTCAAAGGTATAGGAAACAGTTTGTAGAAGGCTCTTTGTTCTTCTGAGTCAGACACTTTTTTTCATCAGCAAACAGAAAACATAATGAGATATTATATTCTCTAAGCTATTTAATCAGTTGTGTCCTCTATTTAAATCCTCCTCTGATGCCTTGTCATGACTGGGGTTTCCCAAAGGTTTTACTAGTAGAATGTAATGAAATAACTGACAGTTTCTACCAAGTTGGAAAGACTTTGGGGGACAGTCTGTGGCCATAACAACTCATGAACTGGATTACCACCAATATAATAGCCAGCAGTCACACTCACAGGATTTTGTCAACCTGTGTAGACCATTTGGAGGAGCACTTTTGGAGGCAGCACCCACACTAATGAGATCTCAGTCCCACAGAACATAGAAGTAGACTTTGTTTAGAATGACGTGAGAGTATCAAAAGAGAAACAGAGATTTAACAATCACTTAAATTAGTGGAGCCAAATTCAAATAGGATCCGTGTAGCTGAATATTGACTTAGAAGGCCACATATTAACTTTATATGTACAGATTTTTATTTATTTTGATAAATATTTCCAAGTACATTTTAATCTGGCATGGCCTTGTGGCCCTAAGGGGTAGCAAATTTGATGCCTCTGCAATAAATCAGAGGTTTCGAAACCTCTTCTAGCCAACTTGACAATTTTCTGATACTCCTCTCCTAAAAGCCTAATCTAGTATGGTACATATTTATTTTACTTCAAGAGCTTTTTTCCATCTCTGGAGAATTTCTCAACTAAGCTTGAAATAATTGGCACCATCCTAGAGTATTTCAGAACCAGACCTGAGAATCACCAACTTCAACTTTCTGACCAAGTCAAGTCCAAGTGGCATGTCATCAATCAGTTTCCAATAGTTTCCAAGAGCAAAACAATTAGGATGGATAACACCATGTGTATTTTAGTCAGAATAACATTGATGTCATAAACTGGCTTAGAAATCCAGACACTTGCATCTTTATTCTGGCTCTGAATATCTGTATGACCTTTGGCAAGTAAGTTAATCATCTTCAAACATTTATGAATCCCTTTGCTACTTGAGAGATAATGACTTCCCCTTCTCCATGTGTGTGTTGGAGAATAAAAAAGATAAAATGAGAATAATATTGTACTTCTCAAAAATAAATTTGCTGTCTACATTTAAAGGAGAGATAGGAACATCTACTTGGGAGCTTTGATTGTTTTGTCATTGAAAACTTTGTTTAGATACTTTTTTGTATTGGAGATGGAAATTAAAGAAAGTTTTGAATGTTAATAGTAATGATTCTTAGAATGGAAAAGGGGAGTTTAATTTTCTTAGTTCACAAATGTCTCCTGTTAAATAGACGCCTCTTCTTTCTTTGTTGCCATTCCAACACTTTCCAAAACATAACATTCCTGACTTTTAGCCCCAAAGATTAATTCTCACACTGAACACATTCTTTCAGAAAAATATATCAGTTCTTTAGTAAGCAGTAGATATTTCATAAATAGAATCAACGTATTGTGGCCAATAATAACAGCTCACATTTATGTAGTGTCAGGTACTGTGCTAGGCACTTTCCAAATATCTCATTTTATCCTCACAACAACCCCCATTTTACAAATGAGGAAAATGAGGCAAACAGAGGTTCAATGACTTGCCCAGGGTCCCAAAGATCTGAGGCCACATTTGAACTCAGATGTTCCTTTATGCACTGAACCATCTAGCCTGGCTATTGATTGTGTCTGATTAGCTGATATCAGAAAAGTTGGACTTATCCATCACTTATGGTATGCCTTCATTATAGGCTTGCGATCTATGATCCAAAGTCTTCTATTTCCTCTTGAAAATATGTTCTCTTGAAAAAAATGTTCCTTATATAGGCATGTTTGATTGGTGTCTTCTCCAGTATGAGCTATGCCAAGAAGTGATGTTCATGAGTATAAAGAATAAAAAACGCAGAGATCTATTGCCTTACCAACAATGCTTTTAGAAAATATTGCAGTAAATTAAGATTGTAAGAAGTCCAACATACACACATACATATATATATATGTTCTGTATTTTTTTTACCTTGCCCTATCTTTCAGTATGCCAAGATATATAATAAACCATCCTTTTTAAACATATGTTCTCTTGACCTAACTCTAATTGAACATGTCTCCAAATGGAAATTTGGTAACTCTTCTCTTGGAAAGGATACAATAAAAATGTCAAATACGGAGAACATATCCAAGATCTTTCTTTAACTTTTAATACTATACAGCAATAGTGCCCTAAGCATCAATCTGATGTCTTAAAATAATTATTCTTCCTTCTTTAGTAGCTAATTTACTACCAGTAAGGAAAATAGGTACTGGGGAAAAGAGCACCCAATATTATCAAAACATAGAGTAGATATATTAAAATAGTCAAATAAAACAATGAGGCAGCTTAATAATTCTTTGCTGTTGAGTGATGCCTGCTTTTTTAACAGAGTAAAAATTATTTTTCACATATTGTACATTTTAAACCTAAAATTCTAAGAGAATGATTATATATGTTAAGTGCAGATAAAAATTGAAGAAGAGATATAGCCTTACTAATTCAGTGAGATGACTAGATGAAAGGAAGCAGTGTCTGCAGATTTTCAAAGCATTTGGGGGCAGAATTGCAAAGAAATCGCAACCTAAGGAAGACTGTTGTAACTTTATTAATTTTGTTTGCTATTTCACAGTGATAAAATTTGGCATCTAAGCCTCCCATTGTATAATGTGCACTGTGATGGATTTTATGTACTCAAGAAGACCTTTCTCACAGCCCAGTAATTGGGGGGTATTGACTTTGTAATCTTTGGAAATGTTCTTAATGAGCACAAAAGACACGAATCTCAGAGATAAAACCTCAAAGTAACAGTGCCTCTTTGCGGAGCTTGTCAGCCAGAGAAAGCTCAAACACAAGTATCTGATGCATAAGAGTGGCACACATCAAGTAGCCAGATTACATTGTTCTTTTAATCCAGAAAGAAAAATTGCAAGGGAGATTTTTTAAAAATAAACAACTTCTGAAGATTAACCTCTGCACAGTTAATGCAACCTGAAAATCTCACTCTGGAACTGAAATTGGGTTCCTTCCCAGGAGTATATCAAACTTGTTATTAAGTATAAGTTATATAAGTATATTATATATATATATGAAGTTATTAAGTATTAAGAGGTTGCAGAGAAAAACTTGAGCTACTGTCATTGATAAATCTTGCATGCAGAAATCACTATTTAAGAATGGAAAGCTATATATATAGTACATAAATATTTAGTGACCAGAAGTGATCAAGAGAAAGTCGGCCAAATTCTAGGTCTAAGTGTTAATGTGATCTCTTCACATAGATCAGTTGCCCCCCCCACATCTAGCCAGGAATAATATGAAAAATTTCAATTCTTGAAGTATATAGAAGACATTTTTATAGCATTGTAGAACAGAGACTGTAGTACTTTCTTTGCTTAAATCCAATACTTTGTCATCTAGAAATATTCATGATGACTCTGTTTGCTCCATTGCTTCCCTAGAGACACATATGTGTATGTATGTATATAGGAAGTGATCAATTCCTCTGAGAATTGTATACAAATAGATAGATGTATGTGTGTATGCATGCCCATATATGTATATTAAATGCTAGGATTTAACTGTATGTCTATATTATATTCCATTGATGTTTTAATGAGTCCAAAATGAACTCACATTCACCTTTTCTCAGTATTTCCTTCATTTTTCTTCCATATTTGTTCATGTCATTTTTGTTTTCCATTCTATCATTAACTTACAAAGACTTAGAAGCCATTATTTATAAGGAAGGAAACAAGCCTTTATTAAGCCCCTATTGTATTCCAAGAACTGTACTAAGCACTTTAAAAGATAGCTCATTTGATTCCACAACCATAGGTGAAGAAATTGAAGCAGAGATTGAGTGAGTTGTCCAGGGTCACACAGTTAGTATTTGGGGTCGTATTTGAACTCGGGTTTTTCTGACTCCTGACCTAGTGCTCTGTCTACTGTACTCCTTCGTTGTCTCTATTCAGGGTCCTTGAGGGGAATTTTCTCCTAAGTACCCGCAGTATTTTTAAAGATCTCATACTGCTTTCTATCACAAAGACCCATCTTTCAAAACATTGATACTGTGTGAGTGATGCTATCTGGCCATGAGTGCCTCTCTGTCAGAAGAATCAGCACTGCAGAGTGATACAAAGAGAAATGGAAAGATTCAGTGCACAATGTCACAGTAATCTGCTGCATTTTACCAGCAAAGACTGACATGGAAGAAGAGGAAGGGTAAAGGGTATGGTTGTGTTCCAGAAAAGAAGGTGCATGCTGGTCATGTGGAGAGAGGGAAGGCCTTGCTGAGAGTTTCACCACTATGCACAAAATACTACAGTTCCTGAAGAGAGGCCTCCAGGACATGGGGTACCCCCTCTGTGGACAATTCATGGAAGACATAGACAGGCATGTAATAGTTGGGCTCTGGTCTGAAACAAGTAACTTGGCAAGTGAGGCAGCCAGAAGAAGTATACAGAATGACAGGCCTGGATTCTGCCCCAAACACTTACCAGCTGTGTGACCTGGACAAATCACTCCATCTCTGTCAGCCCCAGTTTCTTTATCTGTAAAATGGGGGTGATTATAGTACTTACATCCAAGGATTATTGTGACAAAATGAGATAATATTTGCAAAGCACTTTAAAAACATTAAAGCATTATGTAAACGCTAGCCAGAAAAACGAGAGATGTTGTACAGATAGAATTGACAGGACTTGGCAACAGATTGCATATAGTGGATGATAGAGAGTGATGAGTTGAGGATACCACTAAGTTTGGGAGCCTGGGTGATGTGGGAGGACCAGGTTGCCCTCAACACTAATAAGGAAATTGGGAAGAGAGGAGATTTTTAGGGGAAAGATGATGAGCTTTGGACATAGAGAGTTTAAGATGTCTATGGGACATCTGGTTCAAGATGGTTCAGTAGGCAGCTGGAGATGCAAAACTAGAGGTCTGGAGGGAGGTTAGGGCTGGATCAATAGATCTGAGAATCATCCGCATGAAGATGATCATTGAATTCATTGAAGCCAATGAGATCACCAAGCAAAAGGCATAGAGGGAGAAGAAAAGAGGGTCCAGGACAGAGCCTTAAGGGGCACTTAAGGTTAGCAGGTGAAACCTGGGTAAGGATCCAGTGCGGGAGATTGAAACTGGATGGTCAGATGGAAGGAGAAACAGAGAAAGCCGGGTCTCTAAAGCCTAGAAGGAGAGTATCAAGGAGAAGGACGATGTCCAAGGCTTCAGAGATGGCAAGAAGGATAAGGACTGAGAAAAGGCCATTGAATTTAGCAAATTAGGATAGAGATCATGGCTGATTTCTCATGTTCTTTTGTTACTAACCAAAAAAAAAACCCTAATGTTTAGAGTTCACTCAGTGATGGGTCAAGAGACTGTTCTGGGCTTTACTCAAGTAGTTGAACTGATTAGACCATAATGTGAAATCAAAGTCATGAGCTTGTCACCAGTAGGTTCTCCACCTCCTCTGTGTTCAGTAACTTCAGATGGCCCTCCAAAACTCTAGGTCAGCAGTTCTCAGCCTGTGGGTTATGTTCAATTTATAACAATGAAAATACATCCTGCATATCAGACAGATTCATAACAGTAGCAGAATTACAGTTATGAAGTAGCAATGAAAATAATTTTATGGTTGGGGGCCACCACAACATGAGGAACTGTATTAAAGGGTCGAAGCATTAGGAAAGTTGAGAATCACAGCTCTAGGTGTTTGTAAGAAAGGAATCTCACAAATGAATATAGTTGATAACGAGAGAGACTTATGGCAAGATACTGTGAATGAAAGTACCCACTCAAGGTCTTGCACAATTCAAAGAGACCTAATTAACCCTGAGTCAGCAGGGTCACCTTGGGGACATATACAAAAGAGATAGGAAATAGAAATTGGACTTCTGCTGTAACACATTAGAATTCATTTGGACCAGGTAGATCACCAAATGTGGAATATGAAGATTTTTTTAAGATCCATAAAATGAGCATTAGCAAGACTCAGCTGCAATCAATTCAATACTGAGAAAAATACAGACAAACACTTTTGTAGAGTGTTAGGTTTTTCAGAAAGAAAACAATCAGTGCATAAGCATGTATTAATTGGTTGATGTGGAAACTGAATGTGTGATTTTTTTTTTTTAAAAAGCCCTAAAACTAAACAACAAATATTTCCTAAGCACTATGCCAGGAATTTCAAGGCAATACAAAACTGAATAAGATAACCTCTGTTCAGAAAGTATAGATTCTATTGTCTGATTACATTCTCCTAAATACCTTGGCTACCAGTACTACCACCTTCAACAAGTGATCTCACTTCCAATATTACTGATATTAAGGTCACCGAATGTGCCAAACTTGTAGAAAAAAGAGTCTTAGCTCATTGCTTGCATTTCCTTAGCACCCACTCTCTCTGTAACCCCTGCAGTTTGCCTCTAGCCACTGAAACTGCTCTCCCAAAGGTCATGATTGATCTCCTCATTGTCAAATCCAATTGACTTTTTTCTGGGTTTTTTTTTCTTTCTTCATTCCTCTAGATCTGTCTGCAGCATTTAAGCCTGTCGACCATTTAGTTGTCCTGATCTGTATATTGCCACTGGACCCAAATGGCTCCAGAGGAGAGAGTGAGGCTGGTGACCACACAGCTCTCCTTCACTTACATCCAATTCACTTGCATGGCATGGCATCACCTCCCTGATGTCATGGTTCTCTTCTTAGAGAAGGGAGGATGAACAATGACAACATAGTAAAGGAAAGTTGGGAATTTAGAGAACCATAAAGCCTTAATTGCCAGTCTAAGTGGCTAGGGGTGTCACTGTCAGGATGAGGAAAGTTAGGAAAAATCAGCTTTAGGAGAACGATGTTCTCCTATTTCTCTTGTCAGCCCATCCATGATCCCTCTTCATCCTTCTCTCTTCAAAGTATAGGTATACTTCAAGACATTGTCCACATACCCTTTCTCTTCTTCACCAAACTAAGCCACTGTTTCCTACTATACATTATACTCTACCTTCTCTGTGAATTTATGTCTATTGTCCTCCTTGTCTAGAATGAAATACTTCAACTGTTGAAATCTTTTCTATCTTTTAAGGACCAGTCAAGTACCACTTGGTCTGTGAAGATTTCCCCTTACTCCTCAGCTCAAAGGGATCCTCTCTGCCTCCTAGAAACCCTCCCATCAGTCTGTCTAACCCCTCCTCCTTACCTACCATATTCTAACTTGTGATATAGTTATTTCTATACACAGCATATCCCCTTTACTGGATTGTAAGCTCTTTGTTGGTGGAGACTGTCATCTTCCATTTTGCATCCCCAGTCTAGCACAGCGCCCTATGCATAATAGGGACTGAATTAACATTTGTTGGAATGAAATGAAATATACAGATAGTGGCTGAAGACCCGGGAGGTGACAAGACAGCTTAGAGAAGTGGGTTGAGAACAGAACCTTGGGGAATGCACGTATGAATGTGTCATAAGACAAAGAGAAGCAGTGTAGCAGTGACTACAGTACTCAATTCAGAATCAAGGAAAACCTTGGGGAAGTCACTTCTCTTCTCTCAGATTATCCCTGAGGTCTCTCCCAGCTCAGAGTCTATGATCCTGTGAAGTCAAGGGGAGAAGGATGAAGAGAATAAAGTAATGCAGTATTTTCCAGATCAGAGATCTAGGATTGAATATCATGGACCACAGCTATGGAGATCCTTGTCTTGCCTCATCTCCATATACTTTCCAATGGAAGGGTGACCACTGCTGCTCTCATGATGGTCATTGAAAGCATTTCTTTAGTGCCTGTCATAAGGATATAGTCATTTTAAGAAATGTCATATTTTGCAAGGTAAAAAATTTGTACTGCTTAGTATTTTATTTCTGATGGTGTTACTAAGAGAGGTTTTGTGGGAGAGAACAATGCTTGGCCATAACATATACATGAAAGATGAGGAATATCTCATTAACATAATAACCCCATGGACTTATTCATCAACAGTATTTTCTATTCATACCCTGTGCTCCCTTGAAGACTCTTCTAAAACAAAGTGTCTTCAGGGCATATGTTAAAATAGATGGAAAATGGAAAAGCACTTATTAAGTATTCCTGATATACCAAACACTACAGTAAATACTGGGGATATAAAAACAAGAGTGAGACAGCCTCTGCTTTCAGAGAGCTTACCTTCACATGGTGGGTGAAAGAACACAGAAAGGGCAGTGGTGGCTAGGGAAGGGTATTCAGCTCTGGGAAATCTCCAAGATGATGAAGAGGAAAGTGGAGAAGGGAACAAGCATTTATTAAGTGCTAAGCTCTTTACAAATATTATCTCATGACCCCTCAACAAGCCCTTGAGGTAGGAGTTCAATTTTCTCAACTATGGCAGAGAGGGGTTAAATGACTTGCCCAAGGTCACACAGCTACCATGTGTCTGAGGTTGGGTCTGAATTTAGGTCTTACTGACTTTGGAGTCCTCACTTTAAGTCACTCTAATTCTAATGTAGCTGACTCAACTGAGGACAGTCAATCAACATTTCCTTTCCAGAGGCAATGGCAGCACTGATTTGATTGTTCTCAGATTAGAGCTGAAACTGCTGAGATAACTGTAGGGATCTGCCAGTTTTTCACATCAAGTGGAGCAGATAATAGGGAGTCTTTGCCAGTATCATTAGAAGAACTTCTAATATCAAAAATAGAACTTCTACCTACAGTAAAGTTCTATAGATACTCCTATGCATTGCTGACATTGTATTAACGCAAATGAGCCAGAGACCACTATAGAGCCATTTCAGTGACATCCACAGCAATTCAAGACACAGGTTCAACTATCAGTCTAGAACAAAGGCAAGAGAGTCCCAAATCAATATGCAAAAAAGAAAGAAAAACAAAATAAAGAATCTCATAACCCACATTTTTATACATAAATTAAAACCATGACTACAACTTTACTAAATCTTCAATTTTTGCAAGTACAAAATTATATGAAATCCAAGTTATCCATAAAAAGTAGATATCACAGAGAATGGCAGTAAATGGTAAACTGAGAATTTAAACTGATAACCTTTGGTTGCTTCTTACCTTCATAACCCTCCTTCCTGAGCTTGGCAGCTTGAAAAACAATGGTTTCTTTATTTTTGTACCCACGTAAGTTTATACACAAATAAGAACAAAAAGAAATCCCTTTCAAAAGTATGTCCTGATATCTTTCAAAGTGCATTTATTTTTCTGTCCCATTAGTAAGTGTATGTTCTAGAATCTCACAGTGCATTACATGAGTAGAGAGTCACCTCCTTCATTCAGGAAAGTCACAATCTACAATCTATCTGCTAAAATCGAGTAACTTCTTATATTTTACAAAAAAATCCAGTTTACGTCCAAAAATATATTGGAAGCTATTTAGTAACTTTCTCACTAATGATCTTTCTTCTGTTCCAATAAGGAAATTAATTTCAGAAAAGTCTAAAGAAAGTTCTTTTTCAGATAAAATTAGGCAGAGTATTTCTTTAAACTACAAGAGAAGTTCACAGAGTAATGGTGAACAGATGAGCTTTCCAAAGGATATCCAGTCCTTTATTAAGCTCATGCTAACTGTGGTCAACTGTGACCAATTTGGTTTATTACTCTCCACAAGAGTTTGAACTGAGATTACCCAGTTAATTTAATTGAGAAATGTTGGGTGAACTTGAACTGTTTCTTAGACACGAAGGCTGAGAGACTCTGCTAAAATCTCAAGTATCCAGTATGGCGAGTTAATCTTTGACAATTTGGCCCTGTTATTCCTTTAGTTCATTTGTATATCACAAAAGGAGAAAAAAGTTTGTCTTTCAGCTTCATAATTACTACTCCTCTTTACTTGGAGGTAGAGCCAAATGACAAAGGCCCTAAACAGTATAATAAACCTATTACTAAAAAGTGAGAATTCCTACTTAGGCTATAAAAATTGATCACAATTTTGACTTATGTGACATTGGCTTTCATATGTGTCATCGGCACACATAAGAGATCGAAGACACTTAACTGGTGAGGAAAAACAAAAGCAAAACCCCAGAATAAATAAGATCCCAGTAAATTTTAGTAGCTGACAAGCTAACTCCAGAGTTAAGGGATTTTTATAACTTTTTCTCCTGATTTCACTCTTTAAAAAACAAAATGGAGAAGTTTGCTCGTTTATTTTCTAAATAATCTCCAAATTCTTTCCACATAAGCTATGGGAATGTGAAACAGCATTGACAGCACCTCATTGAAACATCAGTGATAACTTTATCAGTAGTATGTGACACAAGGTGGCACCAGACTGGAAAATGTGTCCTTTTCACATGTGTCTAAAAACATTTTGGAGATAACTTTTTTGTTTTTAAGAAGATCAAAACTCCTAAGGGTAATTTTGCTACACTTTTTTTTTGTAAACTAAATTTAAGTTTAGTACCCTCTAAATTATTCTCAGCAACTCAGAGACAGAAAATCTTTGAATAAATTACAAAATCACCCTTAATGTTACTAGTGACTCTTTAAATGGAATTTTTCATTCAAACTTTGTCGTTAAAATAGAAAGCCCTTTTGGTTGTGACCATACAAGCATACTAAATGGTATATGTTTGTGATACTGAATGAATCTGGCCCATATGCTGCACTGCAAAGCTACATGAATGAAGCATTTACCAAATCAGGCCCACCACATTAAACAGAAAAACAATCTTTATTCATGGTAACTTATCAGTTTCAATTAATCAACCTTAACAATGGAAATTCTGATGTGTTCAAGCAACTTGAAAGCAATAGGTCATCTCCAGGGCAGCCATGTTGTGTCTTTGTGCCTATGGCTTGGAACAAAGCTACATCTCCAATAAATATACATACATATACATACATACATGTGCATATCTATCCATACAAATGTACAGTTATGTGGATCCCCTTACCCATCCATATGAAGGGGTACTTATTCCTTGTGGTTGTTTTGGGGAGGAGGTCATAACAAATTTCATTATTTTCCTCCAAGTATTAGTTTTGGAGCTCTGTAAGTTTAAACAAAAGAAAAGACATTCCCATTGGCTGACCATCCTTTCAGTTTCTGTGCTGCTATGTGAATGGCATTGTGCAGACGGTTCCAATGGTATTGAAAGGGGGTAACCATTGGTTTGATTTGGTTACACGGTTTCGTAAAGAGCTCCCTCCCACTGCCTTAGGGTCTGTGAAAGGTCCCTGACCTGTTTAGAACTGCCAAGTGAAATGTCATGTCGCCCCTCCCAAGTGGGAGTATCTGCATTCATTTGATCAGTATAAAAAATGGTTGGGGATGGTGAGATCAGTGCTTTTGAATTGCAATTTATAGCAGTTTACAAAAATGCACATTGTTGGAAAAGAAAACATGGAAGTGTTTCTTTCCAAATTGCATTACCTGTGAAATGTCATTAGTCTTCTAAGGATAGTTACATCCTATTTTTAAAAATTATTTAAGAGAGTTATTTCAACTATAGAAAATCAGAATCTTATTACATGATGACTTAATATTCTTCTGTTGAACAAGTTATTTTAGCTTTTGTCTCAGATTTGGGAAGAATGGGGTTTCTGGGTTCATTATTGAAAAGAACATGCCTAGTCGATTGCTTCCATTTAATGACTCCAACAGCCAATCTTATCAGTAAGTTGCTAGAGCAGAATACTCTTTCCCCAAATTATAGAATAAACCAAACTTGTTAATTAAGCCTCTAGTCCCCTCATGTTCACTTGTTTGCAGTTGCACATTGCATTCTGCCATGTGTCCCATACACCTTCATCCCAACAGTGCTTTCACTCAAATCCAAACACACAGGAGAGATCCTGGACGTTTTTTTGTGGATAGTTTTGTGAACTCCAAGTTATAGAAACACTATGTGCTTCAGGCTAAGCATTATCATGAGATTATATTTGGACTTAAGAGACTTTCATTAAAAAGAAATGTTACTCATATTCATAAAATGTTTAAAAGAACATATGGATTTTATGTCAAAGTAGTTGAAATGTTCACAGAGGTTAAAAGATACTTGAGAATCCAATATTGTCTTAGGGTTTTCCAGGCTCCACCCTCTCTAAATAATCTTTAATATCACTTTTAAAAAAGCTGGGAAGCTGTATCTTTCACTTTAGGAAGTGCATACAGGTCGATAGAGTATTAGCCAGTGGGGAATGGGTTGGAATTGCTTTAAGGAAAAGGGGGGGGGTATCTTTTTTTTAACCAAAGAAAAGCTGAATTTTAGGAAATACCATGGTGGCTTGGGCTAGAATTGATATTTGATTTGAAGAAGGAAGGGGAGGAAAGGCCTCTTTTCTTTTTGGACTGGCTCCGATAGTACTCTACTTTGAACATTCCACCAGTGAAAACCGAGCTTGTCACTTTTTTATCTTTGTTCATGTTAAACTTAGGAATGACAGCCAAACTCTGTGTGCTTCTCTCTCCCATTGCCCTGGCTGTAGTGACCACATTGACACCTACCGGTGCCCAAAGGCTGCAATTCTTTGTCGCCTTCTCCACGCTCCTGGATTTCACTGGGATTAGTTAGTAGCTCCATTGTTCGTGTTCAAAGCTGTAACATCAGATTCCCATGTTTGGGCCTTCCCAGCTCAGACCCCCAACGCTCCCCTCACAATCCATGAAACAGGTAAAATTCCCTCCCTGCCAGGAGAGAACAGGAGACAGCAGGACCCAGTATGAGGTCAGTCTACTGCCTTCATAACTAAATCCTTAAATAGGGAGGCTGTGGCAACCTGCTGGATCAGTACTTGCTGGGACTTGTTTTTATATCTTCCTCAATCATGTTTCAAAGGAGGAGTTAGAAATGTAAAATTTTAAATCTTTTGATTTCAGAGACAAAAATTAGCCCTGAATCTCGTAAAAGACACTTTTGCTCCATGACATTGCCCCCCCAACCCCCACCAGCTGTTCCAAGCCCTGGGAAGGGGATACTGTTGAAGGTCACTCTGACCATACTGATTTGATCACAACCACCTATAAAGTCAATTTCAAAGACTGTAGGACAGCAGGGATTCAGGGGAAGTCAGCTGAGGGGACCTAAAGTCTGGTTTTAGAAAAAATTGCAATGTCAAATTGGAAAAAGGCCAATTCCCCAGGGAAGATATATTTTGTTTCTGAGAGTTATTTTCACCAGGTACAGGTTCACAGGAGCTAGAGCTAAAAGCCATCTTAAAGAGCATTTAGTGGGAGCCTCTCATTTGACAGGGGGAAATTGAGGTCCATTAACTTTACATGACTTGCACAAGGCCATACATGTAGCAAGTTAGAAGGTTGGGAATTCCAACTCAAATCCCCTGATTCCAAATCCAGTGTTCTTCCCACTAAATGGATCAGGACAGACCAAGATGGGTTGAAGGTCTGAGCTTCTATCAGCCCCTATGAAGTCCATGACCTGTACTAGAAATCCATAGTTAGTGCTTAGAATTGAGCTGGACTCAGCTTGTTTGGGTGGGACCCCTCTTAGTGGGTGCTGGGTATACCAAATTTCATGTCTCTTTCATCTTCTCTTCTATGACAGAGGTGATTTCGGAAGAAGATGAAGATGTTAAGATTCAACTCACATAATAACCAATGCCCCAATAATAACTAAGAGGAAAAAAGCAGAGTACCAGAAGACAAATACAGTGAGAAGTCCTTGACTCTACCTTAGTTCCAGATAGCAATTCAGCCAAAATCAATTTGTAAATTAGCTGTTTAACCTTTCCCCTTTCCCATCCCAGATTGTGTCCAGAATGAGCTCCTTTAATTGAAGAGGAAGCTCTTCGGTGGCACCATCAGTCCTCAATACATCCTTTCCTCAAGTCCTTTTCTATGCCTGTTCAGGTTAAACCCTGGGCCAGACAGATCCTTCAGGGGCTGCCACAACCCTCAGCTCTGTGGCGCTATCCCCCTGACCACTCTTAAGACCTGGGCGGCGTGCAAAGGAGCGATCTTCAATAAAGTGGTTTACCAAATTAGGATTGTCCGGTGCCCTCTGTAATCCAGAAGAGAGATTGGTCCCCACCTCCAAGCAGACCCTGAAAGCAGAAATGAAGTCTGACCAAGGATGCCACTTCCCTACACAAACCACACAGCTGGGCAGCTGCCTTTACTGAACAAGTCTCTATTAAAGGAAGCCAAAAAGGTTCGAGGTTGTCGGTGAGCTCTTCCTCAACATACTAGCGCAGGCGCAAAGCTCTTTACTTAGGAAAGGAAATTCTGATTTTAAATGTCCCATCCCCTCAAAATTAGCTCCCTGCTGGGAAGTTGGAGACTCCATCGTTTGTTTTTCTTGAAAACCAAGATTAAAGTGTGCGTTATTTATCCCATTTGAAGAATGAAGGGCCGCTCTTTCTTCCTTTACATCCCTTGATGCGTAATGTTCAGCTCCCGCTTTCACCCTAACCAAAAGTTGCAAGACCATAGGGTCAGTAATACCCTTTTAAGAAGTCCCCTCTGTTGATATATCACTACATCCTTATTAAACCTCAGGTAATATATTTCTGATAGCAGTCACCTATAGCTGAAATCCTCTGGGGCAGACAGAAAGCTCTGGAGACAAACTCCTCTGTGCGTAAAAGGAAGCAAAAGATTTAGCTGGAAAAGAGCCTCGCTATTTTCAACCCGAGTACATGGGGTGGCACAGCGCAGCCCAGCATTATTCGAGCTTCATCTACTATGCACTATATACCACCGTCTCCAAAGGATTGTTGCCCTAGAAACTTGTTTTAAATCCCCTGCTATATATCAACACCTTGTTTTAGCAGTCTTTGGCTGAATTACAGTTACACAGTTTGGCGCTTCTTTCAAATTTCCTCCCATCAGTTTGGCCAAAGAAAGGAATTTTTCTCCTTTAGAAATGAATCGGCTTAATTAGTAAGTAGATTAATGGCAATTGCTGGTGAGTTGGTTTCCAGCAGAGTTTCACCAGAGAGGGTTAATCGGAGTCAGGTCTGGAATCTTTCCCAGAACTGGCTGCCAGCCATTTCCACCAACCAATCAACCCTACAAGAAACGGAACGAGTGAAACAGAGTTTATATTCTCACTGCTATTATGCCTGCCTCAAATTCCTAGGAAGCAGGCTAGCAGTTGGGGGTGCAACGTGTTGTTTCTTCATTCCAGAATGGCAACAGAAGACTTGAAGGTTTCATCTTCGAAATTTATTTAGAAACCAAAAGAGAATTTCCAAGCAACATGGAACATGTCCTCAAGGAAAAGCCCAAAGGTTGTGAAAAGTCCTGGGAGACTTTGACAACGTCAGATCTAGAGAACTTACCCAAACCTCCCCAAACTAATTCCTCTACCAATACGAAGTCTTTCAAAAGCTTTCCTGTGTGTTTTGCAATGGTTTCCACTTACTTTTTTTCCATAGTGATAAAAAATGCTTTCATAGTTTAACCCGCAGCTGCATTAGTCTTGCAAAAAAAAAAAAATCCCTGCTGAGAAATGCATATAATAGGAAAAACAGATCGGCTGGACAGCAGTGTAATTAATGCCAGAAAGGGCTGAGGCCGGTTTCATAGTTTGTCTTTTGAGGATATCAAGACGAGACCTAGTGAAAAATGACGCATGCTTTAGCATTTCAGAAAGCTGGCAACTGGCAGAGCCTTTACTTTTTTTTTCTTTGACTTCATGCCGCTGAACAAAGAGGTCGGCAGAACTAGCTAGGTTGTAATGAGTTCTATGTCCCTAGCACATTAAGTGCATCATGGAAACATATTGTATCGAAATAGTTTGGAAGAGAATACTGGGGATGAAAGAGAATGGGTGCTTTGATCAGCTCCCTGGGGTCCTGAGTGCGCACAGACCGACTTGCAAGGAGTTATTCAGCTCTAGCGAGACACACTTACAACACCATTCAAAGAAATTTGCATATCTGTAATTTATCACATTGGTCCTGAACATTTTTGCAAGGTAAATAAAAGTTGGCTGAATAAAAAATATCAATCATCACAGATATAGAGGAAACTGTGAAGCCAGATTTTTCTTTTTTCTTTTTTTTTTAAGTCTATAAAATTCGAAGCTTTACCGCTGGTTTTATTTTAAACTATCTCTGAAAGGAATAGGTTAGAGTCTGGGGAAGCTACCAGAGTGCCCTCAGCCCACTTCCAATATCACTGTTCAGAAGCTAAGGGATTAAGTTGTGAGGTTTTTCTCAAACGCTGAAACCACACAGACACTGGTGTCTATAAGCAGGACGCACGGTGCAATCGAATTCATACAGATTTTGGAGAAGAGGAAAGATGATTTAGTACTCAGTCTTTCCTTGCCGTCTGCAAACGTTAAGATTAAATCTCTTCCCATCCTTTTGTTCATTTCACTTGTGCTTGTTAAAGTGTCAAATTTGTTTGCAAAATTTAGCAGCTCTGGAAGATGAAATGTCCAGAGAACTGGTCAAGAGGGAAATTTCCTTTCTAATTCTCCTGGAAGAACAAGAGAAGAGTTAACAGGCAGGCATTGTTTGGCTTTTTTTTTTTTAAACAACTCCAGTTAACAGCAAACAAGACTCTTCAACTTGACCTTGGAAAAGGGCTATGTGCCTGCAGATAATCTATCAACCGACCTCGGATGACAATGATGTATTTCAAAGTATTGTCAGATGAAAAGATTGATAAATATGCTGCTGCAAAGAGTGAGAACTTTGAAAACGGGCAACAGGCAAATGGCGTAGAGTGTGCCTCTTCCACCTCCTCCTCCTCCTCCCTGGTCCTCTGAGAGTGAGCCTGCCTGGTAGAAGAGAGGCCAGTAAATCAGCCCCGTAATATTTCTTTAGGGGCACGGAAAAGCTGTGAACAGTACTTCTCATATTAAACGCAATATTTCTTTGCTTTCGTGGGGAACAAAAGTCATAGCACGACGTCTTTATGGCTAATTCAGTCAAAGGCACATCTCTGGTTCCCCTGCAGAAAGGTCAGTGTCGTTGTGTTTGGTCCACCGAGGGGGTGTTTTCACACTGAAAACTAAGCCAGCTGTCCCTGTCATACTCTCACCATTGGGGAGCGCGCACTGTGCATGGTTATTAGCCACATTCTACACCTGCAAAATATACCGATTTCCAAGACTTTTCAAGCTCCCCCCACTCTTCTTATTTCACACACCGCCCCCCCCCCTCCCGCTTTCTAAACTTTGACAACACAATTCAAGCCCAGGATGAAAGCCCTGGAGGCAAGAGAAACGTCGGGAAGGGGGAGGCTTGACAAGCGTCTCGTGGGTGTCTATTGAACAGCTATCAAAGAGACTTCAAGTATGTTGTGTTTTTTTTTAAGTATGAGAAACTTGCAAGTAATTGCGTCGAGGCGTCACACATTTGCTGCTGGCTCAAGTGCTATTTGCTGAACCCTAATATTTAATTATGCGCGCAGGCACTAGGCTTGGGGCTGTAGCCAAACGTCCTTCATTGATAAGTGGCTCATTTTGGTTTTTTGTTTTTAGCTTTATTTGCATTTAATATGCCAACGATCAAGCCCGGCGAGCACTTCTTCATCTTTTCATTGAATATATACATATATTTAAAACAACCAAACACACACATCCACCAGCACCCAGTCGATGTACTTTCATCATCTTGCCCCAATTTGAATGTCTTCAAGGAGGAAAAAAAATCATCCGGGTGTCATAAATAGAAGTCTAAAACTATAGAATCTGAGAAGCAATGGAACCTCAGACCATTCAGGACAACCATTTGCCTGAGAAGGAACCCCGGTATAACTTTCCCTAAGAGTTCTCTGGTCACTACTTGAAGACCTCCTGTGACAGGGAACTCACTACCTCTCCAAGCAGCCCATTCCACCTTTGGGCAGCTCTAATTATTAGGAAGTTTTAAATGACAGATGCCTCAGAAACCAATTCTGAGTTTGACTGTAGATTTGGGGTGCAGCCCAAATAAGATGATAAATGCGATACCGTAGAAGAATGGGGGGAAGTTTCCAAAAATGGGGGGGTGTTACTTTCAGAAAAGTGCACCTTAAAAGTGAAACTGCTCACACACCACTCCTTTGCTCCGGAACAAGGCCAGCGGGGAAGAGACCAGCTTCCTCCAGCAGCTTTTGTATACAGACGGGAAGGTGGGAGAGAGTGGGGGGTGGAACAGGTATAGAATTTTCCTTCTGCTCACCTAAAAAGAGGGAAAGAACCCCTTATGTGTTTCTACCCCTGATCTTTCGGTGATCCTTCACTCCAAACTTCGAGGAGCTTAATGATTAAGCTCCTGAATGGAGGAAGTGACTGGACTCTCGAGCCCCATGTGGGTTCCCAGAAAAAAAAAAAGGCAAGGATCGGTAGAGGCTAGGTCTTCTAAGTGAACCTAGGGAGGGGGCTGAGGAGAGCCCCTAGTCCAGACTCATAACACGAAGATCCAGCCTTGGGGGGGGGGGGGGGGGTGTGCAGAAGAGGAGTCGGCCTCAAGCCTGGCAAAACTTCCTGGGCTCTCCAAGTGGTTTCAGAACAACAAATTGCCGGGAACAGGTGCATGCGCCTGGGGAGTTGGGGTGCCCAGCTGCTGGCAGGGCCAGAGAGCCTGAGGCCTCTCGCTGGGCAAGGTCAGACACCCCTAGAGGGCAAGAAAGGTGCCGAGATCAGCGGGAGGCTCTCGGCTCCCTGCACCACCACAGATAATTCAGGCGTCCAGAGCCCAGGACAGCAAACAGCTCTACGCTGGCTGAAGAGTGTAGCTGGCCCTGGGGGTTCCCCTCAGTCCGGAGGAAGAGGGCTCCCCAGGGCTTCCAGTGGAGCCTGGGGGGGTCGTACCCCAGCGCCTCCTGCTGGTAGGCCCAAGTGCCCAACCCTGGACCTCCACTGGGCCGCTCACTCCCCAGCCCGGAGGCTGCTTCCCGGGGCCCCTCTTGGAGACCTCCATGCGCAAAGACAGCGGAGCTGTGGACAGTTCTGTCTGCGGCCCGCTTTTCCCAGGCTCCAGGGAACCCCAGTGGAGTCTGGGCCGGTACTGAGGCGGGAGCAGGGGCTGACCTGGACCCGGGGGTCGCCACCCCCAACCCTTCCCCGGGCTCCCCCACGCCCTACGGCCGAGGAGCAGAGGGCGGGGCGCATGCGCGCCTCAGGTCCGGGTCCCTCCCCAGCTAGCCGACTTAGAGCAAAGTTTGGCGAAGTTTGCAGGGGCTGCGGAGGGCCTTTGGGCAGCCCGGACCTCCCGGAAGGGGAGGCTCTGAGCCCCCCGGGCTCCCAGGGTTCAGCTCGGGAGGGGCCCCGAGGCCCGAGAGGCGCCAGAAGGTAGGGCGAAGGAGGCCTTTTGTGTGTGCCACAGGAGAGGCTCTTGCGCACAAACGCAGAGGCGCGCGCCGCCGCCGCCGCCGCCGCCGCCGCCGCCGCCTCCCGGGCTGCACCTCGGCCACTGAGGCGTTTCATTACCGCCGGAGCCCTTCCCCCGCCGCCCCCCTGCACCCGCTTTTGTTCGCCCTGAAAGTAATGCTGTGAATTCAAAGAAATGACAATATTTTCTATCGGCTTGAAAGTCCAAGAGAAGAGCCCTTGAGCTTGGCAAAAATCAGGCAAATCATTCATCATGCCACCCCGCACCTGTGGTCTTGGCATTGAAAACCCTCCAGACCTATTTCTATTAAACTTAATTATTCCCCCAAAGCACACAATGGTTGAAATGGAGCAGGTTGGAGTCTGTTTATTGGTGGTAAATGTTTTTCTGAAGATCTTCTGAATCTCATTGTTAGCTCGTTGTTTGAGGCTGCCCTCTTTCTTTCAGGCTAGAGTAGCCTTGGACTTTTCAATTTTCAATCGTAACATCTGCTTAATCGTACGGATCAAAATATGGAGACACAAAACATATGTAATGGTTGATTTGTTAAATCCTGGTAATGAGTTATTAACAAGGGAAAACAATAGGCCAGGATGGTGAGAGCCTTATGGTAACAGAGTCACTTTATGTAACGCCTGACGTTCCCCTTCTTGATAAATGGAACGAAGGTCTGAACGCCAGGTGATAGCAAGAAAATCAATGTCTTTAGGGGCCAGCACTGAGACTTTTTTTCTTCTATGTGAAAAATTAGGAGACATAAAATTTAATTGGCTGATCAGGGGGGGAGGAGGAAACAGTGGTCTTAAGTTTAATTGCCAGTAGGCTTAGCAAGGGAGACAAAACAAGATTTGGGCCTGTTTGTTTGCTTGCGTCCCAGCTTCAAGTCCAAGTGTATCATTGAAAATGTGTTTTATTATAACACATGTCATGCTTTACAGTTCCCATATTGTGTAAAGACAATGGTTAATGGTACATTAAAGACAAGCAAACCATGCCAACACGTCTTGGAGACATTGTAAGGGCCTCTCTCTTTGCTTGTTTTAGGCAGCTGCAGTCCAGGACCTAGAAACACAAAAAAAGAAGTTTGAAATACCAGGTGCCTCCTAGAGAACCGCGACAGGGATTGATATGTTATAGCCCAGGACATGAACCTAGCAATAAAGATATCATTCCGATTGTTTGCCGCTTCCACGGCGTGTCAAGCAAAGAGGCGCCTGAGCAGTCTCTTTTCTGGCAGCCCAGCTCTCCCTCCCTGGGTTTCCCTATCTCCCTCAGCCAAATCCGAACACCTGTTGGCCAGGCCTCACATCCCATCGTGGGAATCGTTTCCTACCAGTGATTCCAGATCTCTAAAATGCAATTTGTTGTGGAATTATTTAGGACCATTCCCACAGGCTGCAGAATGCTTTGGAAAGGCAGAGGGTGGGAGGGAGAGAGAGGGCAAGGGAGGGAGAGGGCTTTACCCAGGAGGGTTTACCAGGGAGCACTCAACTGGTGTTTGTTCAACCTCGCAGCTGGTACTCGGTGCCACCGCAAAGACACATTAATGGAAATAGGATGAGTTCACGGATTTAAGAGGTTTCACACCCTCTCCATGAAGGGGCATTAATCCTAATATTGGCAGATTAGCAACCCTGGGAATCACAGGGAGACGGATTCACAGTGGCCTGGCCAAGGCCAGCTCTTTATGCGCATTGCTCTGGGGCCTGGTTGACCTGCTCTTTTTCTCCTCTACCCCTTTCTGCCTCGCAGAATGCAGAGATTCGGGCTTTCAGCCTTTTACGGGGCCTTTTTCATAACCCACATTGTCTCCTCGGTGGAAAGCGAGGGACTTCACAAACGAAGCTGGGTTGTTGTGGTCACTTGCTTTGTACATAGCAGTATCTCATCTCCTTCTCCCCCTCCACACTTCACCTCTCTTTGCCCACCCCAACCTCAGTGGAAAAACTTTGTGATGGGAAAAAAAAAGCAGCAGCAGCAGGAGGAGGAGGGGCGGGGGTGGAGCAGGGAGAAGAGGCCACAGTTTCCAAGCTTCTTTTTGAAAACGGAAAGCAATCTCTTCGTTGTCTTTTTCTGTTTTGATAGAAATAAGACACCAGACCTCTGTGTTTCTGCCGGTCAAAGGGGAAGGGCTTGGGGGGGGGGGGGCGCGAGAGACGGGTGGGGTGCGAGGGAAGGAAGGGTAGGAGGGGCAGTCTGGGTCCCCTCTGCCCGTTCACTCCCATTCTGACATAGAGACAGTCAGACACCGGAACCCAGTAGGCTGGGGCCGGGGGGAGGGGGGAGCGGGGATGACCTACATGTGGGGGCGAGGGGGGAGGAGGGTAAAGGGAGGGAAGAGAAATTGACTTCTGACTCCCATTCCCGTTTTTATGATTAATCCTTAAACTGTTGCCCCCTCTTCATTCCTTCTCCGCCTTCATCACAGTACAAGTCAATTCCTAGTTGGATATAGGCTCCTTGGGAAAAGATCTGGCCAACTTTCCAGTAGAGAGATCATAAAATGCACCTTATACAGGATTTGCTGCTTCTTTATTATGCTAAATGGTCTCGGGCACTAAAGGCAGACTTTAGAATCTGCCTGTCCCGTGGCACTTGGCGGTGGTGCGGCGCTCAGAGCCTCAATGGGCACCATGGGTGTTCTGGGGTTGGAAGGTTTGGGTCAGCAAGACACAGGCTTTCCAGAAGTCGAATTTGGAAAACTGCTTTTATAATCACTTATCCAAAAAAGGGGAGGGGGGAGAATTGGAAGGAAAAGAAGCGGGCGACTTAGAAAGAAGGTTGAATACCTGTCACTCAATCTGCCCACACGCTGGTCCTTACAGTGCCAAGCAATATTTACTGACCAGTAAAGCCTTCCAGCCGGAGCAAATCTCCCAGCCAGACTGTGCAACTAGAAGAGAGAGCCCCGGGAATCAGTTACACCAGGGCAGCCCCAAAGAGCGAGAGAGACCCTGAAATGATACTTTCGTTCTGCTTTTCCTGCAGCATTTTTTTTTAGGGACCGAGGCACTAGAATGAATGGATTATGAGTAAATAAAAAGAAACTGTCAGCCTCTTTGAAGGTTGTGTTTAAAGGGACTTGCCAAGTCAGGACAGGAGAGTGACAAGATAGAGACCCTGGTGTTTTACATTCGAAGCCCGGCTCTTCCGCTTGATCTGCACCATACTAAAGGATGTGTTGAAGCATTGAATCACCTCCCCCCCCCAAAAAAGAAGGGGGGGGCGCCAAAAGAAAAGGTGCCACCTCACAATGATTGTAGTGTTTTGACTTCGTAGTGCCGAATTGCTACAGCCAATTGAAATGAAGGTCTACACACCCAGAGAAAACGGGGCCACACTTCCATAACTTATAATTAAGTTGGAGTCCGGATAACATTTGACTTTCTAATGAGTGTAATGAGATTACATGCCTGATAGAAGCATTTGTGCAAAAACGACTTTCTGTGTTTAATGAGGGCCTAATACTCAGGATAAAATCGAATTATTTTCTCTTCTCATTTTCCTTATTCTCTTTTCTCTCCTCTTCCTTCTCCTCTTTCCCTCCTTCTTGTTTCCCTTTCTTTCCCTCCCTCTCTCTCTGTCTGTGTCTCAGTCTCTGTCTCTATGTTCTCTCTATCTCTCCGTCGGTTTCTTGTATCTTCCTGTTTTTGTCTGTCTTGTGTCTCACTTAGTTTGTCTTTTTTTTCTGTCTGCTTCTATCTCTGTTTCTGCCAGTTTCTATGTCTCTGTCTTTCTCTGTGTGTCTGTCTCTCTCCCCTCCCTCCTAAAATTCAGTCTTAATTGTAATATATTCTCAGTCTTTCAGAAAAGGCAAAAATACTCTGAGAATGGAAAGATTCCTGGGATATGCGATGAGGAAAAATTTAAGGGCGGGGGAGGGTTTAGGATAGTATATATGTGCGTCTGGGTAGCCTTCTCAGCATGGGGATTGCTAGAGGGGATTTCCCCTTTAATTACTGTTGGATGAGGTCCATAGCATCCACGGGAGCACAGGGGAAACACTAAATGTGTCTGTAAGTAGGTTAAAGCGATTAGCATCTTGGCGACATATTGCTTCCGATCTGTCAGTTCTAGAAGAAAGTGAGTATTTGGGGGAAATTATGAATTATACCTTGACTGGCCAGGCATCCCTTCGCCTCTGCTCATCAGGTCAGCTCGGAAACATTAGAGCCCATGGCCTGGAGCCTCGGGTACCACGGGAAAATCAGCACCTGCGGTGCTGGCCAGCAGCAGAAGCAGTAACAGTAGCAACATGCAATTCCTGGTTCACCACATGCTCCCCCCTTCTCCTTCTGCCGTCCACTCCCCTCTACCCTCCCTACCCTTATCCCCAAGGGTAGATCAGGCTAACCATTCTATTTTATCCACTCAATCTCTAGCTAATTTTTTCCCCTTTTTCACTTGTCTCGGGGTACTGGCAGTCTCTGGCACTAGGACCTATGGCCCTGAACCCTACAGTCCTTAGAAGCAGATTGGAGGTAAGCTGACAGGACTATGGAGAGAACTACTGTCTCGGTCACTGAAGACAGAACCGAGAGAGGCAGGCAAGTAAGCAGGCCTTGAGGGCTGCTAGTGGACAGCAGCTTCCTCTTGACCTCAATTCCTGCCATAAATCCTCTCCTCTTTATCCTCCCCCACCTCCAGTCTAGGTGGCAGTTTGCCAATTTTTAACTCCCATCATCTCCTCTTTTTGTAATGTCTAAGACCTTTCCAATATCTCAGGTGGACCCCAAATTGCTGACCTGAAAAAAAAGATTCTGTTGCAGTCTAGATGAATTAAGTACAAGGAGGAAACTAATTACAAACATGGGATCTGGTTTGGTCTAATCTTCATTTCTCCCTCTCTGCACCACATACACTTTTTCTTACTTCTTCGGATCCCCGATCTTCTATTTCCCAAATTGCCTTGCATTTTGCTGAGAACTGTAGCCAGACTTGCCCACTGTCTGTTTTTCTTCATTGCTGAAGTTATCCTTTCTATCCTCTTGTATTCTAAGCCAGCCTTTCCTCCAGTGCCTCCAGAGTCTGTCACAGTCCATCCCCACCTCCACCCCCCCTCCAATTGACCCTGGGCATCTGTGAATGCCTGTGCAGTTGGTGGGCTCCACTTGAATTAGCCCAGGAAAACTTTGGAAATGTGTGGTGGTTCTGGGACTTGATATGTGGTATAAGCTCTCTGAAATGAACCAAAGTAACTATTGCTAAGATTTTAATTGGGGATTGAGAAAGTAAATGTTTTTTGGAAGAGATTAGTGGTGACCTGAGAAGATCTGTGGAGAGAATCCCTGTGTCAGTCATTCAAGCAGTAGAATGGGAGGGCATTACCCCTCTAGGGAACATTTCATGTTTTAAGCAGGACCATAGATTTAAAAGCTATTCAAGTGCAACCCCCTCCATTCTACAAGTATGGGTGAGAGAAGTAAAGTGATTTGCCAACTATGCCATAGCTAATAAGTGTCTGAATTAGGATTTGAAGTCCTGTCTCCTTGATTCCAACAATAATACTCTAACCACCACAATACAGAAGGAGCTGAGCTAACATAGATCAAGCAACTGGACCAAGGTTCAAGCAACTGGACCAAGGTCACATAGGGAGTAATAGTTGAGTTAGGATTTGAATCCAAGTTCTCTGACTCTTCCTCTAGTACTCTTGCCAGTACACCAGGACACCACCTCTATTCCTTGAATAACAGGATTTGGAGCTGGAAAAGACTTTTAACTATTCAGTACAACTCCAATATAGTACAATCTATATCATCTTATAAAGAAAATGAGGCCCAGGAGAGGCAAAGAAAGTGACTTGTCCCAACACTTATCCTACTTATCTCACAGGGTTTTTGTGAGACCATATGTGAAAACATTGTAAATATTAAAGTGCATCATGGAAGTAAGGTTAGTTTTGACTGCTCTCCCTTCCATTTCTTCCTAAAAGGATATACCAGATAGGATATAAATGCATAATACATTCACATTCATATTTTTTCTCCCCCTCTGACTTGGTTTAACTTCCCAAAGTGGATTGATCCTTCTCTCAGAAGTTTCCTTGGCCCCCCAGATTCTCCTGACCATAAGTAAATGATGTAGGTGGGGGGAGAGTGTAAATCATATTTATTAACACAATAAACCATATCTGGTAATAAATTATCATTCCTTCTGGCAAGAGTTTTTCCCAGTCTTGTAGAGTTCTGCCAAAGGTGCTGCGAAGATTATATACTATTGCATATTTTTTTAAAAATCAGGATAAATTATATAAATTATGCATTTAAAAAAAAAGACAATCTACTTCATTTACCGTTCTGAGTAATAAATAGATAAATAACAAACTGTTGATTGCCATTAAGAAAATGTGATTCTTAAATTAAATTTACAAGAGATATTTACACCTGCAGTGTGCCCGGAGGCATAATCCGTGGAAGGCTGGTGTCCCTAGGACACAAAATCAAAGGGTGGTTCATTTTCTATGTTGTTGAGGGAGGATTTGTTGTTTAGTTTCCTGGGGTCTTCTGGAGTCCACACTTTCGCTGTTCGGATAATATTTTGCTCTTTGAGCTGCTTTTCATCTGTCCAGGACAGAGAATGCCCTGCCAGGGGTGGAAGTCCATAATCTGGGTCGCTGGGTGATGGGGATCCTAAACAGATAAGGGGGAAAAAAAGAAGAGAGATTCTAAATATCAAGTCAAACACTCAGTGTTCCCTTACTGTCCATTCATATTCCCCTTATCTCCTCCAAAGGAGCAGGTGTCTAACGGTTCCTCAGAGACAACCCTCTCCCCAGTTTCCTTTACCCTTCCTTGGGTCCTTCCTTTTCTCTAAATCTTCTTTTCCCTTCCCTTGTCCCGTCCATGACTAGTCTTCCCAGTCAGAATGCCTGCAGGGGCCGCCTGGCGCACGCCCTCTTTTAGCTAAGGTCAGAGGGGAGAGTTTTTCTGGTTATTGAAAAAAGGGGAGGAGCGAGGGCGGGGGCACAAGCTGGTGAAAGCCGACTCTCTGCGCTCTAGGGTTGCGCTTGTCTCCAGGGCGTGTGTGTGTGTGTGTGTGTGTGTCTGTCTGTCTGTCTGTCTGTCTGTCTGTCTGTCTGTCTGTGTCGGTATCCATGTCTATTTCTGTGTGAGTGAGCGCGTGGGCTGGCTGGTTAGTCGGTCAGGCAGGTCGTGGGTTGTCTGCTTTTCTATCTGTGATCTCTGATCCAAGCTGAGTCTTTCTCAGGTCTGGGTCCCCTCCGTCCCTGGGCTCAGGGCGCCACTTACGGGTGCCCCGGTGGCAGATGATGACCTTCTTGGCCTGGCTCCCGAGACCGTCCCCTCCCAGGCCGCCACCGGCTCCAGCTCTGACGTAGCCTCCACCGCCTCCTCCTCGAAGAGGCAGGTCAGACTGGACGAGCTCACTCAAGAAGTTGATGTAGCCGATGGCGAGGCGCAGCGTGTCCACCTTGGAGAGCCGCTTCTCGTAGGGCAAAGTAGGGATGTGCGAGCGCAGCCCTTCGAAGGCGTCGTTGATGGATTGCATCCGCCGCCTCTCCCGCACGTTGGCGGCCTGCCGCAACTGCTGCAGCTCTGCCTCAGAGCGCACCCGCCGCCGCCTTCGTGCCGCAGCCGCAGCCGCTGCAGCCGCCGCCGCAGCGGCTGCGTTGCTCAGTCCTCGCAGCCGCCCCCCGGGGGAAAGTACCGCGGCGCTCCCCGAGCATGGATAGGCGAGGCAGGGCGCGGGAGACCTGGGACCGGGGGAGTCTGGGAAGCTGCCGCCGCCGGAGGGCGCCCCGGCCTCGCAGCAGAAGCCTCCTCCATCTTCTGCCTCCTCGGGGACCCCGGGCGGCGCCCCTGGAGGGTGCTGGGCAGACTGGGGAGGAGGCAGGAGTAGCCGCGCTCCGTCCCGGTAGTAGTATTCGTGTAACTGGTGGCTGAGAAAATCCACCTCCGCTTGCTCGTCTGGCAGTAGCTCGTCGCCATCCTCCAGGGGGTCCCGGGAGGACTGGTCAGTAAAGAAGTCCTCCTCATCGAAATAGGGCGAGGGGAAGGCGTCCAGCCCCCCAGGAAAGTGCTCCAGCAGCACCGCGTCCATGCTCGCCTCTTGGGGGCTTGGGTTTTGCTGTGTGGTACCTCCCGCCCGCCTCCTTACTTTGTGCTACTTCCCCACTCGTCGCCTCCCTTCTTTCAGAGACTTGGTGTACTGAAGGTAGGTGAGTACGGCCTTCTCCACTCCCACCTCCCCCCGCCCCCGCCCTCGGAAACTGTAGCTGACGCTCAGGTTACTGGGCTGCACCCGTCGCAGCGGTGCGTTACGCTCCGGAGGGCTATCGGGGACTTGCTAGGGCTGAGGACCGGCACGCGAGGATTCTTATAACTACATCCACAGGCGCGTGCCATGGACCAGCCGTGCCAGCCAATCAGAGTGCGAGGCGTGCGTGCAGGGGTGAGGGGGGTGTGGAGGAGGGAGGCACCGACTTATTCGGAGAGGGGGTGGGTGGGGAGGACTGAGATGGGACCTAGAGAGCAGACGTGACGACTTTCTAGTCCCCTCCCCTCCCTTTCCCTTCTCAGAAAGCCTAGGGGTAAGGAGGGGGCGGAGTCCACGCAGAGTGGGAGGGGAGACAACGACAGGGGCCATAAAATCCTCCCCTTCTCGAAGCTACCAGCTTTTGCACCTGCGCGCCTAGCCTCACCAGGGCACCTGTGGCTTGGCTTGGGGGTTCCTGAGCATTAGCAGAGGAGAGAGGGTAACCTTGCCTCAGTGAAAAACACGGAGGCCATGATCCCCTGTTCCACGACATCCCCACGAAAAATTTCTCTGCACATCGGAGAGGAGCCGGAGGAGGGAGTACAGGATGCTCCATGAATAGAAGACTGGGTAGTCTAACGGCCAGCTCCCCCCCCCTTCTCTCTCTCTCTCTCTCTCTCTCTCTCTCTCTCTCTCTCTCTCTCTCTCTCTCCCCCTCTCTCTCCCTCCCTCCCCCCCCCACACACACGGACTTCCCCCCAGTCCCAGTAATTACATTTGGGGCTAAACCGTGATGTTCTCCCTGCACCTTGGGATCTTGACTCCCTGGATTGCTTTTTGAAAGCGCTGACAAAATTACACCACTGCCACCATCCTAGTTCGGAAATTCACCCCTCAGTGCTCCTGGGTGACCTCTCTAAACTACTGGGCAAGCTGAGGATGGGTGGAGAGACGGGAAAATGTGGCGGTTCTGCGCGGAGGGTTTGTTCTCTCTTCTCTGTATGTCTGGTTCTCTGGGACAAACCCCAGCTGCCAAAAGACACAGGGAAAACAGTAGAAGAAAGGGGGGAAAGGGTCGGGGGGAGGAAGATGGAGACAGAGACAGAAGAGACACAGAGAGAAGAAAAGAAGGTAGGTGAGGGGCTGGCTCTTAGGGTCGCACAGCGGGGCACGTTTCTTCTGAGAGCAAATAGGGCTCCAAAAGTTTGAAACAATAAAACCTGATTTCAAAAGGGAACGTTTGAAACTTCTGGGCTTGTGTTTACTCAGGGAAGGTATGCAAGTTAAAAGGAGAAAGTCAGACAAAGTCAAGCTGGCTCACCTTTCTAGCCTTACTAGTCTCCTGTGCCACCCCGATATTAAAAAACCAACGGCTGCTCTTTGTTCGTAGGCTCCAACGTGACCATTCTACCACCGATTTTGGTGGGCTAGTCTTTCTCCCAGTTCAAGGGCAGTAAAGAAACCCTTTATAGTTCAAGACAATTGCTTGATTGTCTCTTCATCAAAACACTGTTGGAAATGAAGTTTCAGGCTCCCCTCAGACACATTTATGAACTTCAGCCGGCAGGCACGTGTTCATTCAAAAGAGGCAAGAGATACAGTAGGAAATTGAGGAGGCGTCTTTCTACATTGGTGCTTTCTTTTCTCAGACATTTGCCCTCCCTGAAATTTCTGAGGACCTGCAGCCTCTCTTTAGAAAACTAGAGCCTACTGAACTGAACTGTGGCTTGAAAACATTGACTGTTGTTAGACATTTCCTTGACTTTCGGGGAGAAAAGTCTAAAATTAGCAGAATTTATTTCTTTAAATATTCTCGGGGGGAAACGATACCAATTTGCTTCAGACCCGGAATTTAGATATGAAGTAAATCTGTAAAGACACACAACTAATTTCGACTGGATGGTGTACTTTGGGTAGGTGGGTTGGGTGGGAGGGCCACATTTGAAGGTTGGCTCATTTTAAAGTTCATCCATCCATTGAATACACATCTATTTAAAAGTCTCTTAATGTGCCAGGCACTGGGGATAAAAAATAAAAAATGAAAGTCAGCTCCCTAGAAGAATTTGTCTTCTCTTGGAGGGAAAGAATATATCCTCAGATAAGTAAATGTGAAACAAATAGGATATAAATAGAAATAATGGGGGGGATTGTACTTCATATCTCCTGATCCCCAAGATTTTTTCAAAGATGACTGACAGTGAGATACTCAACAATTATATGAGCTATAGGATATAGTTCATGTGGGAGTATTAATTAAAATTTCCCTTCTTCCTCCAACTCCCTTCTCCCCCTCTCCATCTTGTTAATCCAGGGATATATTTTAAAATGATAAAAATATGGAAAGCTTTTTCTCAGTAGACTTTACATGTGGTCTATTCATTTCGATGTCTTTTTGGCCCTGTGGCCTAGAGGTGGTTGGAGAGTCAGGTCTTGGAGGACAATGAGAGGGACAGATAGTTTAGTGTTCTAATCATGACACAGGGAAAGAAATTCCTCCTGGATTTAATAGTGACTGACTTTCCTTGGGCTAAAAAATGGAGATGTACCTGGTGAATCTCTGCATTCAGGAACTCTAGTAAACAGACTTTAAAGCATTTCACAAAATACTGATAAGGCTAACCATGTCAGTGAGCTACTGCCAACAGATTTTCAGACAAGATTCTGGAAGTCTTTCTTGGAGTAATTCGACTGGGTATAGGTGAGGTGAGCTTTTGTGAGGTGCTTGAGTTGGGGGGGGCAAGGTGGGAGGGAGCTAAGGAGAAAGTCTATATGTGCACAAGCACAAGCACAATATTTTTGAGGGGGCAACACTGTCCAGCATCACCTCTAGAATCAAACATTGACCCCCAAAGTACTGTTTACTTGTTTGGGAGTAAGTTACATTTGCACAGTGTATACACATAAGAACTCTTCTAATAGAAATCTTTCAGCCACTGGCCTTTCCTGGGTTCATCACCTTTAAATCTTCCCCATAGATGTAGGAGTGAGGATGAAGCTTTCAGGCATGGAGGTGGTGAGTCTGGAGGGAGGGAAAAAGAGGCGGGACACTCACTGCCTCCAGTCACAAAGGGGTCAAGGTCTGAAAGGCCCTCCCACAAGGCAAGTGCTGAGAGGAGGAGGTACTACTGGGGAACACGGAAGCATCTAGGGACCCTGATCATTGATGTTGGTCTTTGGATGCACAGGAATACACAAGCAGGATTTAAGTAAGATGTGAACAGTCCTTTATCTGGTTTAAAAAAAAAAGGAGAAATGATTCCCTTCCAATAAAAGGGGATTTTCTATGGGTCACTGGAGGTCACCACATTGCAGACAACCATCCTCTGTCCCATTAGACTGACTGGCTAGACAAAAATCAGTGGGTAGGCCTGATCCTGCATCTTCTGCTTGAAGGCCCAGCCCTTGATTATCTTTAATCCTAACACCTTCTCTTCTCTCCTTAATACCCCAAACCCTAGCACTGCACCTGACATTAGGCCTAGTACATGGGTCCCATTCTGTTTCTCAGCTCCACAACCTAGGCTCCAAGACTTTCAAATAAGGGCCTCAGATTTTTTCCAACTCCTTTATAAAGCTAGACACAGTAGGCACCTAGTTAATCCAAACTAACCCCAAAGTTGGGGTAGAGGAGTGATGGAAAGAAAAAAAAAACCCACATAGGTGACTCTAGATCAGTGGTTCTCAACCTTCCTAATGCCGCGACCCTTTAATACAGTTCAGTTCCTCATGTTGTGGTGACCCCCAACCATAAAATTATTTTCGTTGCTACTTCATAATTGTAATTTTGCTATTGTTATAAATTGTAATGTAAATATCTGATATATAGGATGTATTTTTATTGTTACAAATTGAACATAACCACAGGTTGAGAACCACTGCTCTAGATGGAATGATAGCTGTCAGAGAGGTATCAATTCAAAAACCTCCAACCCCCTCACCAATCAATGCTGAGGCTTGTGAGGGGAAGGTAGTCACTGCTTTTCCAATTCCTACCTCTCAGATTTTGCAGACTTCTTTCCTTTGAAATCCTTAGAAACAGGCCTACCCCTCTGTCAAAGTTAGAACAAATGGTCATAGGATAACAGATCCAGTGTTGGAAGACACCAGCTAGAACAACTATTTAATTTTACAGATGAGGAAACTAAGATCTAGGGAGGTTAAATGTGTTGGCCATAGGAGCGGCTAGGTGGTGCAGTGACTAGAGCGCCAGCCCTGAAGTCAGGAGGACCTGAGTTCAAATCCGACCTCAGACACTTGACACATTTACTAGCCATGTGATTTTGGGCAAGTCACTTAACCCCAGTTGCCCTTCAAAAAAAAAAGGCAAAAAAAAATAAATGTAGTGCCCGTGATCACACTGGTAGTAAACATCAGAGGAAAGATTCAAATGCAGATCTTTCCACTGTACCACACTTTCTCCCTAGTTCTGATTGGTTTCAAATTTCAAATTGTCCCATATTTGTACTAACCCTATCCTCAGAACTTCCAGTTTTAAGTGTATTTGGGGAAGATGGATTAGGATGTTTGGGAGTGCAAAATATGAGGGAAACCTACATAGGATTTTTTGGTTTCCTACCAACTACATGTCTGTCTTCCACATTCCATCCTAAAGATCTTAGTTATTTCCTACTAAAAGTCTCCTGTATTTGGGAAATTCTTTCCTCAGTTCTAGAAGTAATACACTGGGTGACAAATTATTCTCAGCCCCATCTCCCTTCTGCCCACCTTTAATCCCACTAAATAAACCCCACCCTGTTGCCTCCCATCTCCTCCCATGCAGAATTTATCCTACGGAGCAGTCATAAAATGGTTCACCCCATTCTAGGCTCTTTTCCTTCATTCTTTCTCCCCTTCACATAGGTCCCTGTGCCTTCTTGGTTTCCTCTTTTATTGACCATCAAAAATAATATAAAGTAATACAGAACAAAAAAAAAAAACCCTACCATAGGAAAATGGATTCTTCATACTAAGATGTAATGGTCTATAACAGTTTAAAGCATTCACCTTTCCAGGGGAATTTACATTTGTAACTGTGGGTAACATATTAAGTTAAAGACAGAATCAGTAAAAGTGACATTTCAGGCATTAGCCAAAGGTGATAGGAAAGATTTACTTGGAAGTAAGATGAGGCAATTACCTTATCTGTTTCTTAATGTCAGTGTGGCATAGTGGAAAGACCATTCCATTTGAAGCCAGAAAACCTGGTATCATTACTAACCTGATCAGTATCACTTTTCATTTCTTGGTATTATTTTCACCCTCTGTAAAGTGAAAGAATTAGTCTAGATGGTCTCTAAGCTTCCTTCTGATGCTATAGCTATGATATTTGCTACAGGAATCTCCACACAGAGTCTACACACAATCAGGATTGTTCATTTCAAAGCAAAATGTGAATTTATCTGGCGCAAGCTTCAGAATTATGTTGAGATATGCTTTCAGAGAAGGAAAAGGCCCCTAGATTGGTCTCACACATAACATTTTGAGGCCTCTCCCCTAATGACCACTTCCATGTTTGATTTCAAAATCTTAAAAGAGAGAGAAGGAAAGGAAAGAAGGAAGGAAGGAAGAAAAGAAGGGAAAAAGAAAGAGAAAAGAAGATTGAGGGATAGTCCTGTTCAGAAAAGATTACTATAAAAGGAAAATTTTAGCACCTTTTCCAGAACACTGGTTTCTAGTTTCCCTGTAGACTCTTGTCTTCTTTCCATTTCCAAATTGTTAAATATTAATCTTTGTTAAAGAAAGACTTATTATGATATAATTCTTCAAATACTCATGCTCTGTCATTCCAAGGTTTATTTGATAAAGAGCAAAAGCTTCCATAGTTTGTCCTTCAATCTTGTTATTAGGGAAGGTATT
Organism: Pseudochirops cupreus; assembly: GCA_028627135.1. Classification (NCBI taxonomy): domain Eukaryota; kingdom Metazoa; phylum Chordata; class Mammalia; order Diprotodontia; family Pseudocheiridae; genus Pseudochirops; species Pseudochirops cupreus. The sequence goes on from CM053581.1 coordinate 535,670,175, forward strand.
TGAACTTCTGTAATGTCAACATAATAAATTATGAATAACAGAGGAAACCATCTGACACATTGGGCGGCTCTGTGGAGGCTCAAAGGGCAAAGACAGGCTAAGGAGACGTGCATCTGTATGAGTAGGAGAACTAGCCACAGGTATAAGGTACAAGTTCTATTGAAGTATCATAATAAGCCATCCAACTTCTGTTTCTTGGCTATGGTAATAATTTTAATGTAAAGGGGCAAAAAAAATAATTGAAAAGAAAACATTATTTCAATATTCTACTTTTTAATAATAGTTCCTATATTTGAAATACCATGTTAAGGTTTATGAAGCATTTAACATAAACACATCTCACTTGATTGTCACAACAACTCTTCAAAGCAAATAATGCAAGTATTCTTATTCCTACTTTATAGTTGAAGAAATGAGGCTCAGAGACATGAATTACCTAAGGTCACTTAGCTAATAATTGGTAAAATCAGAGTTTGAATCCAGGTCACCGCTATCCAAATCCAATCCAATCCAACAAGCATTTCTTAAGTATCTACTACTTTCAAGTATTAGTAGCTGGGAAGTATACAACAACAACAACAACAACAATAAAATACACACAGAGACACAAATGTCCGCCCTCAAAGAGCATACATTCTACCAGGAAGTTACAATATGAAAACGAATAAATGTTCACATGACTTTTTTAGGGGAGAGAGCTCTAAGGACTTGGAAAAGCTTCTCATCATAGGTAGAACATAAGTTTAGTCTTTTTTTAAAAAATTAATCTTTCGTTTATTTATTTTTTTCTCTAGACTTTTATTTATTTTAGTTTACCTCATTCATTTCCACGAGATTTTGAGTTACACATTTTCTCCCCATCTTTCCCCTGCCCACCACCCCAAAACAGCCATCCCATTGTATAACCCCTCCCCCAATCTATTCTCTCCTATGTCC
>CM053581.1:535679468-535690727 GCA_028627135.1 Pseudochirops cupreus
ACTGATGATTCACTGTGGGAGCCGAACGTGTCCATGTCCGCAGCCCTGTTGGCCTCCCTTCCCCGACCCTAGAAGTGCCTCCTCAAGGAGGAAAGAACTGCCCTTCTTTTCCTTCCCCAGCCACTGAATCCTTGCCTAGGGAGAAGTATCTGTTTCCTAGGTTGCTCTTCTCTGTTTCTCCAAGTCTCGATGCGCTGACCAGGGGGCTCCAACTCCTAACTCCAGCCCCAACGCAGTTTAGAAATATAAACACCTTTGCTTGGCATTCGGTTTCCCTTTAACTAGCTCCTTAATGGAGACCAGGAACAGCCTGGAAAAAGGAGAGGGCCTCTGCAACTGCAAGCTCAGTGGGAGCTGAGTGTCCAGTAGAGTCCCTGATCCTTTCCCAAACCCTCCGTAAAACAAACATTAAGAAAGTCAATTCCAGGCTGCAGTACCTCGCCCCTAGCCCACCATCCCTTAGTCGGCATGATGAGAAGGACCGTAGATTTCAATTGTATGTATTAAAAGAAGAATGTTACGAGGCGGAGGGACTAGCTAGAGGGACCCGCAGAAGGGAGAGTCCCACAGTAATTGTGAATGGTAATAGATGCAAACTTCTGGTGTGGCTAACGTGGCGCCTTCTTCTGCAGTTTATAAGACAGTAAAAAATGTGTCTTCGATGCCCATTGTGAAATTCAGTAGCTAACAAAAGGAGACATGTGAATATTCAACACGGCCTCTTTCAGTTGCGTTTTCCAGGATCTCTGGGCGCCCTCGGGTCTTTTTTTTTTTTAAAGGATCTGCAAATACCTGTTTAAGTTTTAAAAGCACATGGAAATCGTCCGCGAGTGACCATATAATTTGATTTGCCAGGCAATCTCCAGAGCGATTGCACATCATTTATAATGTTCATTGAGCATTTTGCTTAATTGTGTCTCTTTCTGAAAGAGAAGTACAGCCCCCTCCTGACTCTGAGGAGCACAAGTGGCGAGATTCCCATGGATTGCCCCGTACTGCAGCTTGGAGCATTCAGACAAATGCCGAGCTGCCGGGTTTGTTCTGTGGGGCGGCCTCCCCCCGCCCTGTTCCCCTGCTCTCCGCATGCCCCCGCCCCTCCTTTTCCCAAGCAGGATGACCTGAGAGATCCTGACACTAATGTCTCCGGGCTGAAAAAAGCGCTCAGGTACTGGCACACTCGCCTCTTGAAGCCATTCAATTCACAACCGGCAGCTCTTGCAGGTGTCGCCTTTTGAACACCCTCCCCTCCCCTCTCCTCCCCATTCAGCCGACGCTGTTCACTTCTTGCTGTGCTATGATGTCTGTAAAAGGCGCAAGAATGGGGCTCATTATAACGCGGGACCACAGGCGACACCCCCTGTTTGGATGGATGGCTTCCCGTCTCTTAAAAAGGCAGGCGTTCAATTCAATGGTTAGGGGACCTAGGGATCCCCCTTACAAAAGCCAATTTTTCCCAGGTAATTCAGCTCCCTGCAGACGCCGAGAGGGGGAGCTCTGCACTAGAGCACTGGCGGTTGGGGAGCTAGTGCGAAGCGCACTAGCTGCTGGTCCTGCGCAGTCACCCTGCGAGTCCATCCCCAAACCCGTCGCTTCCCTTTGTCCCCAAAGCCCTCTCCGGTTACAGCTCCGCGAGGACGCAGAACGCTTCCAGCGTGTGTGGAGCCGGGGGTCTTCTAGTCACTTAAACACTGAGCAAGTCCCTGTGCTCAGTGACTCGATTGACCTACCATTCTTTCGAAGCCCCAAGACTACTTCTAGTGCGTGGTGCTATAGCAAGATTTCGTCCACTCCTGCAGTCAAGGGCCATTGGTTCGAATCTTGACTCACCTACTACTTACTAACCTGTGGGGTTTGGGGAAAGATAGCTTACTGAAGTTCAGTTTCCTCATCTGTGAAAGGAGGCGAGGACGTGTACTAGATGGTCCCTAAAGGGTCTTCTAGCTGAATGACAGTGAGAGTCTGGATGGATTGAAATTCAGAGGTACGAGCCAAGCTAGCATACGCCCCCCCTTGTAAGCCGGTTGTCTCATTAGCCGAAGTGAGAGGTTGACTGCGCCTTTGTCTTTTTTCAACATCTCTGGAACTGCCCTCTGAAAGGGGGCGATCCTCTTCTGATTTATCCCTACCCCAACCCCAGACCCTTTATCTTCCTCTCTTTGTCCTCTTGGAGATGACAATTATTGACTTTCCCCAAGGCAGTCCCAGAGTCAGCACCCACAAATGGCATTCTCGAGAAAAAAAAGGTAGCGTGGTCTCAGTCTCAGTCTGTCTCTGTGTCTTTGTGTGTCTGTATGTCTCTGACTCTTGTCTGTCCACCCCTCCTTCCGCGAAGTAATTCGACTAAGGGAAAAGTCACGGCGCACTGTGCCTTGCGCCTTCTCCAGTCCGAAAAAACTGCTTCAGACAAGCCTTTTTGTTTTTTTTTAGCGTATTGATAACTCTCTTCCGAAGTGAATGGTCCCATAGTATACTGTCAGCTCCGGAACATCATTCCTCTCCCACCTCTCGGCCTCTTTTTTGGTTTCTGTTCCACGCGTTTGGTAAGTATCTGCCATATGAATGCCACCTTGAGCTGCCTGTAGGCGTCCGAGCTTGGTTCCATGCCCTCTGCCCCACCCTGGGTATACTACCCAAGGTATATCGTGAGGCGTGCATTCCCCTCACTAGCCGAGCCCTTCGCTCTCCTCCAGCTCAGACAAAATAAACCTATATATGGAGATGGACGCGCATGAGCACAGGCATAGGCGCGTACAAGAACACACACACACACACACACACACACACACACACACACACACACACACACACACACACACACACACACACACACACACACGCCAGTCCTGGGGCAGGAAAACTGGGGGATTGGGAGATGCAGTTAATCTAGGGCCAGATGCCTGAATTATACCTTTTGGGGGAGGTTGTGAGGTGGCGGTGGCAGGGGGAAGCAGCATCTCCACTATTAGATAATGTGATTTGCCCAAGTGTCTGGAGGGCCTTGGCGTCTCATTTGTTACACTTGCTCGCGCTTTCTCTGAACTTTCGGGACGGTGACTAAAAGAGTGGAGCAGGCGGGAGCGAGAAGGGGTGAGAAGAGGTGGGAGGGATGGAGTGGTCCTTCCCCCCCCCCATTCTGTCCCCGATCCCCAGACTGGGCTTCTTCAGCCCTCCTCCCTCTCCTCTCCCTCGCCCCCTCCCTCTTCCCCCGCCTCGCCAGAGCACAAGTGGTAGGATTCCCATGGACTGGCGTGCTCTGCAGCTTGCTGCCCGGGCACCCGGGGCCCGGGGAGACGTGGCGGACACAGAGGGGTTTGTACACACGGTGACCTCCGCGATCTCGATATAAAAGGGCCTGAAAGGAGTCTGTTTATGGTGCATTACCAGTCAAGGGCTCAGGTACCAGCGCCTTGTGTCGGGGGAGCCTCCGCGGCTGCCCGTGATGCAGGTGCCTCCCATACAAGCGCCCCCAGGGGTTGGGGGCGGGAGGGAGAAAGAAAGAGGAGGGAAGAAGAGGGGGCAGGGGACTAAGCAGCAATTGCCGCCCCCACCGAGTCACTCCTGCAGGCTGGCTCTACACTTGCTCCACTAGCAGCCAGACTGAGAGAAACTGCCGGAGGAAAGGCCTGGAGGCCGAGGCCGAGGGGTGGGGGTGTACTGGGAAGGGTTGGAGGTGGTGGTGGTGGAATAATTAGGACATTATTTATAGATCTCACGTGACGTAAGAGGGGAGTCTGTAGGGGAAGCCCTGCTGCCTGTCTGCTAGGAGGGCAAAGTTGAGGGAAGGAGGTCACAGGAGACTTAGAACCTGACCCAGAAGCGTCCTTGTTCCATAGAGGACTAGGCTCTTGTCAAAGGGGACTTTTCCTGGGAGTTTGCTTGGGGTTGCAAGGAGCAGACCTGACTGGGGTGCCTTCCAGGATTCTAGCCTGTCCCTCTAAAGCCATCTCTTCTCTCATGATGATGAACACTCTTCCTAAAACATTGGTTTGGGTTTGGGCTACAGACTTGCAGAAACATGAGTCAAAAAACACAGAGGCCATCTAACCCAACCTATTGTAACTGCAGAAGAATTCTCACATCAGTCACAAATGCCCATCTGTGCTTGAAGATATTCAATAATGGGGAACCTACTACCTCCCTACAGCAGCAGGCCCTACTTTAGCAAAAATTGTTCTTGGAGAAAAGGGTCCCTCTTTACACTGGCCATAGCATTGACAGTCACTTCAGGGTTGAAGTTACTCCCTTTATTCCTTGGACATTCAGAGAAATTCCTGAATCTCACTATTGGAGATAAAGTTACAAAGGTGCCTTGATTTTCCCAGAATTCCCTGACAAGGTACAAGTGCTTTCCCATGCCCAACTTTGTCATTGCTTCTTAGACCTGAAGCAGCCTTTTAGCATCCAGGACAAATACTCAAAGCACACCACCTAGCCACCCAGCCCTTGGTTATTTTTGCTAACCAGGTGTTAAAATTCTATTGTTTCTACTATGTTAAAGGACTACAAATGGCAATGCCTTCTGAAAGTGCTACTTTAAACAAAGTCCTATGCTCCCTGCTTTAGTTATGGCCCTGAGAGGACACTTAGAGATTTCTAGTCCAATTCCCACATATTCCCCAATACAGAAATTGATCAGTGTCTAGAATTTGACCAATTAACAAAACTGCTACACATTTATTAAGCAACTATTCTTTATCAGGCACAGTACTAAACGGGATACAATTAAAAAATGAAAGACAGTCTCTCCCCTCAAGAGCTTGCAATCCCAAAGTAGGAGACAATACACGAAAGGAAAATAAAAAGTTTAGGATTGGGGTGGGGTGGGCTGAGGGTACAGCTGGTGACAAATGAAGATATAACAGGGATTCTGAGGCTCTATAAAAAGAGGCTTTGGGAAGAGTTGTTTTGCTCTGCCTTCCAGCCCTCCATTCAGAGATGTGAGTACCAAAGCTGAGATAATCTCCATGAAAATGAGTTTCTCCATAATGAGTTTATCCTGGTGGGGAGGGTCATGATAGTGGTGTCGAAACAAATTTTCTCAAAGATGCAAGGTTATAAATGCTGGTTAGATTCCCAGACCAGACCACAACATCTCAGTGGAAACACTGTACATTTGTAACCAAAATAGAAAACAATACCACTATGATACTTGTAATTAAATAAAATGGAAGATGATAAAGTTGAGGAAGAAATAGGTTTTCTTAATTTACTTTAGAATCATGGTTATAGAATTTTCCAACTGTAAGGAAATTCAGACATCATATAGTCCAATTACATTCTCCTCCCTATCTGCTGCATAGATAAGGAACCTCAGATTCAGAATGGTTGTGACTGCTTTATCATTACTTGCATGTTGTTATTGAGGAAGATCAGGCATAATTAAAGAAAGATAATGAAGTGAATGGAGACCTTGCAGAGTTTTTAAAGGGTACTTCTGACGTAGGTACTACTTTTAAAGGGTACTACTTGGATGTAGATTGTCTTTGTTATATGCATAATTTCACCTGGGTTGCATATTTTTTCCTTTAATTTGATAGAGATCACTAGCAATGCTCCTGTGTATTAGCTCACAAATGTGGTAAAGAAGAGACAGATTTTCCAAACACAACTGAGCCAGAGCTGAAAAGATAATGGAAAGAAGGGAGTCAGAGGATGGGTATGTACATGTGAGGAGGAAAAAACTTTGGAGGCATCATTAACTTAACTTTTAACAGTGAAAGAAAGAGGAGAAAGAGGAACCAATACTTTATGGGAAGAGTTAGACAAAAGGTAATTAGGAGAGAAGTCAAACAGTCTCCTTTGACCCCTAGGTGGAGCTGTGAACCCAGAATAGCTTGGTTGCCATCTAGAGTAGCTCAAATGAAGAACAGGGAAACTATGTAATTGGTCTTTTAAATGTACACAAAATCAATAAGTCAGCCTTTCCAGAGCTGGCATAATCAGAGTAGGCAGTCACCTGCATGGCTGGATTCCAAGGACACAGGGAAAATTACTTTCCACTTACCATGATACTTGAAATTTTACTATGTAAGTCAGTCAACAGGCTTTTTTTAAAAAGTACTTAATATATGCCAGGAAAGATTAATAATTTTAATCTCTTGAATTGTGGTTCAAAATGTCCTCATTTAAAATGTGAATACTTAGGAAGGGGGTAACATACTGAGCTGAAAGGCATTTATACCTTACAGGAAATTAGTGTATTATTACTTTGTCCACTATCAACTGAAATAAGTGACTTAGAGAATTGAAGTTTTATTGGATATAGGTCAGACAGGGATAATTTTGGGAACTTAGGCCTCACCTGAAGATAATAGGGTGGTTTTGGTGTATAGCTGAAGTGGGCATTGATTCTACACCAGCATAAACAGAGGAGGTAATTACATGCATTGTGTGATTGCAGAGATACAGGGCACTCTCTCATATGTCTCCACACCTATTGTGGGATGTGGGGTGATGGAGATAAAGCAAGAAAAAGGGACAAATAAATGTAAAGTGAAAGGGAACTGAAAAAATTTTTCATATATTTCAGTTTGTCTCGGACTGGTTCTATGGATATCCATTCAGTTTGCTCCAATCCTCTTTTCCCAACACAGATTAAGCTTCTTCATCTAAATGTACCAGTAGAACTACTAATTAAAGTTCTATCATTGGTCTAAGACTAAAGTTGAAATCATAAATATTTAATATTCAAAATACTCCTTTGGGGTAAAAAAATTACTTGGGCAAAAAAAAAGTGCATGCATTCCCAGAGATCCTATCTCCATGTTCAATGGATGAGTGATTAAAAAAAAACTTTTAAAGCAATTATTTGTAATCTAGTAAAACCTAGGTCTAATAACTGAAAAGCAATAAATAATCCCCCTGCACAAATTTTTAAAATAGTGAGAAGGAAGAACCTAATAACTATGTCAGGAAGGACTGGTAATATATTGAAAGTTAAGGAACTGATTAGAGAGAAATTGAAATCTTTGCAGAGGTATGGAGAAATACATCAGAGGTTCATGCACAGGGGATGGAAAGTATTATCTTCCACTGGCACCTGGGTTAGGGGGTAGTACTTATATGGGAATCAATGCCAGAGAATAGGACAATCAAGCCTTCCAATTTTTGCTATACTTTGCCACAAAGTATGTGGATGGAAAGTGTAGGAGCTAACAACCGGATCTCTATCTGGGTGCATGAGTCTTAAACATCTTCAGAAGCCTGATTGAGAAACAGGACCTAAGCCCCATTGATAACGTATCATTCTTTCCAACCAGAGCTATATGCTTATGGGATCATAGGATCTTACATCTAGAGTTGGATGCAACCTTAGAAATGTTTAAGTCCAACTAACTCATTTTACAGATGAGGAAAATGAAATACAGAACAGTTAAAACCGCCTGACCTAACCAAAACCTCCTTTCCTTCTCTCTCTCCCTATGTCTCACTTTGCATAAACTGATTTTCCATCCTCTCTGTAGGTGAGACAGAGGATAGAGTGCTGAACCTGGAGTCAGGAAGACCTGAGTGTGTGTGTGTGTGTGTGTGTGTGTGTGTGTATCCTTTTCTTATACATAAAGACATACACATATGTATATATATATATATATATATATATATATATATATATATATACACACACACACACATATATACACATATATATGTATATATATACACACATATATACACATATATGTGTATATATGTACATATATACACACTTTGCATACATATGTGTATATGTATGTGTGTGTATATGTGTACACACACACTCTTTGCAAACATGGTTAGGTCTCCACCATTCTTTAAAAAAATCCTTCCTATGAGAAGGCAAGGGTCCTACTTATCTGAGGCCAAGATATGACTAATGACCATTCTTTACCTTTTGCCATTTGTTCTATCCTGCTTTTATGTGAAGGAATTATGGACATGGATATGACCTTGTGATTTTTAAAAGGTCAGAATGGCAAGCTACCAGAGGTTCAGGGGGTTTTGTGGCCAGACAGCATGGCATTTGACATGACCATCAGGACTTATCTCAAGAGTAGCTGACTCAGCCAACAGCTATGCTGCTTTTGGAAGTGAACCTGATAGGGCAAATGCTACGCAGAAATTATAGTAAGTTTGAACCCATTCTCTCCAGGGATCAAGGTAATATAAAGGAGAGTGTGCTCCTAGGTGATGGGGAAATGTTTGCTCTTTGGTCCCTGCCATACTTCCACAGGGCAATTAGTAGCTCTGTTATTTTCTGAAGTTAGTGGTCAGCCTAGTGAAACTCTATGGTATACAGCCAAGTGAAACTTTATGATAATTAGCCAAGTGAAACTCTGTGAACCTGGGAAGCCTCCCTAGAGTGATTTATCTTTACCTGGGAGGCCAGCCTAGGGTAATCCATCTTTTTCTTGCTCAGTCCTCATGCCCTGTGCCCCTACGCTTACCTTGCAGACCCCCTCTGCTCACCCCCTCTGCTTTCCTTAGTAACAGCTTGTTTGTGTCTATATGACAACCTGCTTAGTAACAAATTGTGTTAGTTAGATATGTAAACCTAATGAAATGTATAAAAGGTTCCTCACCCCTGAGTTCTGGGCTGCTCCCCCTTTAATTGGCATGGGGTAGCCCCAGCTGGTAAATTAAAGCTCCTTAAAACTTTTTAATTCGGACTCTGTGGTCACTTTGTTAAGACTTGTCAAGTCATGTCATTTCAGCTCAGTGGATGTATTGTGGGACCTGGAGTTAGGAAGCCCTGAGTTCAAATCCAATCTCAAGATACTTACTAGCTGTGTGGCCCTGGGCAAGTCACTTATCTTGTTTGCCCTAATCCCTTGGAGAGAGAAATGGCAAAGCACTCCGAGGACTTTGTCAAGAAAACCCCATGGAGTTATGAAGCATTGTACGTGACTGAACAACAACAAACATCCCTTTGTAAAAGCTAAGAAAACAAAAACTGCCTAGACCCTCATGTCCCCTCAAGATGTCCCGTCTCTCCTCCCTTCATAATCAAACTCGTTGGGGAAAAAGGCCATCTGCAGTCACTGCTTTCATTTCCTCTCCTCCAAATTACTCCCTCCAAGATTAATAACAACGTCACGATTGCAAAATTGTTTGAACCTTAATCAGTTTTCATCCTTTTATTCTCTTTAGCATTTGACACTTTTGACTTCCCCCTCTTCCTAGACAAAATTTCCTTCCTGCGTAACACTCCCAGTCCTCTTTTGCTGCACCATCTCCCTAATATAATAATTTCCCTAACGTAATAGCTCCCTAAAATAATCTTTCAAAATAATCTCTCTAAAGCACTAGTCTGACTGTATCATTTCTCTGACCAATAATCTCCATGGACTTCCAGTTCCAGTAGGATAAAATATAAATCCTTCACCGAAGAGCCCAAAACACTTCACAGTTTGGGTTAAGCCTGCCTTTCTAGCTGTTAATGTTAACTTCCCTTTGTTCTCTCTAAATTCTAGCCAAATTAACCTAATCTCTGAACTCAGTATTTATTTTCCACTTTGCTGCTTTCCTGGACTTCATTATCTCAAGAAACACATAATTTTGCAAGATGAAATGAACTCAGAAAATCACACCTCCTCAGATCATTTACCACTCTGACTGCAGGACTCCATCATTTGAAAGGTTTACTTCCCCCTCCCCCGAGCTTCTTTTCATGCATTGTCTCCCCCATTAGACTGTCAGCTCCTTGATGGCAGGGACTTTTGTATCCCCAGCAATTAGCACAGTGCCTACAGCAGGTGCTTTTAATAGTTGTTTGTTGACTCTGACTCCATATTCCATCTCCTAACTCCAAGTCAAGTCTTAGGCTCCCTGAACATTCACTTATTGGAATCCCTTCAAGACTAAACTTGAGGGGAGAAGGGGCAGAGCCAAGATGGCAGAGTAAAAGCAGGAACTTGCCTGAGGCCCCACCCCAACTCCAATACCCATAAAATACATGATTCTAAACAAATTTTAGAGCTCCAGAACCCACAAAGTGACAGAGAGAAACAAATCTCTCACTGAAGGCAGCCTGGCAGGTCAATAGGAAGGGTCTTTCACACTGGACTGGGGACTGAACAATCCCATGTGAGCTGAGTGGGCTCAGACTCAGGGTGGACCCACCAGTGGCACAGACCAGCCAAAGCAGACTTCAGGAGAGTGAATCACCAGCAGCTGTGGTGGTTTCCAGGCTTCTCAACCCATAAACACCAAAGAAAAAGTAAAAGGTTAGTAGGAAACTCTGTTGGAACTGGGTGACAGAAGACCACAGTCAAGCCCCCTCCCCCAGAGTGAGAGGTGGCAGAGGCATGGCAGATGCAGTTGCTGCTGTGTGGCTGCCCCCAGAGCCCCTGGCCTGCAGATTGTAGGGGGACCAAGCAACCATTCAGAGGGTAATCGCTCTTTCTTTGACCTGCTTGGATCTGGGTTGCAGTCTTGGACAGTGGTCCTGGGGTGAGAAATACCAGTGTGCCAGAGCTTGTGGTGGCTTTAGAGAGGGTGCCCTCCTCATTGCTCTGGCAACTGTGGAAACCCCAGCAATCTGGGACATAGCTCTCTCCACTCTGGAAGCAGAGTTCTACCATGGCAAAAAGCTCAACAATCAAGTAATTGGCTGGCAAGATGAGCAAGCAGAGGAAGCACAATCAGACTGTAGATTCCTTTTTTGGGGAGAAAAAGGATCAAACATGGAACTAGAAAAAGACAACAAAGTCAAAACTCCTGCATCAAAAACTTCCAAGAAAAATATGAATTGATTACAGGCAATGAAGGAGCTCAAGAAGGATTTTGAAAATCAGTTAAGAGAAGTAGAGGAAAAATTGAGAAGAGAAATGAGAATGATGCAAGAAAATCATGAAAAGCAAGTCAACAGCCTGCTAATGGAGACCCAAAAATATTTAAGAAAATAACACCTTAAAAAATACACTAATTCAAATGGCAAAAGAGGTCCAAAAAGCCAATGAGAAGAAGAATGCCTTAAAAAGCCAAATTGCCCAGATGGAAAAGGAATTTCAAAAACTCGATGAAGAGAGTAATTCCTTCAAAATTAGATTGGAGCAAATGCAAACTAATGACTTTATGAGAAATCAAGATACTATAAAACAGATCCAAACAAATGAAAAAATAGAAGGCAATGTGAAATATTTCATTGGAAAAACCACTGACCTGGAAAATAGATCCAGGAGAGATCATTTAAAAATTATTGGACTACCTGAAAGCCATGATCAAAAAAAGAGACTAGAAATCATCCTTGAAGAAATTCTCAAGGAAAATTGTCCTGATATT
>CM053581.1:535691227-535712065 GCA_028627135.1 Pseudochirops cupreus
TTTAGGTATCTCCTTCCATCCTGAGGCTTGTAGAGTTGTCTTTAGCTGTGCATTGTTGAGGATAGTCCAGTTTATCAAGGTTGGTCATCATATGTACGATGTATCTGTGATTGTGTACAGGTGTTGCCTGGTTCTGCTCTTCTCACTTAGCATCAGTCTGTATAAGCTTCTCCAGGTAATTATGAAGTCCATCTCCTTCCCATTTCTTATAGCACAATAGTATTCCATTACATTCATATACCATAGCTTGTTCAGCCATTCCCCAAATGATGGGCATCCCCTATATTTCCAGTTTTTTGCAACCACAAAGACAGCTGCAATAAATATTTTTGCACATATGGGACCTTTTCAAAAGGGAAAACTTCTTGACAATCAGAGCTGGTTCAATATGGAATGTCTGCCTTGGGGAATCATTGATTCCTCACTGTTGTTATTCAAGAAAGGACTAGTTGTGGGCTGTATATGATTGGCTTCTATGGTCCCTTACAATGCTGAGCTCCTACAGTTCTAGGAATCTAATAAAATGAAACCCACTTTTGATATTCCTTTGGTACTTCAGTAATTAACCCCCTTCTCCCCCAAGGGAAGTTAAGGCAGATCTGCCTTAGATCAAGGTCTGCTTCGTAGCCAATGACATTAGTGTGGTGACTAGTGAATCTTTGTTCCATTCTATTTTGAGCACACTGACTCTTTAGTGGGAATGGCCTCACAATCTCTTTCCATTAAAAAAAAATACCAGCTTATCTCATTGCCTGAGATAAAGGTTGCTGCTGAATGCTCTTCCTAAGTGTTCTTGGCAGCAGTCCAGAAGGGCTTATTTTCAGTTGGGGGCATGGAAGATACCGGAAATTAACATATTAATTATAGTAGAAAAAGAGAGACTGAAAGGAGAGCTGGGAAGGTGAAGACTTCTATTAGTACTTCACCTACATTTACAAGGGAGATTCACCAATATTTGCAATAGTGCCTCCTCTCTATCAACTAAACAATGTAGGGGCTTTGGTGGCTTTGTATACACTTGTCCTTTCCCCTGCAATTGTCCGTGCTGGCCAGACAGAGTTGTGTTTTTAACTGAGTTGATTCAAAAATGGCAGTTCCCAGGAGCTCCTGACAGAATTGCTCTAGGGGCCACCTGGCCCCATTCTTGGATTTAGTTCTTGAGGTTGTTCTTTTGTCCCGGCATGCTGTTGTTTGGGTGGGGCTACACCTGTTCATTGGGAATCCGAGAAACTGAGGCAGTTACTGTTGGCTGTCCTCCCTGGCATTTGATGAGATTGCAGCAGAATCAGTCTTTTTTTTGTACATGTGAGTCGGTATAAAAACTGATTGGTGCTTTACTAGGGGATTCTTAGTCTTTTGGGGGGGAGGGAGTCATGGATTCCTTAGAAAAATGTCTTTAAGTGTGCAAAGTAAAATATGTAGGATTATAAAAAACAAAACCAACCCAACTATATCAAAATACAGTTTATCAAAACATGAAAATAAAGTTCATGGACTTCTAGGTTTAAGAACTCCTGCTCTTCCCAATGATTTCCTATTTGTTATTTGTATAATGGCTCCAGCCATACATGACCTGTGATCCTCACCCTATACATTGCCCTGAAACACTTAAAGTCTGTAACACAAAAACACTTTGACACAAATATAAACTATCTCTAATTGTTCTATAATTGATTCATGTATTGAACAGTAGTACTATAGTAGCTGGAAGGATGGATTTGGGATCTGAAAGATCTGAATTCAAGTCTTACCTCAGTCATTTACTAGTTGTGTGACTTGGGCAAGTTATACTCTCCCTAAGTCCCAGTTTCCTCATCTTCAAAATGGGGATAATAATTGCACCTGCCTTACAGAGCTGTTGTGAGATAACATATGGTAAAGTTGTTCTGCTAACCCTAAAGAGTTATATAAAAGCTATTAGTATTATGTAATAATCTCATTAGTATGCTACTCTATAAGTTTCCTGAGGGCAGAAATCATGTCTTAAGTGTGTTTTCCTACTTAAATTCTATAACTCTCAGCATAGTGTTGGGCATATATAAAAAGTTCTAAATAAGATATTGTCGGCTCACTAACTTACCTCAGCTGAATGTTATCAGAAAATTTGGTGCTAGAAAACAATTACTGGTATATCAGGAATTCATTCCAGGAAGAAGCAGAGGTTCTGGATAGCAGATGTAGATTGAAAAGGAAAGAAACACTCCAATTGATGAATTTAAATATTGATCACCCTTTGCTTAGAGCTGGCTATTTAACAAAGTCAACAGAGGTAAGAGGTAATAGTTTCTGTCCTTTCTACTGAACCCTTAAGGGATGATTTATTTTTGGTTCAAGCCCTCTAGGAGTGATTTTCATTGCTTGAATGAGAAGAGGTAGGGAAGGAGGAGTCAGTTGACTAGAGACCCCATGCAGCCTATTTTTCTTCATACCACATGTTACAAAACAAACAGACCTTATTTATCAAGGTAGGTGTTCATGAATTCTCTTGTCTTTTATTCCAATGCTATTCACACTTAATGTTGACTACTTAGTTTTTGCCACCAGGATTTCAGTTCTTACTTGTTTGTGTGGCTCAAGTATTTGTGATTTTCATTGCTTGAATTGAGATGGATTATTATGTCATCTTTGTGAAGCCTGATTTCTCCAAAAGGTTGTGCTCCTGCCCTCCTCTAAACCCTATAGAATGTTGTTTATACTTCACTAGGGGCACTTATTTATGTACTTTGTCTTGTGTACTGGTCTCATCTTTCCTTCCTAGACAATAAGTTTTTTGGAAATTGAAACCATGGCCTTATTCATCTTTATATTTCTATCATAGTGGTTGTTGCCCTACATTCTTGAAGGAGACCAAAATGACATCACTATTCTAGAGTCAAGTTATAGTGTGTCCAACTGTGGCTGATCAGAATGTCCTACCACAGGTGGGGCACAAACAGTCCATATGAACATTTGGGGTGAATTCTCTAAATTTGTGCATCTCAAGTTTCTTTTGATAGGCATAGTGCCTTGCATATGGCTAACAAAAATAATTGTTTACCTGTTTCTCTATACAGTATTTACATGAATTACCATGGAGAGAGGCACAAGACAGGTATAAGCAGGCTACAACACATTATAAACAGGGAATTACTTAGGAGAAGTTGTGTAGAGGATGCCACCAGACAAATGTGTACTTGGAGAAAATATAGAACTGTCAAGATAAGCAATGGACAGCTTGTGTGAACCATTGATACCCATACAGCATCAAGAGAACTTGAGGAGGGATCTCAGATCATTGAGTGGATGCCTTTGGGTGAATTTATAAAGATAATGATGAGAGTCCTCCAGAAAAGATAGGCATGGATGAATTATAATTTGCATTGTTGGAGGGAACACTCATGCCAATGAAATTGCAGATGAACTACAATATTTGGGGTTAATGAATGAATGAATTATTGGATACCTATTGTTCTCAAGGAATGAACTTGGTTACTCAAGAATGGATTTTTTTTTTGATTGTGATGTTATATTCTTAACTTCCTCTAGAAAGGCTGCATTAACCTTGTTGCAATAATCTATTTGATACCTATTCTCTCTTCACCCCCATCCCAAGCATATGATGCCTATTCACATTTCAGAAGAAAAGGAAGCAAACCTCTCCCTCAGAGTTTTGGATGTGTGGTCAGATGTGAAGAACTTTCATTAAAGCTAAAATAAACCCCAGAGTTGTTGGAGGGGAACAAAGAAAAAAAGCTTAAGGTCTATCTTTAAGCTTATCAACAGTGTTCCTATACCCCTCTTTTTACCTTTCATGAGGTATCCCAGTCATACTTAATTTCCAATTCTTATTCTCACTTTCTCAATGGCAGCCTTCTCACCCTGGAAATAACTGCTCAGAAGCCCTTCTCTCTTGATTGTTGATTCTCTAGCCTGGACTACCATCATCTTTCCCAAGAAAAACCCAAATGGGGTCTTTCCCCCAGAAGGCACTGAAGGTGAAGAAGGAAGCCGTTGTCTCCCTCAATTCAGAAGCCAAGTCCAAGGCTTTGAAAGCCAAGAAGGTGGTGCTGAAGGGTGTCCATGGCCACAAAAAGAAGATTCGAACATCTCCACCTTCCGGCAACCCAAGACAGTAAGACATCAAAGGTAGCCCAAATACCCTCAGAAAAGTCCCCTTCGGAGAAACAAGCTTGATCCCTATGCCATCATTAAGTTTCCTTTGACCACTGAGTCTGCTATGAAGAAGATTGAGGACAACAACACCCTAGTCTTCATTGTGGATGTTAAGGCCAACAGTGTCAAATCAAGAAGGCCGTAAAGAAGTTGTATGACACCGACATGGCCAAGGTCAACACACTGATCCAGCTTGATGGAGAGCAGAAGGCCTATGTCCGTCTTGATCCAGACTATGATGCTTTAGATGTTGCCAACAAAATTGGAATCATCTAACTTAACTGTGTCCAGCTGTGTCCCATTCCACCTACAATAAAAAGTTTTCCAGAAAAAAAAAAGAAAAACCCAAATGGGGTCACAAAGACTGTGACAGGACTGAAACAACTGAACAATCACAACAACAAAAACCATTCATGACTGTTCTCAGCCATACTCACTTCACTCTCCTGCTCAGCACTCACTCTCCGGACTTTTCCACCTCCTCCTCAACAGCAGCCCTGTTCTCCAAAAGTACTCTGCCTCTCAACTTTCAGCTTTCCAGCTCCTCTTTATGTGTTGGCTTTCCTTACTTGAACGTAAATTCCTTCAGGATATAGACATCTTGTTTATTGTGTTTGTATACCCAACATTCAGTACACATAATAAGGGCTTACCAAGTCGTTTATTTATATCTACATCATCTACCTATGTTAGGGGCAGTGGATAGAACATTGGGTATGGGATCAGGAAGACTCATATTCCTGAGTTCAAATCTGACCTCAGACACTAGGTGTGTCACCCTGGACAAATCACATAACCTAGGTTGCTTCAGTTTCCTGATCTGTAAAATGAGCTGGAGAAGGAAATGGCAAACCCTTCTAGTATCTTTGCCAAGAAAACCCCAAACGAGGTCGTGCAGATTTGGACCTGACTAAACAACAACATCTATATCTATTTCCATCTATATATTTATTTATCTCTTCTTATCCTTAATTAAGATTCTAAATATCAAATGCCAGTTAGTTGTAATTTCAGTTTTTATGTCTGTCCCCTCCTCTAACAACAATAATGCATGTGATTTTTTCCCTTTGTCACCTCTTTTTTTCTAATGAGTCATCATTGTAAAGGCTGCCAGTATCAAATGAAGAGGCAATTAGAGTGGGGAAAAAATCAATGTCTAATAAAATAGGTCTTTTCTGATTTCTTCTTCTGTGCAGATTGCTAATAAACAATGTAAGGTTCTTTTCTGCTATGTATCTTTTCTTGAAAAGTAGTAGGGCAAATCTGGGAATCAGGCTTCAGGGATATAACATGACCTTAATCCTAATCCTTTCCAAGATCTCTGTGGGTCTCTTATACTTGAAGATCCCCAAATAAATGGTCTCTGGGCCCAGAACAGAAGGTTAATTCCTAGTTTTTTTTTTCAAGAGGCCATTAGGGAATTCAGAAAATAAAAACTAACATTGTTAAAATTACAGTTATACCATGAGCCATTTCTGGCATTGAGAAACCTAGGAGTCTGGTATAAATCCAGGTCCATTCACTCTAAGGTGACAGTGCCAAGGAAAGTGTCCATCACTGACTGCTGTTGTAGCAGTAGCCATGGTAACAGTGGCATCAGTGACAGCAATATCAGTAGCAGTGACAGCAAGATCAGCAGCAGTGATAGCAAGATCAGCAGCAATGATGGCAAGATCAGCAGCAGTGACAGCAAGATCAGCAGCAGCAGCACTGATAACAAGATCAGCAGCAGCATCAGTGACAGCAAGATCAGCATCAGTGATAGCAAGATCAGTGGCAGTGACAGCAAGATCAGCATCAGTGATAGCAAGATCAGCAGCAGCAGCAGTGACAGCAAGATCAGCAGCACTGAAAGCAACATCAGCAGCAGCAGCAGCAGTGATAGCAAGATCAGAAGCAGTGATAGCACTAGTCCATATTTCACAGATGAGAAAACAGGTCAATAGAGTCTTGATCCTATTAGGGATCAAAGGTCACAAAGGTGGGCACTACCGGACTCATGTGAGAGTCCAAAGTGTCGAGAGACCCTTCAGTGGCAGGGGCCTCTCCCAGTATTGTCTAGTTTTGATTCAATGCTTTGTTTCTGTTCAGTTCCTACTGCCTTAACTGCTGGTGGTCAGTCTTTACTAGTTCCCTTCTCTATATAATGTCTCCAAATTAAATGAGAATAGAGAAACCCAAGAGCAGAGGGGTCCATGTGATGAGGACCAAGTGGTCTGTGTTGTGAAGGTGTATAAAAAGATTAAAGATAAGGCAAGTTCATAGCTCATCTTCAATAATTCTGATATCCAACAAGGACCTAACAAAAAGATATCAACTTGCTTTTCCTTTGAAGGCTTAGGAGAAGCCCAGAGAGGTGGCGACAAGCCCAAGGTCATTGAACCAGAGTCCTAGGGCATTTGAACCTAGAACTTCTGATTCCAAAACCATGGTTCTTTCCTCTCCATCAGGTCACAGAAGCCCCAAAGTAGGCACAAGGTTCTTGGACTCTACCACCCAGGAGGAAGATCTGAATCCCTGATGACATCCATATTTTCTCCATCTCTTTGTTATTTCTTGGAGTCAAGATGACCTAGAACAGTGGTTCTCAACCTTCCTAATGCTATGACCCTTTAATACTCATATGTGGGCATATCTGCATGTGGGTGGACTCGCCTGGAGACGGATAGAGGAGCGGTGTCCTGGTTCTTAAGACCATGAGAAATATGTGTTTTCCAGATGGTCTTAGGCGAACCCTGCGAAAGGGTCATTCAACCTCCACAGGTTGAGAACCGCTGACCTAGAAGCAGACAGAAAGCAAGGTTTGAATCTTCCTTACTCTCAGGCTTGCCTTAACTAGATTAGTTCTGCTTATGTAATATTTATCCTGTGGCCTTTATTTCATGGCATCATCATGTAACACGGCGGGTCTTCATTAGGAAGGTTGAGAACCACTGATCTAACAGAAAGTCCCACAGTGAGTCCAGTACAAAATCCAAGGTCAAAGATGTTTTCAAACTGTGATTTAGATTTTTTTCTGCAAAGAGAGTAACTCAGGGACAAGGATGGTGTTTGTAGTAGAGGATGGAGGGTAGATATTGGGACTTTCCACTTGGGTCTCTTGAAATGTTTTCCGTAAACTAGTTTCTCCTTCCACTCCTTCTTGTTTTTCAGTATATACTTATAATCATCCACCATTCTTCTCTGTTTGCATTTACAAATGAGTTTATATTTTAAACTGATGTTGCCAAGTCAAATGCTGGTAAGGGTAGACTTTAGGGTCATTTGGTCTCCTTTCAGGAGCCACACACCTTATCTCAGGGAAGATAATCATAATTTATACTAAACTGTGGTAAAGGCAGAACTCAGTTACCTAGGGAAATTCTGACTCTCGCAGCATCTCAAAAGGCTGAACATAAATGAATCTAAGTCACTTTTTACAGCAAAGCCCTAAGAAGGAAGGAGGGGCGGGGGAGCGGCATTTATTAAGTGCCAGAAACTGTGCAAAGTGCTTTACAAATACTGTCTCATTAGAACTTTACAACAGCTCTGGAAAACAGGTACTATTATTATTCCCATTTTAAAGTTGAGGCAGCAGCTAGGTGACTTGTCCAGGATCACATAACTAGTAAGAGTCTAAGGCCAGATTTGAACTCAAGTCTACTTGACTCCAGGCTCAGCACTATCTCCCACCTAGCTATTAGTATTGCTGTTATTTTATTTCTAAACACCAATTATTTATATCCTAAGAGTCTGACATTCAGTATGGAAGAGGAAGTGATGGCGGTCTTTATGAAGACGAGTAACAGGATAATCAAAGCTGATCACCTTCAGGATTGTCTTTAGGAACCTAACAAAATCTACTGACTGTTTCTACTAAAGATGGATTAATGAACTTGAACCTAGTTTCCTTTGCCCTGAAAAGTAATGGAGGTTAACGATCCTATCAGATAGTATAAGAACTTTCCATTTTTTTATATCTTTAGTCTGGGAGATCTAGACTTATTTTAATGTTTCTGGATTTAATGCAATATGAATTCCGAGTAAAAGGATGATCGTAAATTTTACTAGAGATAGAGTTACTTTGAACTGCATTAAGATGCATAAATTTCATGTTTCTATGACATTTCCTGTGTTTCTAAGCCATCTAATAACACACTTTGGAAGGAGAATCTGAGATGTTATATTCTGGTAATTGGATTATACTTGATTTTTTAATCTAGTTTCCTTTTGTGAGAATTCAGTGACAATTATCAAAGGATTTGCCTTAGTCATGGGGACACTTGCCTTTAAGGGTGCTAAAGAAGTCCTTTGTCTCCCTCTGGTGCTGAATTAAAGAATTACAGAGTCCTTGGTCTCTACTTCTAGTACCTACCTGCACCTTTGCTCATAAAATGTTAGGGTTCAGAGCTGGAAGAAATCTTAACGATCACGTAATCCAACCCCTCTCCCCCATCTTAATAGATAATGAAGTTGAGAAATATAACAAACAAAACAGCTGCCGTCCACATTGCGGGAGCTTATTTTCTATCCATGGAGATGATCTGTACAAAATTTACATAAACCAAATACACAGTAATTTGACTGGGAGGAGCACTAGCTATTGGGGGAGGAGGGTGAATCAGGAAAGGTTTCATATAGAAGTGGTGCTTAAACAGAGTATTGAGAGTAGGAAGGGTTTCTAAGAGTTCAGGAGGGTGAGAAAAGGCATTCTAGGCATGGGTAAGTCCAAAGGCAAATAGACAGGAGATGGAGCATGTGAGAAACAGTAAGATCATCTTGATTGGACTGCGGAATATGTGGAGAAGACTAATGTTTAAAATGAGAAATTGTTGTTGTAAAATAATTTATTTCAGAATTTCCTGATACATATGTACCTGATAATAGCAAAACATGGCTACATGATTTTTAAAAAATACATATACTCATATTATAGATATATATATATGTAAAATACACATGTATACCTAATAATATGTCATTTAAAAACAGTAAACAAAAGAAACTATGGAACTGTTCTCTATCAAATGAAACTAATCATTATTTCTTGATTTAGAAAGTGATGAAATCATTTAAGCTGCTTGCTTGCCCATAATATTTGCCATACACAGTCCCAGAATAATAAATTCAGACTTGGAAGAGAATTCAAAGGCCATCTAGTCCAAACCCATACTCAGGTAGGACCCTTTCTGCCGCATCCTGGCAATGGGCCTTTATTTGTTGTCCTCTAGTAATAGGGAACCAATTACCTGCTGAGGTTGCCCACATATGTAGTAAAACTCCAGTTTTTAGTATTTTCTTTACACTGACCCTGAATTTTCCTCTCTGCCACTACTTAAGAAAAAATTCTTAGGTCTTCCTTCTTAGGACCAAGCAGAACAAGGTTACCGGCTTATTCCATAGGACAGTACTTTGGAGTCTTAAAGACACTTGTCATGGTCCCTCTAAATAGTCTTTGATCATTAGGCTCCTCAACAATTCGATTATCCTTCTTTAGAAGAGGTCACAAAATGTCACCCCTAGACAGGAACCCAATACTCCAGGTGTGGCTTTGCCTAGGCAGAGTATAGTGGTGCTATCCCCTGAGTTGTATGCAGGAACACAGAATTTATGTCAGATGGCCTGGGTTCAAATCCCAGCTTTGTTTCTTGCTATCTGTGTAACTATAGCAAATTACTGGTCTTCAATTCCCTCATCTGTAAAATGAGTTAGTTGTAATTTTGGCTGTAAATCTATCACCTGTAAATCTATCTATAAGCTCTCTCATTCTGGATCTGGTCTAAGATTAGACAAGGGGTTAGGAGTTGGAATGATCATTTCCCTGGGGTTTAGCAACCTCAGAATGAGTCATCAATCTAAGCATCACAGGATTATAGAGTTGGAAAGGAATAAGTCTTCATTAAGTACCCACCGTGTGCCAGGCACTGTACTGAGTGCTTTGCAATCTCTTTTGATATCATTTGAGTCCTGTGAGGTAAGTGCTATTATGATCTTCATTTACAGATGCGTGACTTGCCCAAGGTCACACACAGCTAGTAAGTATCTAAGGCTAGATTTGATGTCCAATAGACGTCTTAAACTCAATACGTCCAAAATGTCTTTCCCTCTAAACCTTCCTCCTCTCCTTACCTTCCCTGTTACTGTAGAGGGTAACACCACCTTCCCAGTGCATCAGGCTCACAACCTAGCAGTCTTCCTGGATTCTTCACTCTCTCTTACTCCATACCCAAGCTGTTGCCAAGACCTACTGATTTCACTGTTGCATCGTCCTTCATATATGCCCCTCCCCTCCTCTGACATGTCATCTCACACCTGTATTACTGCAGTAGCCTGCTGATGGGTCTTCTTGCCCCAAGTCTCTCCCCACTCCATTCTATTCAGTCTAAAATGCAGTTCTGATCATGTCCCACACACTCCTCCCTACCCAACTCCCAATAAACTCCAGTGATTTCCTATTGCCTCCTGGAGCAAATACAAAGTGCTCTGTTGGCATTCAAAGCTCTTTATAACTTAGCCCCCTCTTACCTTTCCAGTCTTTTCACACTTTACCATCCTACACATACTCTTTGGACTAGTGACCCTGGCCTCCTGGCTGTTCCACCAACAAGACGCTCCATCTTGAAGCTCTGGACATTTTTTTCTGACTGTGCCTCATGCCTGGAATGCTCTCCCTCCTCTGCTCTGACTGCTGACCTCCCTGGCTTCCTAAGTCCCAGCTAAATTCCCATGTACTACAAGATGACTTGTATCCCCAGAGCTTAGCACAATGCCTGACATGCAGCTACTTCATAAATATTGATTGGATTGGGGGCTTGGCAAGATGTGACAATGGGCAGTACAACAAAGGATCATGAGTTTGGGAGGTAGAGGATAGTACGAGATTGGAACTGTTCATAGAGGGGTCTGAGACAGGGAAGGGAGGGGAGTCTAGTCAGTGTTTCCTGTCCCCTTGATGGCCTAGGGGAGTGGGGGAACTGGGAGGAGGGTGTAAAAGAATGAAATAAAAATTAAAAATTAATTTAGACTGATGATAATAGGCAAACCATGTTTCTGCTAATGTTAACAAACATTTTTGTGAACTTTCCCCTAAATTCAATCAAAATGACTTTATAGCCTTAAAAAAAAATCCCAATTTTTGGAGCAAGTTTTCAAGCACGATGACTTATAAATGTGGCCACCAGGGGACGCTGTGGCCATTAGCCAGTCTCTTCAGTCCAGTCCCCAAGTTCCACTGGTTGTCATTCATTTTCTGGCTCCACCCCTTGTGTTAGAGTTCTGACATTCAGTTCAGTCTAAGCCTGTGTGTCCACCAATCATCTCACTCAACTTATTCCTCCACCCATGAGCAACTGCTGTTCTTCCCTTCAAGATGTCAATCAAATACCCTTACACCAGCATCATTATCCTAGTAAGTAGCTTAATTAGGATAATAGGTAATGAGAGCACATTGACTGTTATTCCATTTGATCTCTAACCCTAACCTCCTCCGCCTTCTAAAAATAGAAACATTTTCTCTTTCCTCCCCCCTTTTAGCTTCTCTTCTCCTCCTTCCCTTTCCTCCTATCTCCTCCCACCACCCCCCACCTTGTCATTGGGATGAGATTGAGAACCTAGAAATTCAGTCTTTTTTTAGACATCTCTTTCCTTTAAAGGAAGAGAAAGAATACCTATACAGTCAACTCGATCCTAAGCTAGAAAGTGTTATAAAAACGTCAATGGTTCACCTGGTTTCAACTTCGTGGGCAAATAGGCCATCAGGATGATTGCTTCCTCCATAGTTGCAGAAGCCAAACTCTTCAGGATGAGAAATTTTGCTGTGCCTCCATATGTCCATGCAATGCTAACCTGGAAAGAAAGTGCTAATAAAATGCACTACTAGGAGGAGCCATTGGACTGTCAGAAACAGGCACAACCTCTTGGGCCACTGGTCCCTCCAAAGCCTTCTCTTTCACTTTCAAAGACTCAGGGCAACATGTCCAAAATCATTATCACCCTACAAGTCTATCAGTTGAATTGAACTCTGTCCTCAAGGAGGCCTTCATCAGTCTCGTGATTCTCTTGTGTCTGGTTCTAACTGGGGGGAAACCACTATACTATACTAATATATAAACATATTTACTTAACTATAGATAAAATAAATGTTGTAATATAAATGGGTATCCATAAATAAAGCAGAGTTGGATGATGAAAAGCACACAACAAGCCTGTATTTCACAACAGATTTACATTGGGACAGAACATTTGTATGCCCTAGACAAGGTTTGGAAGCTGCACCATATTACTCCTACCCTCCCACATAGTGTTATTGTCCTTTGGAGGATTGGAGCCTTTACAGTAGCACAGGTGATGTGGCAAGATAAATCACTTTGTACCAAGGAGAGCACAATTTTCTGGCCAATGTGCATTCTACTGTCTGGCGTCAGTCAACGTACGTGCTTAGAGAGGGTGCTTCTGGGCATGTCTACAAGATGATTCTGCCGTTCAATTCAGAGCATACATAGGTTTCGTGACTGTTTACCATCCACTTAAAGGGCAGTAAAGGAAAGCCTTTGGTTTGCTTGCTGAGTTGGAACTGAGAGTACCTACAAAAGTCACAAACAGATCAAATCTTTTCCTTTCCTTCTTACTAGCCATGAAGAATAAGAATACCTCTGGGGTGTCCTCCCCACTGGCTAGCCCCTGAGCCCAAGGCTACCTAGGCCAGTCTGTATCTGGGATGAGGCTGCCTCTTGAGTTCTCTTTTGTTTGGTACAGGGCCCTGTGAGACCTCAAAAATCCAGAAGTCCAATGGCCAAGCTTGGAAAAGGGCCAAGAAATGACTTGCCTGGCAATGGATCAACCTAGAAGGGTAGATAAACTCTCTCCTGAAAAATTGAGCAACTTGTCCATCTGGAAGTGATCTAGCTATGCTATCTGGCAGTGAACTTGGTGTTGGGAGGAATGCTTTTAGTGGTCACTTTAAATCAGTCTAGAGACTGATGTGTAGAGGGGAGGGTATGCCCCCATTTGGAAAGGAGATGTTTTTGTCCTTTGGTTCTTGCTATATGTTTTCAGCAAAGTTCCCTTTCTAAAAGCTAATTGATATGAACTCATTATATGACATTGGGGTACATTCCTCATTGGTTATTGAAATTGGAAGGACATACAATGGAAAGTAAGTGCTCAAGCCAATGGCATGAGAACAATCCATGCCACTAGACCTCAGGGGTACCCCTAGGGCTTTTAAGGGGAGACATTGACAACGGAGCTTGGAATGCTCAACCTAGTATGCTTGTGGGTTGGTAGAATAAGTCCACAGTCTCACTCCACTGGCATTAAAAATATTTGCTTTTGAAAAAGTATCTCTAATTGTACTCCTTCCTTTGCCACATACATTCCAGACCAGTGGTGTCAAACTCAAATAGAAGACCATATGATGACTTAGAAAACCAGAAATTAACATTAACTATATTTTATTGTGCTTTCATTTATTTTGGTAAACATTTCTGAATGGTATTTTAATCTGGTTCTGCCCCCTGAGGGGGAAATTCAGGAAGTTTTGCACATCAAGCAGCACATAGCTTGATGACTAGGAGTTTGACATCTTTGCCTTAGATGCCTGCTATTTCTTGTTTACCTCTTGGATGTAGGGCTATTGCAATAGTACTTCGTTAAAAAAATTTAGGTAGCAAGAATTGTAATTTCATTGCGTAGAGGGAAGTCCCAAGGAGGAAATTCTCTCCCCTAAACAGAATAGCAGTTCTTTAACTTATAGTCTTGGTTACTTGGAGGCACCAAGAGATGAAGTGGTGTGCACAAAATAACACAGCCTATATGTATATATAGGGTTGTTTGTCTTTTGTTCTTAAAGAGGACCATGGCATCAGGAAAGTGATGCCATGACTTGCAAGTGAATTGGATTTAAGTGAGGAAGGCCTTTGTACCAGAGGACACTCTTGAATCCAGGTCTATGTGGACTCTAAGCCTGGCTTTCTAATCACTGTACTCTTGTGCCGCATCACAAATGCAATGTTCTATAAGGCACAAGAATGAATTGGATGTTCCACTGGGTCTATGGAGCCATGACCTGTTGGACCCATCACTGAAGGAACATCTTATTGGGAGAAAGGAAAGGGAGCAAAAAAAAAAAATCCACATGTAATCACCTGCCTTTTTTATTCAGGGCCACTCCTTTTGCACATTGCCTCTTCCTTCCTTGTAGCTGAGGGTGATTGTATCAATTTGATGTCAGATCCTATAATCATATGATGTTTAACTTTATCAAGGATGCTTAACTTCATGACGTGGCCTCATTGGCTTCTGGTGAAACCTTTAGACCCCTTCTCAGAATAATATTTTTAAATGCATGAAATAAAATATAGGATTACAAAGGAAACCAATTATTTTGAAATATTAGAGGAAATATTTTTTAAAAACCCAACAAATTTATGGATCATAGGTTAAACCTCTGGATTATAGGATCATGGATTTGTAGCTCTAAACAGCTTGAGCTAGAAGTTCTAAGCACTGATTGGTAAATTTTTAGCATGGGCTAATTTACTCTTTGGAAATCTACAAATGCTACAAATCAGATCTTGGTTTATTGTTTATCGATTGTCTAGACATCAGAAAGTGATGGTAATGATGCGGACTCTAGATGGCCTCCTGAGGTCCCTTCCATAGCTTCCTATCCATGATCCTAACTTTTCAAGGTCACCAGAATGTGCTCATCTACTTGCGAGACCCACAAAGACTGTGCTATAATGGTTCCAGTTAAAAGTCAACAGCAGTCTGATGGCTGTCAATCTCACTCTCTGTTCCTCCTTCATTCCCCCCTCCCAGCTGTTGTTAAATACTTATTTACTAACACACCTCATAGAGGCCATCTAGATCAACCCCTTCATTTTGTGGTTGGAGGTGAAGAAACAGAAACCCAGAGAAGAGGGTTAGGTGACTGAGGTCTCACAGGTACTCACAGGTACTGAGGTCATGGCCAGGTTTCAAAGTCAAGTCCTCTGACTCCAAATCCAGGATTCTTTCTGTTGTGCCATGATTTTAGACCAGAATGAACGTCTAGTTTCTCTTTACCCATGGGTAGACTCAAAGCAGAAGTTATTTTCCTATCCTAGAGAGTTCATAAGACTCTTAATGTTTATGGATTATTGGTTGAGAGAGAGGAAACATGATGCTGTGGAAAGAGCACAGAACTTAGCCTGGCATATAGTAGGTACTTAACACATGTTTATTGATTTACTATTGAACTATGGTCAAAGGATGAGAATATGAATCAGAAGCTCTGAAAATTACTACCTGGGAGACCTTGATCATCAACTTTTCTGGGTATCTCTCATTTTTAAAACAAAGTGTTTGGGTGAGATGATTTTTGGGGTCCTTCCTTACTCTAAACCTTTCTGTGTTAATAGAATCCTCTGAAGATAACTTCCAGTGCCTTCTTCCCCTGACACATTGCTAGGTTCTATCCTGAGGAGCTAAATGTATACAAATGAATAATTTCCAAGGAATCCTACCTTTGGAACTTATGCTTTCTAACAAGAATGCTAATCAGAGTTGTGCTCCAGCTGGAGGGGGTTTAGGTGGTAAAGGAGAGGTACAGATTAAAAATTGAATTCAATAATCATGTGATTGTTTTAATGAACCAAAAATGTATTCCCTTTCCACTTCCCCTGTCATTAAAAAAAACCACAATGTAACAAATACACAATGTTAAAACAAAACAAAACAACCAGATTCTCACATTGGCCATGCCCCCAAACCATGTCTCATTCTGCATCCTGACCCCATCGTCTTTCTGTGAGGCAGTGGGTAGCCTAGCTCATTGTCTGCCCCTTGGAATTTACGGATGGCTGGGGCATCGATCGGAGCCCTTAGGGCTTCCCAAGCTATCTGTCTTTATAATGTTGTTTCTGTGTTTGTGTTTTCACTGTTTTCCTGGTTCTGCTCACTTCACTCTGCATCTGTTCAAAAGTGACAGGAAGAGAATATATGGTTTTCTTATCACTCTGAGCGAGTTGGTACTTGGATGTGCTGATGAAATTTTCCTTTTCTCAAGTGGCTAGACTAAATTTCAAAACGGTTTCAGAGTGTCCAGGTTTCACTAGTAGGGAAGGGAGAAATGGATGTCCTCCAATTAAGACACTAGGCTCTAGTTACAATTTGAAATGAAAAGCAGCTCTTGGCACCCATTGGGATTATCTCTGGGTCCATCTTGTCTGCTAAGTGCCTGCTCTGTAGAGCCCTGCAGGATCTCTTTAATGTGCCAATTAGATCCCCATCACCCATGTGGGCTGGAGGAGAATAGCTGGGCCCCCAGCATGCAGCAAGGCAAGATAACAAATAATAAGAACAGTGCAAAGACGTAAGGGGTCAGAAAGGGTTAAATGCTGTCAAACAACTCACATCCCTGAAAAATGCCCACTCTCCCCTCCCCGCTACTAATCTCTGACAGACAATTAGAGCTTTTGATTTATTAGCAACCCCAGACACAGACCAAGTCTTAAAGAAAAATGAAGACTTCAGCTGCTTCTGTAATAAAGGCTGCCATTTCCTAAGTAGGAAGCGGGAAATGTGGCTGATGGTTTTTTAAGTCCATGACAATCAGTCAACCAACAAGCATTAAAAAAAAAAAAAAACTTACTATGTTCCAGGGACTGTGCTGGACCATGGGGATATGAAGACAAAAAAATGAAATAGACCCTTCCCTTAAGGAGCCCTTGGGTAATGTTTATTCTGCGGCAAAAACCAAATTGCTACTGGAAACTAGTATCTGCCACAAAAGCTAAGTATACCACAGTGTCATCATTGGGCCCTAGATAATGATCAAGCTAAAGAAACATTGATTGTTTGGTATTTGTGCTGTTGTGAGATTAATGGCCAATTGGAGAGAATAATTAATGCTCCAATTTGCATCCATAGTGCTCTGTTTTCCCCACAGAAGGTCACAGGTCTGGAACTGGAAGGGACCTCAGAGGCGATCTAGTACAGCCCCTCATTTTACCCAATGAGTGCCCATGGAGGCTGTTGGCTTGTCCAAGGTTACATGGATGGCAAGTGCTGGTGATAGGATCTGGGCCAGGTCCTGTGACTAGTATCAGATCCGGAGAATTTTTCCTCTATAACAATCTCTCTTCTTCTCATGAGTGACTCACAGCAACCTAATCATTACCCCCCACCACCACCACCATTTTACAGATGTGGAAACTGGGGCTCCAAGAGGTTAAGAGAATTGCCCAGAATCTCCCAACTTGTAAGATGTGGGAGGTCAGTTTTGATCCAATGTTTTCCTGACTCTCTCTTTGTGACACTGTCTTTCATTATCTCTTCTAGTCCTAAGGCTTTAGGTTTCTCTGAACTTCTGGTATTCACTAGTAAGTTCTACTGAAGCATGAGAGTCAGGAAATTACAAATTGGAAGGGTTCTCTCCTCCTGACCATTGACTCCCCAGATCCAATACTCTTTCCTCCATGACCCATGGCCAGAGTGGAGGCCCCTGCTGGTAAGGTCTAACCTCCACCTCCCCTCATTCAGGGAGTACATGTCAGCCTGTTCCAGTGGCCAGACCTGAGCTAAACATTAAAATCAAATGCTTTTGAAAGTTAAGAAAGGAAAACGGAACTTATCTCATTGAGGAAGTATCACTGAATGAGCACACCTGAAAAAAGGTCAGCTGGTCTCCATGGAAGGTAGCTTAGTTTTACCTTTAGAAAGGGAACAGAAGGACCCTGCTGTTCCAGCCAGCCACTAATACTTTGAACTCCACAGTGCCTTTTTTTTTTTTTACTAGAGACATAAAGTGATACTTAAATAAATCTTTGGATACCCCAGTGAGGCAGCCTTGAAAGTGGGGGTTATCTACATTCCATAGAAGCAGGGGAACCTTATGAAGTGACTTATTCAAGGTCACTCAGCAAATCCATAGAGGTTTGGAGTTGAGGGTCTCCAAAAAGCCCCATCAGTATGCCCAGCAAGGGAAAATCTGGGTCAGCACAATGGGAAAAAAAATCTTTTCCACTTCTCTGCAATTCTCCTTACAGAATGATATTAAATCCAAATAATCCCATTTGATAATTCAACAGCAGACTCTGACCAGATCAGACCTCCTAACCTAACACCATCTTGTATCCTCATCTTTAAGGTTAACTGTTTCTCAAGCCCCCAGTGACATCAGACAGGAATATTATTGGCTCAGCTTTGAAGTCATGTGAGGCCCCCTTTGTTGGGAGCACAAAGGTCAAGAGAAAGCAGAGTGAAGTTGGCAGGGCCCACTGAAGGACTGCCATTATCCTATCCATCACACCAACTGCTACGCCTAGATGAACCTCTTTCATGGGTGGAGAGCTGAAATAGCATTGGACTCAGGCGAACATTCTTGTTAGGTACACTAAGTGTACCAGCCATGCTTTCTGTTGTCACCAATGCAGATTGGCCAGCACAGCAGGGAGGCAGTAACACACTTATCCTGGCCCAGCCTCAAGTTCCTGGCTTCTAAGTCTATTCCCTCATGCCCCCAACTTTCCCTAGCTTGACTCCTTGGAAAGCAATGCCGATGCCTAAGAAAGAGAAATGTAGTGTGTCGAAAATGTTTGCACCATCAACTTCTGCCGCTGATTTGTGGTGTAGAGAAAAAGGGTTCATTCTGGATTGTATCGCAGTAGACAGCTTAGCCAAAGGGGCTAACAGGTTCTTGCCAAACCTGAATAGTGTCATTCCTCCTTACGATGCTCAGAAGGACCAACACCTAGTTGACTATTTTGCAGCCAAGGCTTCATCTCGGTTTCGTCGAGGAAAAGATTCAGTAAGTTCTTCATGTTTCCCTTTTCTCCTATTATAGGGGTGCGTAGTGTGGTGTGTGTATGTGTGTGTGTGTGTATGTGTGTGTGTGTGTGTGTGTGTGTGTGTTCCAGACCAGCACAGCATGGGGTCATTAAGACAATAGGCAATTCTAGATTGGACACACACACACACACACACACACACACACACACACACACACACACACGGTGTGAAGGCATCTTACTCTCCTAAGAACTCACCTTTGGGAGTGATTGGAAACATAATTTTGTTTGAAAAGGGATAGGGATGGGTACAATGAAGACTTTTTAAAAATTGGAGCTGTGATTTCACCAGACTAGCTCCTGATGGGTATCTGATCTGCAATTCTATAGTCTTAGATGCCTCGAGCATTGAGAGGTTCAAATGACTTGGCCAGGGTCATCCAGCCACAGAGATGGAACTATCCACTTTGGGATCTGATGCCAGCTCTCCAGACTCTTGGTGCTTCTCTGAAATATCTGATGAGACCCATGAGCCACATGACTTAGGTAGCCATGTGACCTTGGGAAGGTCATTTCCCATCTATGAATCACATCCTCCTCATCTACAAAATGAAGAGGATCTAACCCTGACTAGCTCTGAATTCCTTGAGGCTCATGTTTCAGAGGAACATAAAGGCAAAGCTAGAAATGGAGGTAAAGTCTTCTAGCCCTGACTTCCCACATCATTAGCACTTGAGGCACTGAGGGGTTAAGTCAGTTTTGCCCAAGTTTAGTTACATAAGATAATGTCAGAGGCAGGATTTCAACCTTTGTCCTCTGACCCCAAATCCAGGCTTCTTTTTCTTTGGAAAATGAAGTGAATATCAATTCTATCTCTGATGTTTACTGTCTGTGTGACCCTGAGCAAATCACTTAACCTCTCCTGGGCCTCAGGGGATTGGACTGGATGACCTATGAGGCCCCTTCTGGCTTTAGCTCTGTGATTGTATTATTCTACAACAAAGAAACATACAGCATCTGATAATGCCTACTATGTGCTTGGTGGGGTGGAGGGAGCAGAGTGAGATACAAAGTTTATTTCCAGATAAAATACCAACACAGCCACAAACATGCAGTACAGGTTCAATAGAGAGCTCCAGAATAAAAGTAGTATGGGAGGTCTGGGGAGGGGAATTTAATTACCTGGGGTGTAGGGACAGTAATCAGGAAAAGTTTCCTAGAGAAGGTTTGTTTCAGCTGGGCTTTAAACAATGGAAAGAAATGAATAGTATCAGAGAGGACCATAGAGTCAGAGCTAGAAGAGGGGGCCCCTTCAATGTCATTTAGTCCAATTCCCCCTACAATTGAGGAAATAGACTCAAACAAATGAGTTACCCAAGCAAGGCCCTACGGGTAGTAAATTGCAGGTCTAGGATTCAAATTCAGCTCCCTTCCATAGGTGAAGAATGAGAAGGAGGGTATTAAGCACAAAGGTGGGAGAGGATGATGATTTTTTTTTTTTGGAGGGGAACTTCATTTGCAGATTTGTACAGTTTATCTAAATTGTATTGTGCAAGCTCTTTTTGTGGTGGCTAAGATTTAGAAATCAAGGGGATGCCCATCAGTTGAGGAATGGCTAAACAAGTTGTGGTATATGATTGTGATGGAATACTATTGTGCTATAAGAAATAAGAGGATGATTTAAGAAAAACCTGGAAAGACTTATAGGAACTGATACAAAGTGAAGTGAGCAGAACCAGAAGAACATTATGCACAGTAACAGCAATATTGTTTGATGAAGAACTATGAATGACTTAGCTCTTCCCATCAATACAATGATCCAAGACAATTCCAAAAGACTCATGATGGAAAATGCTATCCACATCCAGAGAAAGAACTATGGAGGCTGAAAGCAGATCAAAGCATACTATTTTCCCTTCTTTCCTTCCTTCCTTCC
>CM053581.1:535712165-535750397 GCA_028627135.1 Pseudochirops cupreus
CTCAAAAAGAGGAAAGGTGAGAGAGGGATAGAATTTGGAATTTAAAATTTAAAAAAAACCCAAATATTAAAAATTGTTTTAACACATAATTGGGAAAAAATGAAATATTACAAAATACATGGTATAACACAGAGGTAAGAGATAAGGCTGCAATGAGTGTAGAAGGCTTTGCATGCCAGGCAGAGGAGGTAAACAAATGCAGTACTTTTGTTCCTGTATCATGCTCTGCTGTGAACATTTTGCTTTGCTAGGGGAGGCTTCATGAACATTTGAAAAAACAAAATCAAAATGCTAAGGAAATTTATTTATGTAAAGCATCGGGGAAAAAAGTAGCAATGCATGAGGTAGCAAAAACCTACAATGAAGTGTGTGCATGGAATGCAGATCGAGGTGAGAAGGAGACAGGACTAATACTAGCATGAACCACTCATATATATATTGATATTAGGCTTTGAAATGTGTCAACACAGTCTGCTCTTTTGGAGAAGCCCCCACTAGTCTTGAGTTAGACCCAAACCAGAGGCCTAACAACAGTGTTCTGTCAGGGCCCTGCTGAGTATTTTTATGGGTTTGCTTTTCCCTACTGTCTCAGGTTCCTGTATACCCATTTTATCTTTGCAGTGTTCTAAAGGGGTAACGGTCAAGGAAGAGGACAAGGAAGATGAGCAAGAAAAAATGGGACCAATGGCTGAATACCTGATGATGAGGAACAGAGCAGGTGCAGGTAAACGGAAAATAATCATCTCTCAATGTCACTCTTTCCAAAGCAAGGATTTATTTAGTTCTGAATCTGGCATTATGATTATTTGCTTACAACTTTGAGGCTGAGATCAAAGTATGGATTTTTAAAGCCATATCAGGTAACTAGTTGGACAGTAGGATGCTCAGGATATAGTATATCCTTAACTTTTTGAAGTGAAAGTTATGAAGGGCAGCCTACCATACTTTCCTAAAAAAAAATATCCCCACCTCCCATTGTATTTATTGTCTTTTCAGTGAGTGAGGAAGGGGGAGAGAGAGAGAGAGAGAGAGAGAGAGAGAGAGAGAGAGAGAGAGAGAGAGAGAGAGAGAGAGAATTTAAAACTGAAAACACTAATAAAAATTAAAATAAATCAGAGCAAATTGGAAAAAAAATTCCTGCACCTGCTCAGTGACAGATTGCAGGGCTACTGTGATACCCTCTACCTTTCTGAAATTTTAACATTTTGGCTTATTTCTTTGGAGTAAGGCATTCCTTACTCCAAGAGACCCCTGTTTATTGCA
Organism: Pseudochirops cupreus; assembly: GCA_028627135.1. Taxonomy (NCBI): domain Eukaryota; kingdom Metazoa; phylum Chordata; class Mammalia; order Diprotodontia; family Pseudocheiridae; genus Pseudochirops; species Pseudochirops cupreus. The sequence goes on from CM053581.1 coordinate 535,713,429, forward strand.
AATATATTCCCTGGGAAATAGTAAGTACAGATAAGTTTGTTCCAAAGAAGAATAAAGGAACTGAGTGTAGGACAGATAAACTTTACTGGGAGGGAGAGAAGAAGGAAAAGATGAGTCTGGAGCATAGGGCACTGACTAGAAAAGAGAGGACAGACCATGCTCAAGAATCCTATTGGAGCATCTAGGCATTTGGTACATCATTGAACCATGAGAACTTGGGTTCAGATCCAGATACCACCCATTTTATTACCTGCATGACTTGGAGGAAATCATTTGACTTTTTATGGGACTCAGTTTTCTCATCTGCAAATTGAGACCATTGGTCCAGATGACCTGACTTCACAACAACATTCTTTTAAGCTCAAAATCTAGGCTCCTAAGAATTTCATCTACTCCATGTTTTTATTTAAAGGGGGTTGCTAGGTGGCCCAATAGAGCACTGGCCCTGGAGTCAGGAGGACCTGAGTTTAAATCCTGCCTCAGACACTTAACACAAAAACTAGCCATGTGACCTTGGGCAAGTCACTTAACCCCAATTGCCCTACCTTCTCCCCTCCAATAAAAGCAAAAAAAAAACCCATATTTTTATTTAAAGTATATATGAAAGTGGGGAGGATTGGGAAGTGAGAGAGGGGGAAATGAGAGATGGGAGGGAGACAGGAGCAGAGAAATGGAGAGGAAGAGAGAGGGAGGGAGGGAAAGAGCAAAGTAGGGAAAGAAAAAAGAAGGGAGAGAGAGAGAGGAAGGAAAAGAGAGGGAGGGAGGAAGCAAAAGAGGGAGAAAGCGAGAGAAGGAGAGGGAGAGGGAGAGAGAAGAAATGAATGGGAAACAAGAAAGGAGAAGAGATGAAAAGGCAGGGTGAGAGATGAGGAAGAGAACAGAAGATTAGAGAAAGAAGAAATGAGAGGTATGGAAAAAAATGAAAGAGAAGAAAGGTGAAAAATAATAGAAAGAAGTTAGGAAGATAGAAAAAAAGAGGAGAGAGAAAAGGAAGAGAAATGAGAGTGAAATGAGATAGGAGAATGAGAAAGCAGCAAACCTTTATGTCTGTCTTTTGTATTTTAATCTTTTTTCCCTGTGCTTCTATCTGTATGGTAATGTCAGAAAAGGACGGTGTGTGATTCTCCCTCTATGCCTCTGTGCACTCCATCTTGGGGCTGTGGCTGTATCTGCTCCCAGCATACTCTCTGCTGCCTCTGGTGCCCTGGCCTGGGTTCTTTAGTTTCTGTGCACTGAGCTGAGCACGTGCTTTATAGATGCAGTTTCTCAGCATGTGTGACTGATTTGGAGACAGGAGAACCCTCCTCCACTTCATCAGCCACCCCATCACTAAACTGTACCTCCCTCACCATCTCCCCCCATCTCCTTCCCGAGGCCTCTATTTCCTCATCTGTCAAAGAAGCATAAAATGCTGGAAGTAAATGAGATAATGCATGGAAAGGGACATGGGAGCCTTACAAAGGTGAATCCCTATTTTTACAACTCCATAGATTCTGGGCTATTCTTGACTCAGTGCTTACAATATTTAAAAGTATTTCTTCTCTTTGTCTATCTGGAGACCCCTTGCCCTGCCTCCCCACCTCACTCCTAACCAAACCCTTCAGCTGAAAGGCAGCTGATTCAGATTATCTTCTTAGTTAGGTCCACAGCCCCGAATATCCTAACTCCTCAGGCCTGCTTACATGGATCCTGATGCTGCTTATTATAGTCTATTGAGTTGAAAGAATTTTCCACACAGCCAAAGCCATAGTTTTGATTATCACCATCCAGATCCATCACGAATAATTTTATTTTAATGTTGCCCCAATTTGATGGTTTGATTGGATACAAAGAGCTTCTGATGATTGCCACACCAGAAATTAGTCGTTTCCTCTCAAGCTCTATTTCATTTTACATTTCATGATATTGACTGTATATTGCAAAGACGCCTGGCCCTGATGGCAGAAGACCTCGTTTGTGTGACTTTGGTGATTTAACCTTCCTGGGAATCAGCTTCCTTATCTGTAAAATGACAGGCCTGTCCTAGATCACCTCTGATGTCATTTCCATCTACAGATCTATGACCTTATGAACTGGATCTTGCTTTGCAGTTCTAGAGCTCTCCCTGAGGGGTTAGGGGGCTTCTCTAATACTGTTGATCATGATCCCCATTCTGACAGGGGAGACAATATATCTATATCTATATCTGTCTATCTGTCTCTCTGTCTATCCAGCCAGCCAGCCATCCATCCATCCATCTATCTATCTATCTATCTCTCTATCTAAAATAACTAGGTAATACAAGATACCCAGAGAGTAGATGGGAGATAATCCAAGAGTAGCAACCGGGATGATGGGAAAGTCCTCCTGCAGGTGAACTGTTATTGGTAGTGATTGTTGCTGCTGCTGCCACCGTTATTACCTGTGGATAACTTAGCAATCATTCACCTGGGCATTGGTTCTCTTCTGGGAGAAAATATTTGTGGCACATAGGTATGAGACTTCTGAATTGTCTGTGCGCTATGTGCTGCTGGTCTTTAATTTCTCAAACCAGTCATATTTCCAAATATGTTTTTTTGCCATCTTTGTGTGTGACTGACTTCACAAAGAAGTCACCGAATATCAAAGTAGCCGTTGACTTGATTTCGAGGCTCTCGAATCCTTCTATCCCCTACAATAGAAATGGATATACCTGTTGCAGTGTTCTTGCTGGTCTCTCTTTATTTGCTTATGTTTATTCTGAGTATTGCAAGAGGACATGATGTAGCATCCCATGAAACGATGCTTTTTTTCCCTATCGTTGCGTGAGGCAGGTGATGGGGATAGAGTGCTGAAACTGGGGTCAAATCCTGCCTCAGATACTTGCTAAAGCTGTAGGTGACCCTGGGCAAGTCCACATAACCTCTCTCATTCTCAGTTTCCATGGGGATGATACCAGCACCTACTTTAAAGGTGTGACTTTGAGGATCAAATAAAACAACATATGGAAAACACTTTGCAAACCTAAAGTGCTATCTGAATGCTAGCTATTAATGGAACCATTTCTTTCCATAATGCCACACTGATTAATTGATCTCATACTTATAGAATCTACAGTTACACTAGTATTTACAGATGATCTAAAAATACATTATCCTTAGCACGTTCTGCTTTCCTCCTGTCACCCTACCATGGTCACTGTTTAAGTGGAAAGGGTAGTAGGAGATTTAGGAGCCTTTGCTGGCAATTCTGGTTATGATCTTCTCCCTGTGAAGATATGTCGGCCAATGGGCTCCTGACTCCATCCATTTCTGGGATTGTCCTCAAAGCCTTTCCTGCTTAGCAGCCCTTTCTCCATGGACTACTGGTGTAGCTGTCCACACAGGGGCAAGGCATTGCATTGTAGATAGATCCAAAAGCTAATGGAACTCACTGGGGTGGCCCATGTGACTGTCAAATCAATCCTGTCAACTGTGTTTGTGAAGCAGAAGTGTAGGAAAATGGATTATTTTAATTGCTAATTGTTCTTAAGACCCCTAACAGGGAATTTTAAAAATTGGGCTGCAAATTTCCTTGCCTACAAGCATAGCAAAGGAATTAAAGTTTATTCAGAAACTGACATGCTGCTGATTGAAGCACAAAGAAGAGTAATCAGGGTCGTCTTATTTTTTTTTTCATCTGGCTTTTAACATTCACATAGAAAATTATTTCAAGGGCCAAATGCTAGGAAGAAATAAGTCCATAAACAGATTTCCTAATCAGTCATATGTACCGATTACTTAGGAATATTCTCTCCACCCTCCCTTCTATTATCCCTCCCCATCGGTACCTAATCAGTGCCCAAATATAACTTTAATTATTCGTTTGTTTATGACACTAAATGATGTAGTGAATGGGGGGGGGAGCAATTAACATTAGCACTGTGCTATTCTGAATGACATAGAACCTTCTCTCTGTGGTTCCTAGATTATTGGATCATAGATTTAGAACTGGAAGAGGAGTCTCAAGGGCTATGGTGCAACCCTCTCACTTTACAGATGAGGAAACTAAAGCCCCTACTTGTTCAAGGCCACACAAGTAGTAAGTCAAGCATCAGAGGCAGGATTTGAACCCAGGTCTTGTGGTTCTGGAGACAATTCACTTTCCACTCCTCCAGGCTGCTTCCTTTACAGAATCAAACCCATCCTCATGGTATAACTGCACTAAGTACCAAGAAGAGCCAAGCAATAACAACAGCTGATATTGGTTGGCACAAAGGGTTTTTAAGTACATTAGCTCATTTGAGCTGCACGATAATCCTGTGAGGTGGATGCTATTATTGCCATCATTTTACAGATGAGGAAACTGAGGTCCAGAAGACAGGTCAAGTGGCTTAGCTTTGGGGTGTCAGCTGTAGGAGTACCTATCAGGGGTCAGAGATAGTATTCGAACCCCGACGCTCCTAATTCTAGGTCCAGTACTCTTTCTACTACTCCATTGAATGGAGAAATTTAAACTGACACTCAAATATCCATAGCCAAGAATGCCTTCTCAATCAGGGCTCCACTCTAAGGGTATTGTAACTGAACTCTAATGAGACATAAGATTGCTCTTTGTTCTAAGGCTTGGGTAGGGAAGTGATGTCAAGGAATTTAGGCAGGATTAAACCATCTCCCTGTGGACCAATGGATTAATCAATTGACAATTCTCATGTTGAAGAAATCATTTTCCCTTTCACCAAAAAGACTCCTCTTAGTTCCCCATGAGAAAGCTGATGACATGGTAGCAAAAGTTTAAAGCCATCCTGTGGGTCATTCATGTTATCACTTGCTCTTCAGTCAGAACACACTGTGTACCATGTTGGATGTTCTTGCTGCTGACTTTCATGCTTGTGGCTGGCCATTCTTTTTCTACATTTCTGGGAAAGAGTAGTCTAAAACTCAGTTCCTAATCTCTCCCCCTCCCCCCACTCCCAAACTCTGCCCTTGTTTTTATTAATGACATTTCCATTAACCTTCTGTATATTCTCCTTCATATTCCAAATCAAAGTCATCACCAAATATGATTATTTTTCTGGACCATTCTTTTGTATTATTATAAGAGTGGTGAAAATCAACAAACAAGAATATTTCCATATACAAAGAAGAACAGGAAAATGGTTTTATATATATATATATACATATATATATATAAACTAATGAAACTATTATATCAGCTTGTTTAAACTAATATATGTAGGGGCAGCTAGGTGCTGCAGTGAATAAGAGCACTAGTCTTGGAGTCAGGAGGGCCTAAGTTCAAATCTGGCCTCAGGCACTTAACACAAAAAAACTAGCTGTGTGACCTTGGGCAAGTCACTTTTAACCCCAATTGCCCTACCTTCCCCACTCCAAAAAAAAAGTAAACTAATATGTGTCTGTATGTATGTTTGTATGTATATATGTATGTATTTAAAATAGTAGCTCCAGAGCTACCTTGCTTATCTCTACCCCCTTCCAAATTACTTTTTATTCTTTTATTTAAAAATAATTTTATTGGTATCTTTTGTTTTTATGTCACCTATTTTCCCCTGTATCTCTTCCTTTACCCTGCTCAGATATCTACCTTTTATAACAAAGAATAAAAAAGAAAACTGTTCAATAAAACAAATCACACAATTAAAAAGTCTGACATCATATGCAATGGTTCCACATTGGTAGGATCCTCAACTTTTTAAAGGAGTGGGTGGAGGTGTTTGTCATATCTCTTCCTTGGGATCAGACTTAGTCATTATAATTTCACAAAATTCAGTTTTGATTATTTTGATTTTGTTGTTCTTTTTAATTACATTGTTGTCATCATTTCATATATTGATCTTCACATATATATTTAATTTCATATTTATTATCTATATAGTACTTGTTGGTAATAATAGGCATCCACCTCACAAGATTATTATGAGGCTCAAATGAGCTAACGTACTTAAAAAGCATTTTGCAAACTTCATATCAGTCAGTGTCAGCTTTTTTTCATTGCTTAGTTCACCCTGGTTACAGGTATATATGATGATGGGTTTGAATATATGAAAACAAATTGACTCATAATAATTCTTTCCATAATTCTCCATATCTATAACATTGGTGATGTTCCTTTATATTTATGTACCACAATTGTTTTTGCAATTCCCCAATCAATGAGCATCTTTGTTTCCACTTCTTTGCTACCATGAAAAGTGCTGCTATAAATATTTTGGTATATATGGTGCCTTTTTGTTTTGAGTTGGGGGTGGGATGGGGGAGGTTGGCATATGCCTAGCAATGGAACCTATAGGTCAAAGGATGTAGACACATTAGCCACTTAATTTTGAAAAATTTCAAATTGTTTTGCCAAAGTAGTTGTTATCAATTCAGTGCTATTATACCATTAAAGCTTTAGTTGGCCCATCTTTCCACAACCCTTCTACCAATGATTATTCCATTTTTTGTCATATTTGCCAGTTTGACGGGTGTGAGGTTAAGGGTTATGTTGATTTGTATTTCTCTTACATAATTAGAAATTTGAAACATTCTTTCGTAAAGCTATTAATAGTTTGTGATTCTTTTGAGAACCATTTGCTTTTATCTGCTGACCACTTATCTATCAAGGAATGACTTTTGGATATACATGTACACACACATATATACATACATACATATATATATTATATATATACACATAATTGGGATATCAGACCATTATCAGAGATATTTGATACAAATATTTTTCCCAGTTGATTGCTTCCCTTTTTTATCTTAGCTATATCAATTTTTCATGCAGCTTTTCAATTTTATATAATCAAAATAATCTATTTTATCTTGTTTGGTTATGAATTCACCCCCTTCCCATAACTATAAAAGGCACATGGTTTGCTGTTCTTCTTGGTATGATTTTTTATTTTGGGGTTTTGGTTTTGGTTTTTTTTGGTATGATTTTTAATATTCCAACCATATATCCATTTTGAAATTTGTTATGGAATATGGTATAGAATGTTCATCTTAACCTGATTTCTGCCAGACTACACTCCAGTTTTCCCAGAAGGTCTTATCAAATGGAGAATTCTTTCCAAGATAATTTAAGTTTTTATGTTAATTGAAAAACTTTGGGTTTTTGAATTCACTTATTTCTGATTCTTCCTTATCTGGTCTATTTCATTAATCTACTTTTCTGTTTTTAGACAGCTTTGATGATTGCTGCTTTATAATACAATTTGAGGTCTGAAGATTCTATTTTCTTAATACTGGTCTTCTTTTGTTATTTTAAACATGTTTCATTGATACTTTCCTTTCTTTTGCTTCTGTCTTTGCCTTGTCTCTCTCCACTCCAGTACCATTCTCTACTCAGCTGTCAAATTGATCTTCCTACAGCACAGGTCTGCCACCCCACCCCTTCAGTGGCGTCCTGTTACCGCCAGTATCAAATATAAAATCATCCTCTGTTTGACTTTGGAAACCATTAATAACCTGGCTTCTTTCCTTCTTGCATCTTACTCCCCTCTCCACTCTACAATCTAGTGATACTGGTCTTCAATACTGTGCTCTATCTCTTTACTCCATGCATTTTCATTGACTGTCTCACATTCCTGGAATTCTCTCCCTCCTCAAATCTGTCTCCTGGCTTCCCTAGTTTCCTTCATGTCCCAGATCAAATCTCAACTTCTACAAGAAGTCTTTCTTGATCACCCTTAAAGCTAGTAGTGTCTCTCTTCTATTGATTATCTTCAATTTATCCTGCATGTATCTGGTTTGTACATAGTTGTTTTTGTATGTCTCTCCCATTAGACTGTGAGCTCCTCAAGAACAGGGACTGTTTTGAATCTTTCTTTGTATCCCCAGTGCTTAGCAAAATGTTTAGCAAATCGTAGGTGCTTAATATGTGCTTATTGTTGTTGTGATTTTTTTTTGTATTATTATAATTAACCTCCTCACCTTTCCTTCTCATGGCTTTAGCCCTCCCCCAAAAGCTGACTCTTGTAACAAATAATGGTACTCAAGCAAAACGAATCCACCATTGGCTTTGTCTATAAAGGCATGTCTAATTTCACACCTCTACTTCATCTCTCTGCCAAGAATTAGAAATTATGATTTATCTTTCACTTTCTGAAGTCCTGATTGGTCATTGTGCTGATCATAGTTCTTTAGAATTTTTTAATAAAATATTCCCTCCCCCAATTATATATTCTTCAGATTTTCAAAGTTGTTTCCCTTTACAATATTGTAAACTGATTCTTCTTCTCTTTTCTCTTTTTGCCACCACCCCCATAAATCAAAATCCTCCCTGGTTCTGGTTCTAACCTAGCTGTTCCAGTGGCCTCTTCATATCCTCAGTTCCAGCCTATCTCTCTCCTTCTGTTCATCTTAAACCTCAATCTAGGTTCTTAGCATTTTTATGTATTACCTAGGCTCATAAATTTAGAGCTGAAAGAGATCTTGTAGGGGTAGGCCATCTAATCTCACTCATTTTATACATAAGGAAATTGACTTGAACTGATAAAGGTACTTGCCCAAGGTCACACAAACAATCAGTGACAAAACCAAAATTGGAACTCAGGTCCTCTGATTCTGTTCGGTCTTTTATTATATGTCATATTGACTCAATGTTTGTTTTTATTTATCTGTTTACTCCAGCTTCTAGCAAAATCTCTTTCCCATAATAGGTAATGAATGTTTGCTAAGAATGGACGGATTTAAAGTGGTCTCGATCTAATCTTTCCTTGTGGATTGTTCCTAGGTCATTCTATGGAAGAGATACAAGGACATGACTTTCTATTTTCTTCTCTCAAACCAGTCCTTGGATACAACGGTCCCTACGGATACAGGAGGAACTGCCCAACTTTACGAAAGATCCCTGCTACTTTTGGAGTATTAACTGACCTGCCAATTCATTAGCTTTGCAACTGGGGGGAGGGAATTGTTCCTTTTAAATTGATTCTGTGGTCTGTTCTTGTTCATTTATTCACTGAATTTTTTTAGGCCACACTAAGGATGGTTTATACAGCCATGTAACATGATGATATACACCGAACCTGTACCCCCATTAAAGCAATAATTAACAGCTTTTCTAATATGTGGTTATTCCAAATGTAATTCAAAGGAATCATTGCTCAGGTAGATGAGCACAAAAACCTCAACTAGAAAAAAAGGAAAATAAAAAGAAAAACAAAATGATTTTCCATGCTAGATGATAATAGGACACCAGCCAACAGCTGGGAAACATCGCTAAAAGCTCCCTCAAATCAATCACCGAGGACTTTAGGCCCTCCATCCCACCGCCTTCGGTGTGGATTACCTCTCTGGCATGGACCGCAAGGTGCGGGAGAGACCCTAGGACACGACCTGAAGATTGAGAGGACAATCCAGCCATCTTCTCTTCCTTACGTTGTATGCTTTCTCCTATTTAGATGGTCAACTTATTAGTGCACCAAACTATTTTTGGAAATGCAGGCATTTGTTGAGTATCATTCCTCAACATTGGAAAACAATTCTAAGCCCATCTGGCTTTGTCAATTTGAAAATTGACAAAATTGAAAATCTCTGTTGACTTACATTCCTCGGGTGGTTTAGTGTTGGTCCAGCCCCTTGTAGCAATGAACAACATACACTTCAGAAATAAGTAATTTGTCTCCCAATGATTAGAAAAGAATTTAAAAACAAGGCTTTGGACCCCATAATTGACCATGTCTATCCTATTGCCAAGTCTAACAAAAGTAGCACCAAAGGATTTTGAATGAATTTAAAAGTATGTTCAAGAAATTCAGTTTCTGGGCTTTTAATGGCAATTCATATTTTCTGTAATAATCTTAATGAATTGTTAAGGTGATTTATAGTTTTATAACACAACCACAGCTGGACACACACACACACCACAACTTAAACCCAGGGAATGCAGAAGTTGATGAGGGCTACGTACAACAGACATGCAGAATTGTGCAGTCTGCAACATGTGGCACAAGGTGACAGTCGATCCGTCTTACTTCACTGGAGATGGCCGCAAACTACTTGGCAGAAAAGAAGCTGGCATGCCAAGCCAGTCAATCATAGGTCTACCAATAGTAGTTGCATTTATGTAACATTTTAAGGTTTACAAAGTGCTTTATATATGTCAACTCATTTGGTCAAAAAAGCCATCCCCTGGCCACCACTCCATTACATATGTGGTTTCCCCTTTTAGAGTTTAAGCTTCTTGAGGGCAGCAATTATCTTGCCTTTTGCATTTATATCTTTGTTACTTAATAGGTGCTGAGCACATACTAAACACTTAATAAATGTTTTTTTCATTTATTCACTATTAAGAAAACATGTAATAATGGCTAACATTTATGTAGCCCTTTAAAGTTCATAAAGTACTCTACTTAAAAACATGTCATTTAATTTCACCCCAACCACTGAAGTAGGTAGCACAGGCAATATCTATCACTTCCATTTTACCAATGAAGAGACTGACTCACAGGCAAATTTCGGCATTTATTTGCCCTGATCACATTGCTAGTGTCAGGGTTAAGATTCTGAACTGCAATTCTCCTGATTCCAAATGCAGCACTTGTTCCCCTGAATCATGTTTGGTCTCTTCAGATTTTGAGTGGATCAGTTTTAACTTGGTTTAAATGTCAGGGCCGCACTGTTGATGCAGAATCTCTCTCCAGTAGGTTCAGGCCCATCTGGAAACACGTGACCCAAGTGAGCTTCACACTGCCAAAGGCAAACTCATCATTAGTAACCAGAAGTGCTCTGTGGCCTCATTCAGATTTTAAAAAATGTGTAGCAATGTCTTTCGTTGTGTCATCTTTGTTTCCAAATATATTTCTTCCTGCAGGAGTGTGCTGTTAAAGGTTTAACAACCGGCTCTCCAAAAACCCGACATGCTTTTGATCTGCACCGCTAACAATTTTCTCATCACTTTCTTAAGTCTAGATATTCAATAAAACAATAAATCAAGCCCTGATTTGTAGCATTTGTCGATTTCTGAAGTGTGAGTGCTCACAATGAAAATTTGATAATTGGCTCTTTTTCTAGGAATTATTTCCCCTGGCAAGTGAGTCATCCCTTGGAACAAAGATTTTAAAAAATGAGAGAGATGAAAGCAGTTTAACAATAGCAAGTGACACATCATCTCTGTCTGACAATATGTGCAATATTCCACCCACATAATGTGCCTTTTACCTCTGCAATGAAGGGGGGGAGGTGAAGTGTTTCGTTTTTTTTTCATGGCTAAGACTATTCATTACAATTTATGTAAAAGATAATTGTACGGTTTTATCACAGAAGAGGGTCTAACTTTAGAGAATGGGGAGGAATTAACTTAAAGGATAGATAATTTAAAGGACCTTATGGAATATCTGGTGGCACCCCAATATTTTACAGTGTTAAACCTAAGCACTGTGTCTAGGAGAGTTGTCATCATCACCATCATCATCAATGAATAAAACAAGATTCATAGAGATGAAGTGAATTTTCTAAAGTTACTAACAGATGCCAAGGGGCAGAGTTATAAATTGGTACCTAGGTCCTTTATTTCCAAATCTAGCTCTTCAATGCAACTTGCTACTTAACATATGTCTAAAAGTAGGTGCTGTTCCCTCAGCCTTTCCCTATGGGAAATTCCTTCCACCAAAGCAGACTGAAACCTATGACTTGAAAAATTCAGGAAGTTTCCTGAGACGGTTAAGTGCTCAGGGCCACACAGCTAGTGTTAAGAGGTGAGATATGAACCTGGGTCCTTCTGCTTCTAAGCTCAGCATTCCAGCCACCATGCTATCTACCGCCATCTCTAAATCCTCAGGACCACCTCAAAAAAGATTCAGTTGGCAGCCATGTGCCTTGAAAAGGTTAAACCAACTGACTACAGCAGATGGATGTTTTTGAAACCTACACATTCACACAGAATGGTTCAATAGAAAGATAGATAAATAAATGTGTAGTCATAGCACCTGAATTTAAATCTTGGCTCTAATTGATATTGCCTGTGTGATCATGGGAAAATCATTTAACTTCTTTTGGTCACACATCAAGGAGAATTCATTTATATAGTACTTACCATATGCAAGGCACTGGAGGTACTGTGCTCGCTGTCTCTGTCTCCCTATCTTTGAAAGAAGGGGGTTGGATTAGATGACTAGCCTGTCAGCTTCTCGAGGACAGGGGTTGTCTTTGGCCTTTCTTTGTATCTCCAGGGCTTAGCACTATGCATGGCACACAATAGGCACTTAATAAATGTTTATTAAGCCCTGTACCTAAAGTCTCCACAGCTATGGTCCTATGTTCTCCTTAACATATTTTTAACTGGATCATAACACTTTACTCATTTCAATTACCTTTAATATTCTCCTCTTGGTCTTTCAAAGCACTTAACAACATGAGATCCTTCATGGTGGCAATATGGTGCCATGGAGAGCAGCCAGGTTCACAAGCAGGAAGATCTGGGTTCAAGTTCTACCTTTGAGCATGTATTGGCTGTGTGATCCTGGTTAAGTCACTGCACCCCAGGCAGCTCTCTCAGAACCTTCCATTGCAGAAGAGGCAATTGACTTACATTTCTGAAGGGCTCTCCTTTATCTAGAGTTTGCTATACCAATGGAACCACAGATCTAACCATAGATCTAGACTAAAAGTGAAACAAACACAACCTCACCTTCAGGGTCCCTTACTGCATCTGAACCTTACTTTGACAACACTTGCTTTTTTTTTTTTTTAAATTTTTGGAGGGGGGAAAGCAGGGCAATTGGGGTTAAGTGACTTGCCCGAGGTCACACAGCTAGTAAGTGTCAAGTGTCTGAGGCTGGATTTGAGCTCAGGTCTTTCTGACTCTAGGACCAGTGCTCTATTCACTGCACCAGCTAGCTGCTCCCCCTCCCCCATTTGCTATTTTTTAAAAAAGTATTTAAGGAATAACTCCCCCTTTGAAGACAGGGATAGTTTTTATTCTTGTCTTCATATTCCCAGTACCTAGCACAACACCTGACTTCAAGTAAGTGCTTAATGTTTTTTTTGAGTGGGAATAAATTTCCAGAATGCTATATACACACTTCCAAGAGAGTTCTCATTAACAGAAGGAATTGAGTACAAAAGCTAAGAATTGTCTCTTCATTTTCAAAAAATGCCATTTGCCTCCAGCAGGGGTTCTTAATCTCTTTTGTAAATATGCCCCCCTTCTCACAATAATGTTTGTAAATGCTTAAAATAAAATACATAGGATTAGAACAAAAATTGATTATGTTGTAAAACAGTTATCAGAATATGAAAAAAAAAAGTTCAGGCCCAGTTTAAGAACCACTGGTCTACAGTCTGCTTTCTTAGAATCTCAGTCTGATTTCTTTTCTGGCTATCTATTGGCTCGTCTATATTAATTTGCAAGATTTCCTCATAGCTAAACATTAACCATTTTCTAGCCCCTATAAAGGAATCTCTAATTGTTCACATGACTCTCGGTTAAGGCTGATGAGAGAGAAGATTCTATCATAGCACAGATGAAGATGGCAGTATCTCATGCCTATACTCATAAGGTCAGCTATAGCATCTTTCTCCTAGTAATTTGGCATACTCCTCCTTAATGCTAGCATGACGGCATAGGTACCTTGGCAAAGTCTTCATCCTAGTTATTTATCTTTAACCAACCCCAAGGGACAGGGAGAGGTGGAAGGGATCACTTTAATTTCCTCTCCGTTCCTGAGCCTGATTCCGATTCTGCCCCTAATCCCCCAGGGAAGGCTGAAGCTGGAAAGATCAAGGCTTGAGAAGGTGCCTCAGGAGGATTGTGGTTTTACTTCCAATCTTGAGAACCATGTAAGAGGGGCTAAAATTACTTGAATTTTTTTAAAAATTCTGAACTTCAGGAACAACAAATAAAATTATCATTTCAGAATTACTTTTTAAGTTGATAAGTGATGAAAAATGTGTATGAAGTAGGTACAAGCCAGGTCCTGTGATCTGATGTTAAAAACTGGGAATGTCAACAAAAAGGATGGAGGAAAATAGTTATTTTTACTTCTGGGTAACTTTAAAGTAAATGCACCTGTTTGCAAACAACCTCTACTCGAGCTTTCTCCCGGGAGTAGTCTGGACGCCTCAGGATATTGGCTTCACTTTCATCAGAGCCAGATGTGCGGTGAGCCTCTGTGAATGAAGGCCACCCGGTGCCCGAGCAGAATTTTTTTTCAGAACTGCAGAACAAGAATCACATTTGTTATTAAGTAGTCCACTTAATTATTACCATACAAAGCACATTCTGCTGGCTCATTTTCCTAGCCAAAAAAAAAAACACCAAAAATGAAATCCTGTTTCCTTTCTTTGACCTACATCAGTTTCCTGTTGTACTAGCAGCATGGCATACTTAAAGGCTGGTCTTTGTGTTAGAACCTGGATTCAAATCTAGACAGTACAGTGTGGAGAGTGCTGGGCTTGGAGTCAGATCCTTCCTCAGACACTTAGTAGTTGTGTTATCCTGGGCAAGTCACCCTCTCTTTGCCTCCATTTAGGTTGAACTCAATGACCTCTTGGGGGTCCCTTCCAGCTGCAAATCTCTTGCCTTTTATTATACACTTGCCATGTCATCGTGGCCAATTCACTTAACCTCAGTTAAGTGTTTTAAGACCTTAAGTTATTAATGAGCAGAATGCGGCCACGGCTTCAGTGAAGGGAATTTAAATTTATGATCTGGACAAAAATGAACCATCACTCCCCCACCCCCTTAACATTTAGCTTTAAAACTATTTAGTAAATCATTTAGTGTTACTTTGACAGTAAGAGCTAGCTCGACACCATATAATAGTTACATCTAACATGTTGGGGATTATTCAGCTGTTACAAATATTGCCATGGGACACTGGCATGAGAGATACTAACGTTGGTGGGAAAACCGGAGGTAGTGATGAAGGGAGATGGAGGGCAGAAAGATTTGTTCCCTTAGTTTTCACTAAACCAAACCAGTAGGAAAGTTGACTGAGAAAGTCATATGTTTAAAAATGCCCTTTTTATTAAAAGAGGAGAGACAGAAATGGAATCCTTTTTTTTTTTTTAGTGATCAAATAATTCTACATATAGTCTATTTCTCTATTACCCAGAGTTTAGAGAGTGATCCCTACCAGCCCCACTATGTGATGAAATAAGCCACAGATGATGGTTTGTTGATATTTTTGTTAGTTTCGTAACCCTGGACAAGTCAATTAATCTCTGTTTGCCTCAGTCTCCTCAACTACAAAGTGGGATAACAATAGGACCTGTGTCCTAGGTTTATTATGAGGACCAAATAGGGTAATATTTGTTTTGGAAGGGGGAAGGCAAGGAAACTGGGGTTAAGTGACTTGCCCAAGGTTGCATAGCTAGTAAGTATGTCAAGTATCTGAGGGTGAATTTGAACTCATGTCCTCGTGACTCCTAGTCGGGTGCTCTATTCACCGTATCACCTAGCTGCCCCAAATAAGGTAATATTTGTAAAGCACTTAGCATAGTGCCTGGCACATTGCAAATGCTTTTTATATCCTTAGTTTTTATACCCTTCATCCCTCCTTCCCTTTCTCCATCCCTCCTCTCCTCCCTCTATCTATATGCCAAACATTTTTCGAAACAAAAAGTATTCTAAGACACAATACTCATCTAATCCTATCTGGCCTAAAAAAATAAAGAGCCAGGAGACGTTCTTTTGTCATGCTCCTCCCCTGCCCAGATATCCTATATTGACTCATGTTTGCTGATATTTACTTAAGAAAATTCATCTTATTAAACTATAGTTTCATAAATGATAAATCATACTCATCATTAAGGCTTAAGAACTTGAAAGAAACAGTTATAAATAATTCTTCATTCCAAAACGATAATAAAAAGCTAAATTTTCTAAAGTTAACAGGTTTATAGGAAGAAGCCCTTTGTAGATATAATTAACAGAATCTAGATATATGCCCTAATTGGACAGGCCTAACTTGTACAAGCATATAAACAACCTCATTTAGGAGGCTTTAAAATTTAAGAGCATTTAGAAAAAGTGGGTCCCTACATTTGAGTGACTGGCACACTTTAAGGAATACAAAGTAAGAAATAGCAGTATTCTGGACCTATCCTAATTTATTTTTAATTTTAAATCCTGGCAACTCCCTACTCCCCCAAATCAATACACAGTGACACCTAGTGGTACATGGTCAAACTCACATCTCAGAAAAATTTCCATTAATTTTATGGAACTCCTAGCAGGGTTTTAAGCAATATCCTTTACTTGCCTACCCCACATATCAGACAAGGATGACTTGACATATTTGACAAATTTAAGGAGAAATTTTTAAAAATTGTGAAATATGTTTCATGGCTGCAAGATAATTCAAGGAGAATTCAACATAATTTAACATTTACAGAAAACAAAACATTTTCATGAGTACTTTGAAAGTTAGCTTATGGAACAGGGAGACTGTTACACAACTGTATGAAGGAAGACTCTTAGAGCCTTCCTGGCCATTCATTCCTTCTCCCTAAGCTTACAAATAAATTAAGAGTTCCCAGACTTGAATTTGGGTCAATGGGAGCTGCCAAAGAAGTCACTCGATGTTCAAGCTAATGATCATACATTCTTATGAATGAGTCTGGAATGTCAAGGACTTCTTGTTTGGGATGGGATCAGGAAAAGAGGGCAGAGTGATTAGTTCTCACTGTTAGGGTTGGATAGACAGCTCATGGTCATTCATTCATCCAACAAATTTTATTAAAGGCTATTGTCATGGTTCAAACCAATTTCTATGGTTGACGATGGGTCAAGTGGGATATCTTGAGTCTGAGTCCCAGCCCAGCTTGGAAGTTTGCCTACACAGTAGATGGGAAGAGAAACATGAACAAAAAGTGCCAAGGCTGAAACTTCTTAAATCTAAGTCAAGCTTTGAATTCTACTTCTTCTCTACTTTAATAAAAGGGACCCTCTCCCCTTTAATAAAAGGGACCACTCTTTCACTTGCCTTTTTAACACATATATCTCTACTATCAGCTTTCTTACAGGTTTACTTTAATGTTAATTTAGTGAACATACTTTACTTTCTGCCTTCTCTCTCCTTTTGACATACCTCTATAGAGACTAGAAGCCATTTACTGCTGTGTGTGTGTGTGTGTGTGTGTGTGTGTGTGTGTGTGTAGGTTTTACTTTTTTATTGAGAAATACTTTCCTCAGATTTTGCAAATTGGATACTTCAAAGAAAATCAATTCCCAATAAAACCAAAATTATACATATAAGAAAAACTGTCAGAAAAGTCCCTTTCATTTAGGAAAAGGAGGAAATTTTAAAAAATTACATATCAACAAGGTCCAGACCTCAGACAAAAAAAGTGTGAAATTAATTTTTGACTACTAAAAATTTAGATTTTCAACAACTGATTTTTCAGATTATTTTTTTAAAATACAAAATGGCATCAACTTCTTTCTCTATAGTGTTCAATCTAGAGTACAGTGAATAAAGCATCCATATACGCTAAGCTAATATCTATGAAAGGGCTATTTGGCCTTAAGATATGACTAGTTTTCCTGGTCTACAAGGTAGCATCAACCATCCTTACCTTCTGAGTAGCTTCATTCCTGACAGGAGAAGCTTGATGGTTAAGAGTGAATCTGGAGCATGTGCAGCAAGCCTGAACCGTCACTATCTAGTTGCATACCTATGCTAAGTTAGAGTGCCTGGCTTGAATCAGTGTGAACAAATGCTCTTCTAACATCTGTCTCTGTTCCTGTGGAGGAGCAGCCTTCAGCATGGAAGCTGTAATGGGGAATCTCAACTCATTAAACTGTAGTAAAGAGACAAGAATAATAGCCAATATTTATATAGTATTTACTACAACCCTGGAAGGTAGGTTCTATTGTTATCCCCATATTGCAGATGAGGAAACTGAGGCAAAAAGAGGTTGTGCCTTGCCCACGGTCACAGAGATGGTAAATATTTAAGCCTCGATTTGAACTCAGGTCTTCCTAATTTAAATGGAAAGGTTTCTGGATCTGGAGGCACAATACTTGGGTTCAAGACTTGACTCTTCTACTTACAACTTGAGTGATCTTAATGCACTTAAAACAACTCTGAGGGACCATGTCACACCTATCAGAGTGGCTAATGTGACAAAAAGGAAAATGCTGGATATTGGAGGGGATATGGGAAAACTGGGACACTAATACACTGCTGGTGGAGTTGTGAGCTGACCCAACCATTCTGGAGAGCAATTTGGAACTACTCCCAAAGGGCTATAAAACTACATATCCTTTGATCCTAGTAGTAGCAATACTACTGCTAGCTCTATATCCCAAAGACATCCAAAAAAGGGAAAAGGACCTATTTGTATAAAAATTTCTATAGCATCTCTTTTTGTGGTGGCTGGAAATGAAAGAGATACCCATCAGTTGGGGAATGGCTAAACAAGCTCAGAAAAACCTGGAAGACTTACATGAACTGATGTGTAGTGAAATGAACAGAACCAGGAGAACCTTGTACACAGTAATAGTAATATTGTTTGATGAAGAACTTGGAATGACTTGGCTATTCTCAGCAATATAATGATCCAAGACAATCCCAAAGGACTAATGATAAAGTATACTATCCACCTCCAGAGAAAGAACTGATATTGTTTGAATACAGACTGAAGCTGTATTTTTTCACTTTCTTTTTTCTTTTGTTCAAGTATTCTTTTCCAAAATGACTAATATGGAAATGTTTTACATAATTGCATACGTGTAACCTATATCTCATTGCTTGCTATCTTAGGGAAGGGAGAGGTGGGGAGGAAGAGAGGGAGAGATAGAATTTGGAACTCAAAACTTTAAATAAGAATGTTAAAAAAAATGCTTCAAAGCTTAATGGAGTCATGATTTAGCTTATGTTTGTACTCCCTCCACAAATTTCAGATTGCAATTCCTCTATAGATCAAATGATTTTTATGAATTGCTGTAGCAAAAAAATAAGAATAAAAGTTATCATCCTTCAGTCAATCTTGCAAAGAGCCTCTCCTAATTTAGTTAAGCTGGTCCTTAAACAATCAGAGCATCATAGGATAACATGTTTAGAGATGAAAAAGACCTCAGAGTCCAACCCCTTAGTCTTAAAGATGAAGAGTCACGAAGAAGCTAAGGGACTAGTACAGAGCCCCTAGTAAATGTCTGAGGCAGGATTTGAACTTGGCTCTTCCTGCCTCTGAGTTCAGTGCCTTATCCACCTCAGTCTGTCCTTGGGCTTAGAGTCCTTCCAGCTTAGCAGAGCTTTTACTCTGATGCCATACCCATAGGCATATTTCTATACTGCAATGATGTATCAGGGCAGTATTTACTCATTATATCTTCTTAGGGTTATTGGCTTTCCAATGTGACATCTACACTATTCCTAGTGTTTCTCTTTATCAAATACTTTATCAAAATGAAGCATTATCTTCATTTCTCATAATATACTTAAGTTCAGTCAAGTCCTCAAACTACAATGTCTTTCATGTCAGAACAAGAGTAAAGAAAAGAAACAATCAGTCTTTTTTCTTCTCTTTTGCTTAAGACATGGTGAGTCTTACCATTAATTGAGCTGTTAGTTTTCTATCAGAAAGCCCCATGGACCTAGAGTCTTCCTTTCTGAGGGCAGTGTCTGGCCCCCAAAAACTTTCTCTAGTGAAGAGAGTCCCCTCATGTCCCCACTCTCCCTGGACAGAACTCAAGAGGTCTCTGGTGTAACTTTTCACCTTGGAAGACTTTCAGAGCTTTCCACTTTCTATCTGGAGAATTTGACATATGTTCTTCCCCCTGGCATTATTCTCTCTCCAATTTCCCTTTTGTCCTTCAAAGTGAGAGAGCTATAAGACAATAAACAGCCTCTTCTCCAGACCAAGTTCAGAACCCTATGTTTCTGGAGATCCCTCCATTTTTTCATATTATTTGAGGGATTATCTGTGCCGTCCCAACCAAAGGAATTTTAACTTGCAAATGAAGATCCAATAAGTAGTTAATTCTTCCCTTTCCCTCCAAACCTTTTTGAAATTCATTCATAAATGCTATTTCTTTGTCTTAATAGCCCTAGAAGCATGTGAATATATGTCTATCTACATTTGTTTTTTCTTGCTCATGTGGATATTTATCTTTCTTAATTTTATTTTCTTCAGTGTGTTTGCATGTCAAGTGCCTTCCTTATCTCTGGGTTCTTCAAAAGAACAAACTTAATTTCCTCTCTTTTGCTAATATTTCATACTTTCGCATTTATGGTTAAGCTTAATTTTGCAGAATATGTTATTCTGGGGTGAAAACATATTTCCTTTACTTTTTAGAATATCATATTTTAATGTTTTCCTTTTGTTTCTAGTCTTCAGCAATTTTGATTTTTCTCTGGTCTGTGAAGGGATTCTGCTTGACTGCTTACAAGATTTTTGTTTCTTTAGTATTAGAATTCTGGAGTTTGACAGTGATGGTTCTAGGTGAGCTTTCTTTTTCTTGATGGTCCAAGGAGTCTCCTGGTCTGTATATTTACCCTCTGTTTCTAACACTTCTGGAATACTTTCTTGCATGATTTCTTAAAGTCTGGTATTCAGAATCTTCATTTTATTATATTTTTCCCCCTGGAGAACCGTGATTTTCCACTTATCTGGATGCAAAGTCCATTGTGTTGGCTTGTAGAAAGATCAGTTTTCTACCAATCTTCTAGTCTTTTTGTTTTGATATAACAATCTTTCTTCCATTTCTGCATTTTCCATTCTCTTTTTTTTCTCCCAGAGAATCTACTGTTTCAGAGAGATTCTCCATAGCTTGTCCTTATCTATTCTCATTTGTCTTACAGATTTTTTTTGACAGTTCTAGTTCTCACCCTTATTTCTTCCACTAATTTTTTTAATGTTTTGCTGAATCACTGTGGAGTTTCTCGAATTTTTTCCAACAATAACTTCTGGAAAGTTTTATGGTAATTGTTGTTGTACATTTCTTCTCATATAGGGTTTTTGAATCATTTCTTCCATTCCATTTTATTTATTCATTATACTGGAGACTCTTTTGGGTTGAGTGCCCACTTTTCTTTTTTAATCAATATCTCTACTGGCTTGTTTTTTGGGGGAGGGGGCAGTTTATCTTGTGATGAGTCTTTTCCTGCCTCTCCTCTGTTCCTGGTTGCTTTTCTTTTATTCTATTAGTTGCATTTCTTGCTATTTGGAAAGATGCTGGAAGTAGGGGGTGGGGATGGAATGATCCAGGCTTAACCATCATGAACCCACAGCAACCTTGACAGAAAAGTCTTCAGATGCTAGACCTTATATCTAGCATTCATATAGTACTCTGAGGTTTGCAAAGCACATTCGATATGTTATCTCAAACTCTTTGCCGCCTGAAGCAGCTTTTCCCCAGTCTTTGTTAGGACAAATGAATAAAGTTTGCCCTAATATCCAGCCTGAAATTTGCTTTTCTGCAGCTTCCCATTTCTCCTGATTTTGCCGCCTGGGACCAAGAAGAACAAGTCTAATCTTTCCTTTATATCATAGTCTTTAAGATGCTTAAAGAGAGCAATGCCATCTATCTTCCATCTTATTTTTTCCAGATTAAACATCCCCGGTTCTTTCAATTCTCTCTCCAATAGTATTGTCTCAAGCCCCTTCACCATTCTACTCATCCTCCTTTTGAAATATTCAGCTTGTCAATGTCCTTCCTAATATGTGGTTTACATCCCAGAGCCTTATTTTTCTCACCTGTAAAACAGGGCTACTAGCTCAGCCAACTTCTGAGGGCTGCTGAAAGGATCAAATGAAATAAAATAAGTTCATTTTGTGGACCATAAACCACTCTGGAGAAGGAAGAAGTCACTAATTAATTGCTTCCATTTGTAGAATACATATTTCCAAGTAATTCCACATACGCAATCTCATTTGATCTGCACAAAAATCCTGTCGTAGCTGACTATGCAGGGCAGCTATTATAATCCGTGAATTGACCAACTGGCAACTATTAATCATAGGTTTGGCAAGAATCCTTGTTATATAAATGAGGAAATCAGAGTCTCAGGGAAGTTGAGATTCGTCCAGGGTCTCAGAGTTTCTAATTCCCTATTAAGTGTTCAGCACTATGGGAACACAGATGTATGATACAGTTCTCCACCCTTAACTATCCTAGACAAAGCTGGAAAAGAACTTTAATATCATTTTAGTATTTCATTTCACAGGTAAGGAAATTGGGGTCCAAAGATTGACTTGCCAAAGGACACACTAGTAGCAGAACAGAGACTTAGATTCAGATCTGACCCTGAATCCAGAGCTCACTCTATTATACTACAATTCCTTAACAATCTGACTGGGGCAGAATTAACCAGAAATAGGGAATAAGTGGAAAACAAACAAGGTTTGAGCATCTGGAAAAGAAGCAATTAAAGGTTTTAGGAATAAGGTAGGACTGGAGCTGGGGGCTTAAAGGATGAGTATGTTGTAGATAAGTGGGAGGAAGGAGAAAGAGGCATTAAGAAGGAAGAGAGGAACAATGTGGTCAAAGATAGAGAGTGAAAATGGAATGGACAGGGCAAATACAGGGGGCTGGTGAGTATCCCTGCCTGATTAGATGGAATGGTCTGAAGAGAAAACATAGACTACACACAAACATAGACTACACACACACACACACACACACACACACACACACACACACACACACACACACACACACACAGTGGACCAAGGCAAATAAATTGAGAATATTGGAGAGGTTTTGAACTTTCAAAATTAACCTTGTGTGTCATGGAAAGGTAGTTTTCTGGCAATAAAAACATATACATTTACAAAGTGTCCCTGATTGTTCCTCTTTGCCCCTTCAACGTGCTATGCCCTGGGTGGCTGCCAACCTTACCTACCCTTAGTTCTCACTCTGATGACGGAGTTAAATTGACAATCCATTCAAGGAAAGAATCCTTAACTTTTCTCATCAATGTCCAAGGATGTTGTTAAAAGAAAAAAAAATCTAATCAATGTACAGTAGCAAGTCAAGCCTTTTAAAAATCTGTTGAAGGAGTTCTTTATTTTCTTGCCTCTCTGACAAGCAGGATCCTGCTAAGACTCTGCACCTGGGGGTGTGCACATCTCATTGGCATTTTTTAAATCTAGGGCTATTCTGGTGCTCAGGACATGTTTCTCCATCTTTATGAGACCTCAGGTCTCTGGGATAACCAATGTCAATGGCACTGTGGAAATGTGATTTGCAAATTGTGTAAAAATTAACCTATTTAGCCTCAATTACCTCACATCATTTTAGGGCTGACTGCCACCTCAGATCATTTCTCTCAAGTCACTGATGGGGTAAATGAGTCCAGGCAGGGGCCTGCCAATCAATGAGAATGAAGGAAAAATCAATCCTAATCTCCATTCATCCTTTGATGGCAGGGGTCTGGCCTTCCCCAAGTCCTAATGCAGCCCACATTAGCCAGAGCATTGGAAAACCCAATCTGTTCAAGGCTAAGAGGACATAATGAAGTACTGTCTAATGGAAGATTCACAGAGCTGGCTTGATTTATATTTTATTCTAAACCAATTTAGAGGAGATGCACAAGAAAGGAAAACATCTTTGAAGTTCTAAAAAACAGGACTTCAAAGATGTTTTCCTTTCTTGTTCATCTAATCTACTTTTTTTAAAGACTGTTTCCTGCATGTCTAAACAAAAAGCCTTTGTTGTGAGAGTTCAGATCCTGATTCACTTAAAAGAGGCTTTGAAATCAAGGGACAATTTAATTTACTTTTAACTCTATAGAAAAGGGCATAGTATTCACCACTGTCAAGTACTTTGGGGAATCTACTCTCATAAAATTCTACATTTCTTAAATTAATTTATAAACCCATTTTTCTCCAATAGGGTTACCATTTTCATCTCATGATAATGGAGCGGGATTTTTCCCCCATACTTTTTTCCCTTAAAAAATTCTCCTGGTTTTGTCTTCAGGCATCCAATAGTGTCACTTACCTGTATTTTATAATTATTGGGAACATGGCAGGAGAAACACAAAGCTAGATTAAAATAATCATAGGTCCATATTTTATAATAATATGTTGTAAAAAACAATATTATTTACCTTCCTCAAGGCTTCTTAACTTTTTCATGTTTTTCATGGATTCTTTTTTTATGGACCCCCTTGGAATGCTAGGGAAGACTATAGACACCTTCTCATAATAATGTTTTTAAATAATTGAAGGAAATGCTAAACTTCAGTAAGAGGTTAGTGAAAACAAAGCTGTGATTTCTCCCTCCCCCCCAATCTGAGACTCCTCATCTAAGATTTCCCCTCCTCCCCCATCCTGAGGGTTATGGACCCCTGTTTTGGACAGATATTCTGCTCAAATTCTCTCTAATTACTTGCAGCAATTCCCAGATTTGAGTAATTAATAAGAAAAAAAAAGACTTCAAGGTTTTGGGCATTAGCTTAGGCAGTAATGACTTCAGGTCAGTGCACAGTACCAAGCAGGGTTTGGAGAATGCAGAGTTTTCCAGGTATGGTGAGCTCTCCTCTCCCTTCTCCCTCTTACCTGAACAGTGGGCTGTCACAGCAAACACAGTGATACATTCCAGGCTCTTTATTATTCAAAAGGGCTCCACTGAAGGGCTACAAAATAAAAAAAGGCTGTTGTATTCCAGGATCCACGTCAGGAACAAGTTCTACAGTATCATATTTAAAAAGCAGAGACAAGTCTTAAAATTAAGGCCACAACTCAGAAACAGGCTGTGTCTCTAGGAATCCCTGTGCCAACCTGACAGGCAACCCAAATATTCCCAGTGAGAAAATTGCATTGGGCTTCTCTAGAAAAAGCCTGCAGGCTTATTTACAGCTTAGTCTTTATTGTGCCAAATATTCAAATTATGGCATTAATAATGCTTTGTATTTATATAACACCTTTCATCCAAGAACTTCAAAGTGTTTTAAAAAGCAGGAGACCAAAGTCTCTTCCTCTGCAACTGTATAAGGTTTCAGCCTCCATTCCAAAGGAGCTAATTCAATAGGAATATATACTGTACCCGGCTAAAGCACTTTGAAATCCCCAATTAAAGTGGCAATATAAATATATAAAAGCATAGCTCAGCAAGGAGGGGGAAAGGTGCTTTGTCTTTAATATGCTCCATGTGGCATTTGAAATTCTGCATACTTAAAACATGTTAAATGGGCTGGGCTCTCCTCATGACCATGTTGGGCATGTCCCAATGGGAAATCAAGTGCTTCTGGAACTCAGTATCCCCAGTGCCTGGCTCATAAGAGATGTTTAATAAAAACTTTTTGATTGACTTGCTGGCTGCGTTAACTCAACGTGATCAGGCTCTATAACTTTCAAAAGAATTCAATATGGAACCAGAGAACCGTTGAGGCTGGGAGAAGTTGAGTCAATGATTAAAGTACATTACGGTGAATACAGGCCACTGCACGTGGGAACCTCTCTTTGCCAATTCTTTTGGCCAACTCTCTCCTCCTTTGAATCCTTCTCCTACTCTTTACTAGTTACTCCAGAAACTCAGTTACTAGCCCAGGGCTAGGTGAGAACTATGACTACTATCTAATAGAAAGAAAGTTTGGATACAGCCCCACTAGGCTAGCCAGAAGTCCTAATGTGAAATCACTAGCAGCAGTGGGAAATTGAACTTGGGACTTCAGAGCTTCTAATGTGTTTCAGACTCAGAAAACTCAAAGGTCAAACATCCAGACTCCCTATGGTAGTTTTACCACTGTGTTTTGTAGTGTTCTGCATAAAGGACAATTTCAAATTAACCTAGTGAGCAGACCATCTGGGCACATTTGGACTTTTTCCCTCTGCAAACCCTAAAATTAGCTGTAGAAATCAGAGCTGGCTCTTCTGCCAAGAGAATCTGGCACCTTGCTTTATGGGCAGTCCCACCCTAAGCTTCCATCAGGAGCACTGATTGGCATCTGTAATGAAGGGAAGTTTCTTGATTTTGTGGGGCTCGGAACTGGGCTCATTAAATGCAGCAAAGGGGCATTTTAATTTGTATTTTAAAAATACCCAACCTGCACCCTTCGGAAATCAGACTATACCCTTTCTATCTGCTTATCCAAATACCACTTATTCTTCAGGGCAAAACTAAACTAGAATCTCCTTCATTTTCTCTGGCTCACAGCCATCTCTCTCCACATTGATGTCCTAAGACTATATAACCCTGCCCTATAACATTCCCTTGTCACTTCATCATATACTATCTTGTATTGTCATTTTAGGTCCAATAGTATATGACTGATCTCCTCAAATTGAGTGTAAGCTTCTTAAAGGCAAGAACTACCTGGCTGGTACTTCTTTGGGGTGCTTGTTTTTTGGTCTTTTTTGATGGGGGAAGGTAGGGCATTTAGTGTTAAGTGACTTGCCCAAGGTCACACAGCAAGTAAGTGTTAAATGTCTGAGGTCTGATTTGAACTCAGGTCCTCCTGACTCCAGGGCCCTGACTCTATTCGCTGCGCCACCTAGCTGCCCCTTACTTCTTTGGTTTTTGTGAAGTAAAATTAGATGGAGATAATGTCCCTAAAACACATTTTTTAAATTTTCAAGTACTTTAGAAATGTCAGCTATCATCACAATTATCATTCCATGTTGTATAAAAGCACTTGGTAAGTCCCTAAGTGTATATAAGCTATTAGGATTGTAGGCTTTCGGGATATTTATTTAATAAATCTCATCAGGAGCTCACAAGTTGGACACACTCTTTTTTTTTTTTAACACGTAGAATATGGAAAAGGATCAATTCCAAAAGGAATTGCAACATGAGTTCAGATTATAGACTATGCTCATTTTGTAAAATAGCCAAACACACAGGGTGTGTTATATATGCCATCTGCCTGAGAAACCCACACATTTATTCTACTAAACATCTGGCAGTTCAGCTCTAGTATCTAATACACACACCAAACGTTGTCTGGCAAATGGGCCCAGGAGCCCTGGGGGTGGCAGTGCCTCTCCCACCACTGTGTGCCCGGCTTCTACCCTTCACGGCCATCATCCAGGGAAGCAATTCCTGCAGAGAAGGGGCTAGCCAAGCCCACCAACTGCCAACCGACTGCATGCCACACACAGGGTAGGCATGCCAGCCTAGCTAACACAGCAAGGAGCCCTGGGCGGGAGGGGAGAGAGACAGAGAGATAGACAAATAGACAGAGAGACAAACACAGAGACAGACAGAGAGAAGAGAGGAGAGAGACAGAGAGAAATATAGAAAGAGACACAGAGAGAGACAGAGACAGAGGAGAGAGAGAGAGAGAGAGAGAGAGAGAGAGAGAGAGAGAGAGAGATGGGTGAGGCCAGGCACAGCAAAGTACCACCACCACTATCTTGACTGCTGTTTCCCCTTGGACCCCTGATGGAGACAGACCAGGACTCAGCCCCAGAGCCTTGGGCAGATCATCATTTCCAGCCCAGTGCCCTCAGTCATCATTGTGGGAAGTTAACCCCCGTGGAGATGCAGCCTGGCAACTGCTTCTGTAGGGGCTGTAGCCACAGCTAATGATGACCCAGAAAAGAGAGTTCTTGCCACCAAAGTCCTTAGTACTGTCAAATGGTTCAGTGTTAGAAACTGATATGATTTATCAGTGGAGATGACAATAAAGAAGATACAACACCATCTGCTTTCCTTCTGCCCTGTAAGGACCATGGGACCTTTCCATCTGACTTGCAGCTGAAACCTTCCATATGCTTTGTCCTCCCTCATTGTTGTGTGAGATCCTTGAGAGCAGGGATTATCTTATTTTTCTATGTGTACCACCAATGTTTTGCTCATAGTAAGGGCTTAGTAAAGGCTTTATTCATTCTTTCACCCATTCATTCTGCACTTGAGAATTGGGCCTGGCTTAATAAACTCTGGAAGCACCCCAAAGTACCCAGAGGACAATTATAACTTGTGACTCACTTGCACTTTGGGAGGTGCCATCCCTAAACCTCTGGGAGTAATGGGCAAGGTATGGTGGTTTTATTAATTACTTGCCTTCATTTTCATAAAATTTTCCCTTGAACTACCTGGCCCCCTCCAAGCACTCAGAAGTCTACATCAGATGAATCAGGCCAGAGGAGACCATTTCAGATATAGAATGGGTGGGGTTGCTCCTATAAAAATCATCATCATCATCATTTCATTTAACCCTCACAAAAACCAGGTGAGTATTTTTATCCCATTTTATTGCTAAAGAAACAAGAGACCCAAGATACTTGACCCAGGTCCCACTATCTACATATACTAGCCAGGACTAGCATTTAATTCAGAATGCATTTATTCTATACCTACTATCTTCAGGGCACTATGCCAAGCACAGACCTAGAATCAACCTCTACTCTCAGCCATCTGGTACAGTGGGTAGGACACAGGACTTAGAGACAAGAGGACCTGAGTTTAATTCCTGCTTCAGATACTCAGTAGCTGTGACCTTGGACAAGTCACTTAACCTCATTCAGTCTCAGTTTCCCCTGTAAAACAGGGAGAATAACAGCACCTCACTCACCAAACTATGGTGAGGATCAAATGAGATAACATAGGGAAAGTGTTTGTAAACTTGGAAGTACTATATAACTAGTAGCTAGTATTATTTATCACTGTTTTCAATTCCAGGGTTCTTTTTATTGTAAAGCAGAGCACATCTAGATAGAGAGTCATATGAATTTGCATGGGCAAATAAGAGCGAAATTACAGGTCTATTAGAGCCTTCCTATGAAATGGCCTTGATTTGAACCATTATTTAATAATGCTATCTCCCGGCAGCTAGGTGACACAGTGAATAGAGCACCGTCCCTGGAGTCAGGAGGACCTGAGTTCAAATCTGGCCTCAGACACTTAACATAAAAACTAGCCATGTGACCTTGGGCAAGTCACTTAACCCCAATTGCCCTAAAAAAAAAAAAGGCAAAAAAGAAAATAATGCTATCTCTTCGGATGTTTAGTACCTAAATCTAATTAGACAGTCTCTATCACAAAGAGTCTCATGAGGAAAATATTAGTTTACATTGTTTTGGATAGATTACAGACAGAGGTAAAAAAGAATAACTCATTTACATATCACTTAAAGGTTTACGCAGAATTTGCTATAGGTCCTAGTCCCTGTTTTATGGATTCGGTGAAGATAAAAGCTCAGAGAGAATGTGATCACATAGCTAAGAAAGGGCAGGATCAGGATTGAGATGAAGTCCTGAACTGCATTCATCACATCACCCTGCCCCCTGTCCCACCAAAAAAAGTGTTAGAATTGAACTGGATGAAATGATGCTGCCAATAAGAATAGAGATAAATGATCTCTCTTAGGAGATGACCAAATGCTTGCTAGATTGTTCAGAGGATAGCTTTATTAGAATAGACAAGGATTTCTCCCCTCTTGGGTCTGAGGAGAGGTGGCCTGGTGCAATCCTCCAGACTGGGTCTTCAATCAGAAGACCTCAGTTTGAAGCCCACTTCTGCTCCTTATTTATTCGTGTGGCCACAGGCAAGCTTGGGGTTTCCTCATTTGTAAACCAAGAAAGTTGAAGTAGATTCTCTCTAGGGTCCTGTCCTGATATATAGTCCATGATCTCATAGTGGAAAAGAAGAGGATTGGGGGTCAAAGGACCTGGATATAATCTTGGATTTGAGATTATGACCTTCTAGCTAGATTGCCAATCTGAGCCTGTTTTCCCATTTGTCGAATGAGAAGATTGAACTTGACGATCTGTTAAGGTTCCCATCAGCTCTAAGCCTAGCTTCCTACCATCTATTCCTCTCCCTTCCCCTCTTCTGAGCTTCCTTCCCCCATCCCTCCCTGCCCATATGGGAGCAGTTTACCGGTTCCGTTCCCTTTTCTCTAGTGACGTAGTACTGCTCTGGAGTCAATTTCTTTTTCCAGTCAGTGGTTGGCTCACCATGCTTGTTGAAAGACCCTATATTATTTTTAAAAAAAGAACATTTTTTAAAAAGCATGATTCATTTTATTTTTTCCTTTTTTCCCCATTGGTCTTATATAGCATACTATTCATCATCTTATGGAAAAGCAAAGAGGCATTCATTTCCTTTCTTCCCAGGATCTCACTCTCCACAGTGACTGGGGACGCTATACGAAATGATTTGAGGGGTTCATCGGTTTAATGAGAAATTTAATAACAAACGGGAGTCCAGTTGTCCATCTCTGCTAGAGGCAGCTAGGGGTGGTGGTGGGGGGAGTAGGGAAGAGATTCATTGCTGCAGTTATATACTAAAAACAGCTGAATAAGTCCTGATTGAGCATCTAAGGGTAGCACTTGACCCTTACTTTTCTCTTATTGATTCCAAAGGAAATATTTCCTATCCTGGGTATAGCTAGGAGCTATTACAAGAAATTCTATAGAAAGACAACTCAGAGTTGCTACAAATCCCTATCTCACTTCAAAAATGAACCATGGCTTTGTTTACCAAGGATGGATGGAGGGCAACTGGAAAGGAGTCATTATGGGTAGGAGAGAGATGGAGTCAGAGACATAGAGAAAGAGACATGGAGAGAGAGGGAAAGGAAGAGAGAGGAGGCCATGAGGAGAGAGAGGGAGAAGGGGGGAAAATGAAGATGGGGAGGCAGATGTATCGGGGGAGGATTGAAGGCACAAGCTTCGAGAGGAGATGGGAGAGCTGTTGTCCCTTCTCCGTTTTCAAATAGGACCAATTGCATCACAGGTGATATCTTGATTCACTGATGAATTGGATTTAAATGAGGCAAGATTGCACAAAGTCATCAGCCTCACTCTCTCTTCCAGAGTCACTGAAGTCCAGTGGTAGGTCAAAAGTCAAAATGATGGTGATGGCCCATGG
This sequence comes from Pseudochirops cupreus, assembly GCA_028627135.1. Taxonomy (NCBI): domain Eukaryota; kingdom Metazoa; phylum Chordata; class Mammalia; order Diprotodontia; family Pseudocheiridae; genus Pseudochirops; species Pseudochirops cupreus. The sequence goes on from CM053581.1 coordinate 535,744,089, forward strand.
CATCTTTGATGTCTGACCAAGCTCTAAGTGCTCCATAGGCATCTTCAAACAAATTGCTTACATCTACCCATTTTGCCTGGGGAAGTCTTTCACACGCTTGGAGTAGACAGCCCCCTAAATTACCAAGGAGTTTGAGGCTTGTTGGTTAGCTTCAACTTGGTTTGGCCCAGCTGCTGAGACAGTTTTACTGGGGGAGGGGGAGGAACAGGGGTAGGTAACTGCCAAACATGCTACAACGTCTTGGAGCCACAGATGAGAGCTGAGTGCCAGCCAGGTGGGCACCAAAGATAGATGAGCAGCCCTGAAAAGGGCTCAGCAAGCCCTTACACAGAAGTGCTACTCCTCCTTGATGACTCCATACACCTCCGATGGGAGATCACAGTATCAAAGGCCAAAGAGGACAGGTGACCTGGGAAGGAAAAAGTCTACTTTCTCAGAGATTGACTATAAGGAAGAGAGAATGAGGGCTGACACTGAAAATTTGAAGTGTAGACTTGGAAGGAAGAGGAAGCTTGAGATTCATTTCTGCTGTATAACTGTTCTCTGTTAAGGGCAGTTTACTCACTGTCCATGTATGGGCTGTACCACTGGTCATCAATGGGTACAGCAGGCAGGTAGGGAGCAAGATTAATAGATCCAGTTAGTTCCCAACAATCATTATGTGTATTATCTAGTAGTAATTGTTTTTGGCTCCATAATCACATTCTGCCCTAGTCTTCCTGCAAACTGGTATTGACTCAGGACCATAGGTCTAAAGGTGGATGGACACCTCGGTGACCTTCTGTCCCAACCCCCTCATTCTACAGATGAAGAAGCTAAGACCCACAGAAATGAAACAATTAGTCAAGGTCACATGGGTTACAGATGGCAGAGTCAGGATTTGAGCCCAGATCCTTGGAACCTAAAAGGAATGTACCATCCATGGTATCCACTAGTCTTCTCTCCCAAGATAACAATTGCCTAGAGGGCACTGACTAATTAAGTGACTTGCCCAGAGTCACAGAGACCATACATTTAAGGCAGGACTTGAGCCCATTTCCCTGAGAATGTTTCTCAACCAAAACACAACAGTTTGGAAGGCAAGTCTGCTAACAGATATGTATTTCCAAGTCAAATGCATTTATTAATTTTGAATGATCTATGGTTCTGGATCAATTCTGTCCTCTTTCATTAGCCCTGATGACAATTAAGTGTTAAATTCTAGGGCCTCTGCAAGTTGCTTAACTATACACACACACACACATTTAACAGGAAGATAACATAGGGGCTCGAGAGAAAAATATACCCATTTCCACGCCCCTGCCCATACAGGTGTAACTTACTCAAAGTAAAGCTACGTGTAGGTATAATGATTGAAAATGGAATTATATTTTTAAGTGATGTGGAGGAAGGTATGACTTTAACAGAACTTGAGGTGAAATTTCCTAAAAAGCAGAGAAATCTTTTTATAGTACAAATTACTTTTCTGTAATTCCTCTACTGCTTGTGGGTGTGTGTGTAATGGTGGAGAGAGAACTGGCCTGAGAGAAAGAAGTTTCTGCCTCTGACACTGTCAGAGGCTGAGTGACCCTAGGCAAGTCACTTGACTTTCTAAAACTCTAAGATATAGAGCGGGTACAAAAATACATTGGTCCAGGGAGTTCCCTGTGCATATGGAATCACAAGTTTAGTTTTTTAAAAAATCCTCTGCTATATAAATGGAAGGATTTGAATACTGGCTTTTCTTCAAGTTTGAAGTAATGAAATTGGCACTTTTTTTGGATTTTAGAGCTGATTTAATAGCTGAAAGTACCACACTGCTCATTGACATTTACAAAACAGACCAAAGTTCAACAAAATCTTCCTCCTCATGACCATTTGTGAGCTTCCTAAGATTCCCAAGCAGTTATAGTCTCACAAATGAAAGGTTAAACAGAATATTAGAACACAATCGTTCTCCGAGAATGCCAAACAATTAAAAACAAAACGATCAACTTCAATCTTCCTTACCAAAAACCACATTTAATGTGCTAAAAGTAGCCTAAATCACTAATGCTCAGTTTAGTGTCATTTTAGAATCACAGATTCTTAGAGCTAAAAGCCACCTCAAAGATTATCTAGTCCAATACCCTGCTTGAGGTATAAATCTCATCTATCATCTATAGAACCCCTTATACCTATGCAGATGACTCCTAAATCTAGGTAGCCAGCCTAGGCTCTCTCCTAACCTTCAATTCCATATCACAAACTGTTTATTAGGCATTTTGAACTGATTATCCCCTTGGCATCTCAAACACAACATGCCCCAAACAGAACTCATTATATTTTTCCACAAATCATCCCCTCATCTGCATTTCTCTCTTATTGCTCAGGTCACTACCATTTTTCCATTAACCAAGGTTCAAAATCCACAGAGTTAACCAGTTGCTAAATCTTGTTTTTCTCACTCCAAGACATTTCTCAAACTCACATGGCCACCAATCACCATCTCTTGCCTGGACTGTTGTGGTAACTTCCTTTTTGGTATTCTGGTCTTCTCTCCCCACTCCAATCCATGTCCCACATAATGGCCAAAGAAATTAAGGACGGACCTGAGCAAATCATCCCCCTTTTCAAAAAATTCTGGTAGCTCTCCATTGCTTTTACTGTCAAATATAAACCCTTCCATTTGACATTCAAAGTTCTTCACAACCTGGCTCCTGCCCACCTTTCCACTCATTTTACATATTACTCCTTTCTGCACACTAGAGTCCAGCTGTTCAGAACATGTGATGCTCCATCGCCTTTGCCCAGGCCATCTTCCAGGCTTAAAATGTACTCTCTTCTCACCCCAGCCTCTTGGGATTCCCAATTTCCTTCAAGACCAAGCTGAGATGCCATCTTGTCATCTACATGAATCCTGCCCTGAAATAAACATCCTTATAAGCATTTTCTTTCTTTCTATGTATCTATCTATCTATCTGGCTGGCTGGCTGGCTGGCTATCTCATTTCCTCCATTAGTATGTAACTTCTTTAAGGGTAGGGGTTGTTTCATTTTTGTCTTTCAGTCCCCAGATACAAAGTCTGAGTACTTGATAAATGCTTTTTGACTGACTACAAAATGAATATCAACTATTCCACACAAGAGTGACGTTCTGATACTTATTCAAGATTCAAAATCCTCAGTGGAACAAGATCGTCAAGTTAGCAAGTATATATCAAGTGCCTATCAGTCAATAAATCAATCAATTAACATTTATTAAGCGCTATTATGGGCTGGACAGTGCTAAGTGGCTTTGAATTTTAAAAAAGGAGCTTACAATCTAATGGCGGAGAAAGCATGCAGACAGCTATATACAGACAAGATATATACAGGATAGGACTCACGAAGGAAAATACTATCCATATCCAGATAAAGAACTGATGGTCTCTGAATGAAGATCCAAGCATTAAAAAAAAAAATTTACTTCATTCTTTCTCATGGTTTTAAAACAATCTGTTTCTTCTTTCACAACTGTGACTAATATGGAAATATATTTTATATGCTAGCACATGTATGAGCTATATCAAACTGTCTGCCATTTTCAGAAGAGGGGAGGGAGGAGAAAAATTTGGAACTTAAAATCTTGTAAAAAAGAACGCTAAAAATTTTCTTGACAATGTAAGTGGGGGAAAAATAAAGTACCATCAAAACATTTAAATAAGACATATACAGGATAGACTGGAGAGAATCTCTGAAGCTTTAACTGTATTGGTATTAAGGGAGAACAGGAAAGGTTTCTTGCATTAAGTGGGACTTTAGGTGATACTTAAGCCAATTTGTTAAAAAAAATGTTGTTCCTCGTCTGTGAAGTGCTCTGTCCTAGTCCTAAAGAGAACCAACTGTAACCAAGAGGTTACAATCTAGTTAATAGAATAAAATATAAACCTGCGAAAAGTTAAGAAACAAAACCCTAATTTCCAGTCAGAACCTGAAGGAGAGGCAGAAAGATCCGAACCTAGGTCATAGGTGCAGATGGAGGGGCTCCTCTCTGAACCTCGAGAAAGATACGAAGGGGTAAAGGGGATCTCGTTTTGCACGTTTGTTAGAAAAAAATGAGCCGTGCTTCGAATATGCAGAGCCTGCAGCTAGGACACGCAGCCGAACAGAAAAGCAAAACTGAAAGCTGGGGAGCAAGGGTAGGGACAGCTCGGGGCGGAGACAGCTGGAGGAGGGGATAGCTGAAGACATGACAGTTGGGGGAGGGAACAGCTAGGGGAGGGGACAATTGGAGAGGGCCAGTTGGGGGAAGGGATGGTTGGAGGGGACAGGTGGGGGAGGGGATAGATGGGGAGGGACAGTTGAGGAGGGGACAGATGGGGGAGGGGACGCCTCAGGGTGGCGAGTGTTGCCAGGGCGGTGGGGGGAGTGGAGGAGATGGGGGCAGACCCTGCTGCTGCTCCTTTGGCTCCCCAAGGCGGTCTCCGGGCTTGCGGATGGTGTACCCCCGGGGCTCAGTGGCCGGGGCCGGCTCCTTCCCTACCTACGTCCTGGTGGCTGGCTCTCCCCAGTCCGACGCTGACGCTGGCGCCTCCGTGCGTGGGCCCTGAGGGCAGCTCTCTCCAGCCTAGCCAGGACAATCCTCGGAGAAGAAGCCGAGCCATATTCGCTGCCGGTCCAAAGTGCACTGACCTGGGCACAGTGGGAACCCTCCCCAGACCCGCCCCCTTCAACGTGGGGCGGAGGAGGGGGCGTGCTCCAGCTGCGAGGCTGCAGGGAGTGCGGATGCACGGGCTGGGGCGCGGGGCTTGGCACCACTCTGCCCAGACCCAGGAAAGAAGCCGGCCGCGCTGTCTGTGCCCAGGCTGCGCCGTCGGCCAGCCTCCCAGGCCTACAGTACCCTTGGCCTCAATTTGGGCTCCTTTTCTAGGCTAGGAATGAATGCTTTAGATTTAAGAGAAGACCCCAGGCGTGAACCCCGAAAGAGCCGGGGCCATACTGTGCCACTCTCCCTTCAACCCCTAGCTCACCAGAAACAAGACCAGGCCTGGAAAAAAGACTCTTTTGGCTTTTTACTTTTGACCTAAATTTCCATAACTTCTGCCGACGGGGGCAGCTGACAGCCCCTCCCCCCTAAAAAAGACTTTACTTAAATCTTTTTTAAAATATCAATTAAATTTTTTTTAAAAAATCATTTATTAAGCACCTATGCTGTGCAAGGCACTATTTTAGATGCTGGAGATATAAAGACAGAAGTGCAAAATTGGGGCCCCTTCTTCAAAGACCTAACAACAGTCGACTGGGTGATACAAAACAATAAGTAAGTAAAGAGATTTAAAGAGCCGCTGACAACTTGTCTTTCCAGCTTTATATGTTGTTTCCCTTAACACTCCACAGTCTGGTCAAACCGGCCACCTCGCTGTCCCTCACACGTGCCGTTCTTATCTCTGGTGGCTATGCTTTTGCAATGACTGTCCCTCACTTCTGTAGGGTCCTCACCTGGGTCCCAAAGAATCCCTGTTCCTTTAAAGTTAATTTCAAATGCTATGTTTTACATGAAGTCTTTACTAATCTCTCCAGTTGCAAATGTCTTGCCCCTTGCCCCTTTAAATTTATTTTTTTTCAATTAACAAGCATTTCTTTTCTCTCCTCACTTTCCATTGGAAAAATAAAAATGAAATGAAACTCTTGAAAAAAAATATGCTTAGTAAAGCAAAACAAATTCCTCCGTTGACCATGTCCAAAAAATGTCTTATTCTCCTCATGGTCCTTCATTTCTGTTAGGAGGTTCATAGAAAGCATCATGGTGGGTCACTGCATTGATTAGAGTTCTTAAGTCTTAAGTGCTTATCTTTACAGTGTCATCGACGTATAATTTGTCATATGATGTGTGAGGCAGAATGTCAGAGTTATTTTAATCTGTATTTCTTTAATTATTAGTGATTTGAAGTATTTTTTCACATGGTTGTTGATAGCTTGTATTTCTTACCTGTTCATATCTTTTGACAGTTTTTCAATTGGAGAACTTTCTCCTCCAAATTGCCTTATATTTATTTTATATGAACTTTCATGTTAGCCCTGGGCTATTTGTCATATGTTGGGCCTCCGGAATAAATCTCAGGTTCTCTGTGGGTACTTCGGATCCACATCTGATATGTTTATCTTTTTTCCTTTAGTCATTCTGCAGGCACAATTCAAAGCAAAGGCATTTAATGAAACCTCTAGGTAACAAGATATGCAATAGAACATTTCCCATAAACCTTGGGAACACCTTCCTACATGGTGGGGGAGAGTGGGCATGCATAGGTGTCATTTGTTAGAGGCCTGTGTTTGAAGAATACATATTGTATAGCAACTCTGTATAGGTAGA
>CM053581.1:535750897-535827299 GCA_028627135.1 Pseudochirops cupreus
ACACACCTCAGCCAATCCCCTTCTTCCACATCAACAGGGGAGCTCATGCCTTCTCAACAGTGGGACAGAGTTTGCCCCTTCCACACTTAGCACTTAGTACTAAGTGCTAAGTATCCTGCTAAACAGATTACTATTACAGTTCAGTACCCCCATATTCTAGCAATATCGATATATTGCTCTCACTGAGCCACTGGGCTTCGAGTTTCTATTGGCCTGGTGTCTGAGTAACTACTATAATCTCTACTGACCTGTTGCCCGACTGATAGTGGCAAGAGTGTCTCCTGAACTGTTAAATGTTAGCTCTAATTTTATAGGAATATAATTTAGCTATAATCTTAGCTATAAGTTTTCAGCACCAGTCTCTTTGTGTATAGTGGCTAGAACCTCTCTTGGAGACTGGCAGACTAAAGGCTTTTGGGGATAGTTATGTGGTAGAGTGAATGGAATGCCAGGCTTGGAGTCAAGAAGACTTGAGTTCAACCCCAACTTCAGACACTTACTAGCTGTGTGACCCTGGGCAAGTCACTTAACCCTCTTTGTTTCAGTTTCATCAACTGTAAAATGGGCTGGAGAAGGAAATGGCAAATCACTCCACTGTGTGGAGTCATGGAGATTTGGACACAACTGAACAACAACAGGAAAGGTGTTCTCTGTCTCTGTGATTATGAAGTTCTGGTCTTAGATTGTAAGCTCCTTGAGGACAGAGACTCTCTTTTGCCTTCTTTTTTTACCCTCATTGTTTAGCACAGTGCCTAGCATGTAGTAGGCACTTAATAAATGTTTATTAATTATTGACTGATTGGGCAAACGCCAGACTGGAATAGTAAAAAGCAGTTGAAACTCAGCTCTTTCATAAAATAAAGGCTCTCCTTGTATGTAGCGTGGGAAACTGAACACATTTTTATTCCCGCAAGTAAATTTCCATTTGGACAATATTTACAATCATAAAATCTTAGTGGTAGAAGGAAATGCAGAAATCATCTTTCATCTCCCTCATTTTGCAGATGGGGAAAATGAAGGCCCAGAGGAGCACTGAGTTGCCTGAAGTCATGTAGCTAGTTAATAGCAGAGTTTACAATGTATTAATAATGAAAAAATTTGAAAATAATAAAGAATAACAAAAAATGTCCCCAAAGGCAAAATTAAGTCACCAACACAAATATAAGTATTATTAAATGAGCCCAAAGCCAATTATTCTCTGGCTATAATAATATATTTATAGAGTCTATGGAGAAGCAGTCACTTGCAGTGTGAACTACTGAGTGAGCAATAGGAATGAGAATTTCTCATATGGGTTATCCCACACTTGGAAAACATTTTATAGTCTTTCAGATTGTAAGTTCTTTGACAACAGGTAAATGAAAATGCCATTTAATGCTGCATAGCAGACACATACTGTGTGGTGATTATCTAATAAAGTCATAGAAAGGGCTACATAATTATTTGAAATACTTTATGGGTAGCACTAGCAAAGGACCACTTGGTTTTTAACAGAATTATCTAAATTGTCTCTCTAGAATCTAGATTGTTCTTAATTTCCCTAGATATCTCATCATCCATATTTCTGTTGAAGGGAACACCACTCTTCCATTCTATTCTCTCAGGATCATCTTACCCTTGTTCTGGACTCCTCACCCTCCCTCACCCCACATCTAATCAGTTACCACATCCCACCTTTTCTACATCCACATTTGTTGCCTATCTTCCCTTCTCTCCACTTATATCCCCACCACTTAAATTCAGGCCCTCGTTCTCTCTTGCCTCCATTATTGAAATAGCCTCAAGTCTTTCCCCCCTCCAATCTGTCCTGCACTTAGCTGCCAGAGGGATTTTATTTAAGCACCAACCTGACCATGTCTCTATCCCACTCAATAAACTTCAGTGGCTTTTTATTGCCCTTGATAAAGTTTAAACTCGGTTTAGCTTTTAAATCCCTTCTCAACCTCTTCATTCTCCTTGACCTCCTTTCAGCCTTTGACATTGTTGATCACCCTCTTCCCCTTGTACTTGCAGGATATAAGGTCTGTGAGAGGAGGGATTGTTTCATTCTTTATATTTGTCATGCCTTCTACCCCATTCCCTGCCCAGGGCTAAAGCATGGTTGGAAGGATAAGCTCTTACGTAGCATTTGATCGTCATGCCATTTGATCATCAATACAACCCTGGGAGGTAAGTGCTATTATGATCCCCATTTTAGAGTTGAGGAAACTGAGGCAAATAAAGGTTTAAGTGCTTCCCAAGGGTCGTATAGCTAGTAAGTACATGGGGCTGGTCTTGAATTCAGGTCTTCCTGACTTTAAGCCCAACACACTAAGACCCTGACACCTAGCTGCCTCTAATAAGGGCTTAATAAATCCATATGAAGGAACCACTTGGTACTTCTGTTTTGGTTGAGATACTATTATAGCTTTATATGTGCACATTCCACATAAAGTTGCTTTGACTAATGATATTTTCATCAATATTTAATAACCACCCCCAACTAATTTGTGTATTGAAATCTGGTGATACTATTGGAATATTGGCCCCTTGAAGCCAGGTAGTTCTCATTTTCTACCCAAACCGTGTCTCAAACTTCCTTCCCACCCTCAAAAGCCCCTGCCCACCCAGGAACACATCTTCAACTTACAACATCCATTCCTAACTGCCTTTAATATTGTTTTATCTGAAATTCTGCTTTTGTAAAACTTCTTTACAGTGTTATGCATATGTGATGTAGCTTGAATATTTCATTCTGTAGAAGAGGGGGCTGATGTTTTTATTAAAGCAAAGGGCAAAACTTGACTGTACTGTTTACAGACAGCTATGTGGTAGCACTGAAGCTCAAGTCAGGAAGACTTGAATTCAAATCTGGTCTCAGATGTTATTAGCTGTGTGGCCCTGGGCAAGTCATGTAACCTATTAACTTATGTCTCCCTCAGTTCCCTCATTTATAAGAAGCAGTAGCACCTATCTCTTTGGGTAGTTATGAGGATAAAGTGAGGTAATTTTTTAAAAGCATCATATAAATGCCAGCGATTATTATTACCAACTCTTCTGTGGGTTACTTCTGATTTACAGAAGGCATTAAAATTTAGATTAGTCAGAATGTGCAGGGAATAAGTTCTGGTCAATTGAATATTTTGGTTAATGTCTTAGCATAATTTCCTTCCTTAGTAAGTAATAAACAGTGAATATAATTAGCTCTTATATAACTTCAAGATCTTGTAGGTGACTTAGTCATAATTCTAAAACAAAGTATATAGATATATATGTGTGGTATGTAGAAAGAAAGAAAGAAAAAAGAAGGAAGGAAGGAAGGAAGGAAAGGAGAAAGGAAGGAAGGAAGAAAAAAGAAAGGAGGAAGGAAGGACAGGAGGAAGGAAGGAAGGGAGAAAGGAAGGAAAGAAGGAAGAAAAAAGAATGAAGGAAGGAAGAAAGAAAGAATGTGTGGAACAATAGATGAAACTAATGCAAGACATTGAGCGGAAGGTGTACTAAGTCCAGGGAATTCCTGGGTTTTTAAGTAAATCCTTGAGAGGAATTTCTTTCATATAATTTGTTTCTTTCCCTCCTAAAAAGTATAGTACCAGGACAACTTCTGCTTGATTACTTTTCCTAATTTAACTCTTGTTAACCAACATTATACTACATACCAAAGAATTACTCTTTTTGTGGATTAGGTTTTTTTTTTTTTGGCTTTTTGGAGGGGGGAGGGCAGGGCAATTGGGGTTAAATGACTTGGCCAAGGTCACATGGCTAGTAAGTGTTAAGTGTCTGAGGTCTATCCAAACTCAGGTCCTTTTGCTGGTGCTCTATTCACTGCGCCACCTAGCCACCCCAGAATTACTCTTTTTGCAAGGCTTTAAATTAGAGAGATCTTTGACACTAATATAATTATAATTTTTTTAACCTCCAGCCTTTCCTTCTTCTCTCTCCTCATTCCCTTCGTCTTAAGTAGGGTGACCTTATTCCTTACCAAGGCCCACCCTTCCACCACCTAAGTGATCCATTCCATCCCATTGCCCCTCTGTTATCCCTACTCTATCACTCATCTTCACTTTCTGCCTATTCATTGGCTGCCTAGAAACATGCCCATGTCTCTGCCATCCTCAAAAATCCCTCCCCTGATCTTTATTCCCCTTTACTGTCTTCTGCCCTTTGTAACCAGACTTCTTGAGGAGACTATCTACCATCAGTGCCTCCACTTACTCTCCTCTCACTCACTTCTGAACCCTTTACAATCCAGCTTCTGTTCTCATTATTCCACAGAAACTTCTCTCTCCAAAATCACCAATGATCTCTTAGTTGCCAAATCCAAAGGGCTTTTTTTTCAGTCCTCTTCCTCTTTGACCTGTCTTTAGCCTGTGACACTGTTGATCACTCTCTCCTCTTTGATATCCGCATATCTCTGGTTTTTGGGACAGTACTCTCTCCTGAGTCTACTCCTACCTATCTGACTGCCCCTTTGCAGGATTCTCATCTAGGTCACTCGTTCTAACCATAGGTGTGGCTCTGTCCTGGGCCCTTTTCTCTTCTCCCTCTAGATCAGTTGGTGATTCCATGGATTTAATTAGCATTTCTAGATTGATAATTCTCAGATCTACCTTTCCTGCCCTAATCTCTCTACTGACCTCCATTCTTACATCTCCAACTACCTTTGAGGAAACTTGAAGTGGATTTCCAGGAGACATCTTAAACACAACATTCTCCAGACTGAACTCATTACCTTCACCCCAAACCTTCCTTCCCTTCTAACTTTTCTACTGTTGTCAAGGGCCCAGTCCTGCAGGCTTGCAACCTAGATGTCATTCTCCACTTCTAACTCTGTCTCCCTCCCACTCACTTTCTGTCCCTCCACCCATACCCAACCTGTTGCCAAGGCCTGTCAACTTTACCTTTGCAATATCTCTTCAGTATTCTCCCTTTTCTCGTCTGATGCTGCTACCTCTCTGATGCAGGCCATCTTAACCTCTTGCTCAGATTATTTCAGTAGCCTGTCCCAAGTCTCTTTCTACTTCAGTCCATCCTCCATTTAGTTACCAAAGTAATTTTCCTAAGGCGCAGGTCTGATCATGTCACCAACCCCTACCCACAGCTCTTTAATAAATAAATATGTATATACATATATACATATATACATACATACATATATACATATCTATACATATACACACGCATACATATATATATATATATATATATATATATATATATATATACACACACACACACATATATACTTTTTTCACCTATATGGCCTTGTGTTATTGGGTCACAGAAAACAAAGCATCTGGAGGAGTGAAAAGGGAACAGCATCTAAATGATTCTTCCCTGACCATGCTGCTGGAATTCCTTGGCATGAGGGGCTTTCTGGGATCAGGAAGAAGACTAATCAGCTTGCTTGACTGCAACTGGAAATGGGCTTTGCTTGGAAGAAGCACCAATGGATCATTTACAGAGTGTTTCATAGTGTGCCAAGGATGTAATATACATTACCTCATTTGGACTGCATAGCCCCCTTTAGTAGGATTATCCACATTTTACAGATGAGGACACCAGCTCAGGGAGAACATGGGATTTACCCACGGTCACACAAGCTAGTAAGCATCAAGGGCGGTATCTAAACCTAGGTCATTGCTGACTCCAGATCAGAATGAATTATTACTCTTTCTATTATACCACATAGCCTCCTGATGATGATGGTGATGATATTCTCGACGAGTCTGGGAACAACATCTCAGGAGATAAGAGGTCATTGGTGGTCCAATATTCCACCAAGAACTTTATTGGGATGGTGTGATGAAATGCCATAGGCACTTATGTATCCTTTTGCTTCCCCCTCCCAGAAGGTCCAGCAGAGGGCGTGCCTTATTCGCTTAACCCATTCCACCCATACCACTGCTGTTTCTAAATCCAGGGATATTGGGCAAAAGATAGATATCTGTGTCTTTCTTTTCTTTTCTTTCCTTTTCTCTTTCCTTCCTTTTTTCTATTTTTCTTTCTTTCTTTCCTTTCCTTTCCTTTCCTTTCCTTTCATTTCCTTTCCTTTCCTTTCCTTTCCTTTCCTTTCCTTTCCTTTCCTTTCCTTTCCTTTCCTTTCCTTTCCTTTCCTTTCCTTTCCTTTCCTTTCCTTTCCTTTTCTTTTCTTTTCTTTTTTTCTGCTGTATTTTATTTCCACCAGGCAGATGAGATGAGATTTTCCAGGGTCACATTGCTTACACGTTGGAAGGCCTTTAGCAACTTTTCTTTTGAAATCATGGTGTGGTGGATCCCTGAACATATTTCCAGGAGATGGTGAATCCTCTCCATCCAGATGGCTCGCCACAACAACTTAATCCCACTTCATGTTCCTGGTAATTGAAATCTCCCCTGAGAAAGAAATTGCCTGAGATCCATGAACATTTGATGTATGGATATTTCTAAACAGGCTGACTTGGAAAAGATTAAAACAGCCCTGTATTCCCAATCCCTCAGACCTCCTCACCAGCAAGACCCAGATTTTAATCTGCTCCAGGTGGCTAAACTCAGGAAGGCTTATGTCTCTCAGCATTCTCAATTAATGCCAAGTGTAATCACAGTTGGCAGAGCCTGGGGTGTTTTGGCCCATTTTAAGGTATGGGCAGAAAACCTCACTGGCAAGCCCTTAGGACTCTGGCTGGTGCATTGCTCTTTTCATAATAAAAAGCTACTGTGATTAATGAGCTACTGGGAGTGGGTAACACCCCATACTTAAAAGTAAGAACCATGGAAAAATTTGAACAAATGATGGTATGGAGCCTTAGCTCCCCAACCTTCTCAGCGTTGTGCAAAATCTTTCTTTGAGGGCTCCTCTTATCCTGACAGCTGAAGCCTGATTGAGTTATGTTGTTTCTGTGTGAGAGAGAGGTGACCTGCTGCTCTGCATTTGTTGGTGGGTTTTAATTTTGACCATGTGCTCAGGGACCTTTGAGGCTGGGAAAGCTAGCACGCATTGAAATACTAAAACAAAGCAAAGATGTATATACAACAAATGGAAGGGAGGAAAAGCCATATCAGACTTACCTTTACTTCTAGGCCTGAAAGTTACCATAGGATCAAGGAACACAAGAAATTCTGTTCAATAAACATTTATTTAGCACTTGCAGTATGCATGAATCATGGAAACATAACAAGAAGATAAGGAAGTCTCATCACCCTAAATGATTTGCCCAAGATACATACGAGTAGTAAAACTAAGAGCCAGGGCAAAAATCAAGGTTGTTTTCAAAACCAATGTTGTTCCTTCTATTCTTTGCTGTCTTTATGGTGGTATGGAAAAATCAGAATTCTAGGAGTCATGAGATCTGGATTCCTATCTAGACTCTGCCTCTAACTAGCTGTGCCGGTGGCATAATCAATAGAGGGCTGGGCCTGGAGTCAGGAAGATCTCAGTTCAATGAATCTGACCTCAGACTTTTAACCACCCTCTGCCCCGGTTTCCTTTTCTGTAAATTGGGAATAATAATAGCGTCTGGCTTCCAGGTCTGTTGTGTGTATTGGATAGAGTAACATTTGTAAAATGCCCAGCACAGAGTAGGCACTTAATAAATGCTCCCTCTCTGCTTCTCTTCCTCTCTGTGGCTCAGTTTCCACATCCAGAAAAAAAAGGGTTTGGAGCAGATATTATCTAAATTCCCCTCTGGTTTTATCCTTCAGCAACCTGAGCTTTCATCAGAGTTGAATAGATGCACAGAAAGTGAAAGAGAAACTGTGACCCATAATATAGCAGGTCATAAAATTCCACTTCAGTCTACAGGACTAAAAAGGCAGTTGGACAGCAGAAATAGTTACGGATCAGGCAAATGGTTTTCTGTGGATCATCAGTACCTGTGGAGCAGTTGAGAAAATAATGCTGTGCAGATTCTACTGCAAATTCAAGTGAACCAGAGCTGCAGAATTGGATGGAGGTGACAAATTCACACTCAGTTCTTCTTTAGCAACATGCCCAAGATGTCTGGGTCAATAAGAATGGGAGACGGTGACAAATTAAACATCATCTATGATGTAGTTAAAGATACACCTTCTCAGTTTTTATAACCAACACAAGGCTAGCAGATGGAGACAAGGGGGAGTGAGTGAGTTCTGACGAGGAAAATCCTTGGAAAGTCATTGGAACGGGTCCTCATTTGTAAGCTGCTAAATTTTACATTTTCCACTTGAATTAATTGTTCCATGTAAAATGGTCCATTTATTTTCATTGCATACTGTTTAAATAGGCAGAGAAACTAGGTTTTAATTTCATTTTATAATAACAATATATCTATACTTGGAAGAAGCTTTCATCCAGTCATTTAAAACACTTATGTAATTGTTAGATTTTTACCAATGCTCAGAGAGCCCCAGTGAGGTAGCTGTAGTCATTAGGGTGATGTAGGCACCCCCAGAAATTAGAAACAATGTTAGTAAACGTCACTCTGAAACTAAACCTCATAAAATCAATAGAAAATGGATGACATTAACCAGTTTAAAATGCAACCCACCAAGAGAGTACATTTGTGAGTGGGTTATTGATGTACTTAAGATGTCATTCATTTATTTAAGTCAAATCATCATGCAATTAATTAGTAAACATTTATTATACACTTTCTATGTGCTAAGCTCTGAGGATACAAATCAGAAAAAAGACAGTCCCTCTCCTCAAAGAGCTTAAAATGGAGGAAGATCATACATAAAAGAAAGCTGAAAAGGGGTGGGAAGGAAGTTGCTGGGAAGAGAAGGTACCCAAGACAGGGAGGCACGGTGGAAAAATAAGTGCTCTCTCCTTTTTAGAGGTTTTGGAGTTCATGGTTCCACTGTATAATCAGAGGGACTGGGACAATAGTGATGAGGTAGATTACCAAGGCAGATGCCCCCTGGGGCAATGTAGAAATGTCAAAGAAGCATCCAGGTGAGAAAAGAGGCTGTCAGGCATTTATTAAGCACCTACTGTATTACCAGGTTCCTGAACTAAGAACACTCATTTATTCATTAAACATTTAATAAGCACCTACTATGTTCCAGGGGCTTTGCTAGGTGCAAAGGATACAAAGTAACAGTGACAGCAGTTCCCATCCTCGAGGAATCCACATCCTATTAGCCTGTACATTCTTAACAAAGGGGCTCTATGGGGAGATACCAATATAATATGAAACAATGTCAAAAAAAATTGATTATAATATGTGTATCTCAAGGTAATGCTATAAGAATGGAAAAGAGGTAGTAGTGTTCAGGGTCTTCATAGAGGAAGCTGGAGAGTAAAGGTTTGTTGATGACCATTAGAGAGGATCATCCCATTTTAATGATTGGGACTGGTTTTATAGGTAAAGAAGGCAATTGGGGAATACACCAGAACTTGGTAAAGATATCCCTTAAGGACATCCTAATTTCTTTGCTCAGATTCTAAGATTACCAGTTAATTACATTCCATAAGCATTTATTTAGAACCTACTACATACGCTAAATATCAGGCATTGTGTTCATTAGTAGCTGTATAGTAGTGTATAGCACTTTTAGTTTTGTAATTTCACAACAACTGTAGGAGGTAGGTGCTGTTATTCTTTTCATTTTACAGACAAGGAAACTGAGGCTGAGAGAGATTAAAGGATGTATCTAGGGTCACACAGCTAGAAAATGTCTGAGGCAGAATTTGAACTCAGGTCTTCTTGACTCCAAAGTTTAGTACTCATTCCACTTCATGACCTAGAGTCTAGGCCATAGAACTCTAAAAAGAGAGTAATCCTTGTGCTCAAGGCACTTATGTTCTGCTAATGGGATTTATTTTGGGCACAGAATAGTAAATTAAGAGTATTTTGGGGAGAGGGAGAGAGAGAGAGAGAGGAAGAGGGAGACGGGGGGGAGAGAGAAGGGGGAGTGGGAGAGGGAGAGGGAGAAAAAGGGAGAGGGAGAGAGAGGGAGAAGGAGTAGGAGAGGGAGAGAGGTGGAGGAGAGAGAGAGAGAGAGAGAGAGAGAGAGAGAGAGAGAGAGAGAGAGAAAGAGAGAGAGAGAATTTTAGAAATGGGAGGATCAAGAAGAGATTCAATGACAAAATGATACCCAGGCTTAGCCTTGAAGGAAAATATTCTGGAAAATGGGATTAAAGAGAGAGCATATTCTAGGTTTGGGGAACAGTTTGTAGAAATATGGAGTTGATAAGTTAAGTTCAGGGCACAGCTAATAGTATAGTTTGTCTTGAACATAAAGTGCATAAGGGAAGAAGAGCCCTTAAGTTGAATCCAAATTATGAAGGTTCTTGAATGCCAGACTAAGAGATTTGTAATTTTTCTAGGAAGTCAATCAGTTTTTGAACAGAGTAATTACATGGTCATGCCTGGACCATACGAAGTTTATTGTAACTGAGTGAAAGATGCATTTGATGTTAAAAATATATATGTATATACATATATACATATATATACAATTATTATTACTATTATTATTAACTACATCCATCCAACTGGAACTTAAGATTCACAGGCACTGTGGAAGGGAGATCCATCCTGCCCTAACGGAAAGTTAGAGGAGTGATGGGGGAGGACATAGGAGAGATTAGACTGGGGGAGGGATTAAACAAGGGGATGGCTGTTTTGAGGGGTGGGGTAGGGGAAAGATGGGGAGAAAATTTGTAACTCAAAATCTCGTGGAAATGAATGATGTAAACTAAAATAAATAAAATAAAATATAAAAAAAAAGAAAAGAAAAGATGCATTTGATCAGAACCTGGGTTCTCTGAATTTGGACAGAATGAAAATTACATCTTTATTTTTACAGACCTAACTGAAATTTAGCACTTCCTTCAATTACTTAAAAACATGATCTCAAGAAAGGGTTCATAGGCTTCACTGGAATCCTAAGGGGGTCCATGACACAAAAAAAAGGTTAAGAACCCCTACATTAAAGGGAAGGAGAGGATGAAGAAAGGGAAACTGATGAGTAAACTATTAAAATAGTCCTGGTGAGGGATAATTAGGATTCAAACTCAACCTTAACTATTATTCCGCATCCTAGATGGATACACCCACCAAAGGGAGGGCCTCCTATATTCTGTGTAGCTGTCAAGGCTCTTCATACCAATTCCACTGGTCTGATGTTATGCCATGATGTTATTGCTCATCATCACCTAGAAGTGATTGAATTCTTGAAGGCAATGCTAGTGGAGTGTAATCACTGGCAGTCCCTGTCAAGGTTTTCACTAATGGTCCAATGATGTTGGGGAAGACCTGGAGACAGCTGTGGAGGGATGCAGGATGGGAGAGGGGAGAAAGTAGGGGAGGAATTCAAGACTTTTATGGCTGTGTCTGTAGACTTCACCTAGGAGGACTGGAGACAACTGGACTTTACTTGTAGGGACCTGTACAGAAAAGTGAAGCTGGAAAACTGTAGGATTATGGTCTCATTGAGGTACCAAGTTTCCAAAACAGTTCCCAGTGGGAGGGACCAAGAAGAAGAGTATTGGTGGGATATAAAGGGGTCATAGATTCAGAGCTGAAAAGGACCTTAGGAATCACCTAAGGAATTTAACCCTTTCACTTTACAAATGCAGGAACTGAGAGGTGACTCAAGTCACACAAGCAGTAACTGGAAGAGCTGGAATTTGAACCCAGAAATATTTCCACTGTAGTACAGAATCCCATTTTGTGGTCTTGGTGTCCTTGTGGCCTCAATTCCTTCTTCTTCAGCAGGGATTCCATCTTATTGTCTTATCTTCAGGAGAGACAGTACTGAACTAGACCAAAGAACCCTCCCTGCTGTCCCTCCTCCCAGTTCTATTTGCATAGATTTCAGTAGAATGTCAATACCTTGAGGGCAGGGGCTGTTTTAATTTTGTCTGCACCCACAGTGCTTGGCACAGAGCTTTGTAAATAATAGGCATTTCATACATAGTTGGTGCACTGAACTGAATTTTCCTAGGATCAGCCTCCATTTATTGGGCTGCCCAGTTTTCCACAGGGTGACGTACTTTTTAGCGTCAGCAACCCTTTGAGACTATCTACCAAGTTGTGCAGTATGCATCAGAGGGAGTACCTACATGGAGGAAAGCATTGAGACTTGAAATATTGAAGTCTTATCAAGGCAATCCTGTCAGCATTGAAAATGACATTTCAGTCTCTGGTAGGGCTGTACTAAAGCAGTACCAACTGAATTAGTAGCTTCTGATTTTGGCTCAGCCTAAATTTCCTAACTCCCGTTCCTTTCCTTTTGTCTAATTTCTTCATTTCTGTGGTTAAATAATAAATATATACAGTTTATTCAAGAGTATGTGGTTTTCCCCACTGCATTTTGAAGGCTGCATAAGTGAATCCTTTTGGTTTAGTTCAGAGTAAATTTTACTTCAACTCATCCAAATCTCAGTGCTGGATGACTATAATTACAGACAAAAAAACATAACGTCATATGCCATTTGTCTGAAAGCCAAGGTTGCATATCTAGTAATTATCCAATTTAACCACACAGGATACAATCTATTTTATACTTTTTGTTAATAATTATCTTTATTCAAATAAAAACATGGTTCTAATTACTTGTTATTTACATATTTCATAGCACTTCATATTTCAAAATCATGAATCACAAAGGTGACCTTGTCCCTCTGAATTTATTACTATCAGTTAGTAAGACAACAAGTCAAGTAAATAAGTATTTATTCATTGCTTATTGTGTGCCTAGGACTATGGTAGGTACTATGGAGGATATGAAAGAGAGAGTAGACATGGTTCCTGATCTTTTAGATGTCAATTATTGTTTTTGAGTCAGAGAGATAAATTATAACTACCTACATGTAAAGGGAAATATCACTTTAAGTGGATTGGTGAGGAAGACAGCAGAATACATTCCAGGGTGAGGGAACAACATGAGAAAAGCTATGGAGGTGGACATGGCTATTCATTTTGCTTGATTATACATGTTTCTAATGGATTTTGTTTTTTATGCTTTCTCAGTGGAGAGGAGAGAAAGAGGTACAGGAGATGGGGAGGTGGAAGGGAGAGAATTTGGAGCTGGAAACAAAATAAATTTGAATTTTGAAAGACAAGTTATATAGGTAAAAATGAGCAGGGTGGTGTGTGTGTGTGTGTGTGTGTGTGTGTGTGTGTGTGTGTGTGTGTGTGTGTGTGTGTATAAGTAGAATAACCTAAGGCTAATTCTACAGAGAGTGGCCAAGTCAAGAAGAGTTCCATATGTAGCCCTGTCTGATCTTAAATTAGGCCCCTGAAAAATACATCACAGTTGAAGGCACACCTTTGTCAACCTCTGTTCAAACCCACAGCACATGTGGCTCAACCAATATTGTCCTTTTATCAGACCAAACCAAAAGATACATTAATTCAGAGCAGAGGCATCTAATTAAATAGAATACCTAGATCAGTAACCTGGAAAACTCTCCCCATACACATAGGGAGGGACACATTCTCCCACAGGTTCCAGTGTCCCTGGAGGGAAAGGAAACATGCATAGCCCTGAGACCTTGTAATCCCAGAATTGTATGTCTTTCTGCCACTGAAACACCAACTTGCTGCTTCTCTGCAGAGTTGTTAATGCAATCTCTTGGCCTGCTTTTTCCATTGTGTTGCCTCTCCTGGTTCTCCACTGAGCTGCAGATGCCATTTGGTAAAACTCGACTGAATTGAAGCTAAGGAGCCTTTTCTATACAAGGGAATGCATTTTGTAAGTTTAATGCAAAGCTCAGGGTTATTTCAGCTCTTTTCTGATTCAAATCTACAGCCACACTCAGCCAACACGTGGAAAGTCCCTTACCTTAAATTTGTACGTTTATTTTTATTTTATTTTTCTTTCTCCCTGTACAGTAGTACCCTCATTCCAGCATAATAGTTGGGTTAGGGTCAGTAAATTTCTTTCAACTCCTACTGAGTCTTTGACTTAGCACTAGGGCAATATAAGCAACCCTCAGGCATTATTTGGCAAGAGTTTGGGAAATGGGTGGAGGGGACAAAATGGAATGCTTTGTCCCTAATTTGCACCTAAATTCTCTTTTTACCAAGAAAACTCTTCTTACCAAGAGGATGCAAGAGCTAGAAGACACATTAGTACTGTGCAACCCTTTCATCTATACCATGAGAAAAATGAGCCTCAGAATAGCTACATGATTTAAAAGAAATCAAATCTTTGGTTTCAGTGGATTACTCCTTTTCTATTTGCTACAGTCAGTTTCCCTCCTTATATATGGACAATTCTAATAAGAACCACTAAAAGCTATGACTTCTCAATTTTTGAAACTTGAAAACTTAAAGTACACAAACCTTTACTCTTGTTTAAAGCAAAATCTTATTTAATTAAAGAAAGGATAAGGCCCACAGCTTAGGATAAAGAAGATAATAAGTGATAGATTAGAGATAGTCCTACTCAAGCCCTGTTGATATCCTCAAACTGGGAGATATTAAACAATAATATATCCTAGGATACTAAAAGAACTTGTATGTGTTATTATTGTTCTACAACCTGTGATTTTTAAAAACCATCGCTAATGGGACAGACATTAAACAATTGGAGTTGTACAGATATCCTGATTATTGCCACTAGGTGGCAAAGAAGATTGAATTCTGAATTTGGAGTCAGAAATACTTGAGTTCTAATCCTATCTCAGATGCTTAATTTGCTGTATGACCCTAGAAAAATCACTTAACCTCTCTCAACAATAAGCATTTATTAAATGCTCACTTTGTGCCAGAAACTGTGTGTGCTAAGTGCTGGGAATGCAAATGAAAGCAAAAGGAAAGATGTTGGCTATCCTCAAAGAGCTTAGATCCTAATGGGGAAAGACAATATGTACGTAAAAGGAAGCTGAAAATTAGGGATGGAGGGATAGGAGGGAGAAAACATACCCAAGACAGGGAATGGTAGAGAAGTCTTAAAAATCAGAAATGGAGCTGGGAGAGGAATGAAGGATGACTGGCCTGGATATTTCCATAAAATGAAAGTTTCTGGAGGAACTGACCAATCAGAGGAAGGGACTGCAGGGGTAGAAGGAAATTTCAGGAGGAGAAGATTGCTGGGGCATGGTGGCAAAGGCATCTTACAGGATGGGAAGTTTGCTGCAGTATGATGGTGGAGAAAGAAGAGCCCAGAGAGCCCCTCATTCTCAGTTTCCTCAGTAATAAAATGAGCACCTATCTCACAAGGTTGTCACGAGGATCAAATGTGACTATATATTAGGGAAAGCACTTTGCAAACACTAAATGCTATGTAAACATGAACAGTTATTTTTAAAATGTAGAAGGTAGATTATTCAACCCATTGGCCAATGAACTTGACTTCATCAACTGGGAAAGTTCTAGAATATATTGTTTGTGAGCACTTAGCAAGGGAAATTATGATCACTAAGTACCAGTGTGACTTCATAAAGATGAGATTTTACCAGACCAACCTCATTTCTTTTTGTTGACAGTGAATGGGGAGACCCCTGGGTGAAGACTCCCCAGAGATAGGTTTTATTTTTCTTTGTCTCACTTATTTACCTCTATATCAGAATGTGCGCCGGATCCTTTGTTGGGGACAGGGTGAGGACAGACCAATGAGGATGGGAGTGCCTCCCTACGTCAAGAATGTGCGCCCGACCCTTTGCACAAGCCAAGGCGAGGGACAGCAGGGCAGGGGAAGCTAAGATTTCTTTGTTTGAATTCGCGCCTAAATGAGACCCTGCCCCTCCTCCAATGAGAGTCAGGGGAGTCCTGGAAAATCTTCTCCCTCTTTGTCCTTTTCCCACACTGAGCTTGTACCCCGTTCTCACCCAATAGAAGTCAGGGACGATGAAAGAATGTATTTTTACAACACTCAGGGTATAAAACCTCAAACCCCGGAGAGTTGGGCGGACTCCTTCTTCGGACACGCATTCGGGAGGGATGCCCCCATTGCCGGGAATTTGGTACTAAAATATTTCTGTTCACCGCAAGTGCTCCTCTGAATTTTCTTTAATTGGGTAAGTAGGTTTCTGAGCCACACAACAGGACAACTAGACACACAAATTGGGGGAATACTGGATACGCCCTATAACAGAATTTTGGCAGAATGTTTGATAAAACATATCATGAATGTTTTTGGATAAAATGGCTAGATGTGTCTTGATGATGGTACAGGAAGGTACAGAATTGGTTCAGAGATGCATGGTGTAGTCATTAATGACTCACTGTTACTTTAAGGGAGGTCTCTAGTAGGGAATCCCAGGGATCTGTCACTGACTGTGTTTTACTTCATATTTTTTTTTTTCTATCATAACTAAGATGAAGACATGGAGTTAATTCAGTCTAATCCAATAAATCTTTATTAAATATCTGCTGTGTGCAAGGTACTCTGCTAGGCACCATGGCTAGAAACACGGAAACAAAATAGTCTCTGCTTTTAAGGAGCTTATATACTTTGAGTTAATGTGTCCTTTGGATCATTCCCACATTGGTGGGGGGGCACATGCGTTGTGGGCTTGAATAGATGCCAAGTCAAAGTGTGCCTTAAATTTTGGCATATTTTTCAAGGGCCTACATTGGAGGGGGGACAACAGCTACATATGAAACTTCATTTCCAATTGATTTTGTAGTCCTGCATAGACAAAACCCTCAATTTATTCTTCTGCTCCTTATCCCTCCTCACCCACCAACATACACATATACTATGATCATTCTTACCTCTATGTCTTTTCTTGTTTTGTTCTGCCCTGGACTAAATTTTACCTTCTTCTTCACCAGGACGAATAATATTCAGTCAAAGGTCATAGGATTTGATCTTATGATCTTTGACTGAATATAGTTCTAGAATAGGAAGCTTTAGCTTATAAAATTTGAAGTTCATAGTTCTGGAATGAGAAGGGCCCTTAGAGGGCATTCAGTCCAATCTTGAGGAAACTGAGGCCCAGGAAGACTAAGGACTTAGCTAAAGGCAATAGGTGTCTGAGGCAGGATTTGAATTCAGGTCCTTTGACTCCAATGCTGATGCTCTTTCCACTGTACTATTTTCCTATTGGGGAGTACTGCATGTACACAAAAAAGTAGGTACAAGGTATATACAAATAGCAACATTTCAAATGAACTGAAATTTCATGGGAGAATGTGAAGGTCTTTATCTGAATCTAAAAAATCAGTTGCACATGAGGACAGGATGAGGAAGGGCATAGGCAGACAAAAGTTGATATGGAAAAGACCTGTGGATTTTGGGATTAAAAGTTGGATATGAGTTAACAGTGTAACATGGAACTTTATAAAATGAATGTCATTTTAATGCTGTTCTCTGGAATGAAATGAAAACCCATTTATTAAGTACTTGCTTAATTAAGGGCAAAGCACAGTGTTAAGTGCCAGGGATACAAAGAGAAAATGGACATAGTCCTGGTACCTGGAGCTCCTGTTCTAAATGGGGGAAACACCACCTAAGGAGTTTCATGTCTATGTTCAGTTCACAGCAGATGAACTGGCCAGGTAGTACTTGGGCAAAGTAGGGAAGATGGAGAGACCTTAGTGAGGAGGGCAAATGTTCCTCTGTTGAGATAGTGGATCCAAAAATTAAAGTGGGGGAGGCTCTGGGAGACCTCTGGCAGAGCTGGGGAGATGGGAGTCGGCATCTAACTGACAGAAGATGTCTTATGCCTAGTGGGAACTGAGCAATGGTGAAATTAGGGTTGTTTACAGAAGAGGAACATCTTTGATTTCCCTCAGTGGCAGCAGGTAGTGCTAATCTGTCTTCTAGTGGCCCTTTGGTGGGCTGCAGAAAGGGGAGGTCCCCAGTTCCCTCTGTGGTTGTCAGTAGAGGTGGCTGGTCCTACTGGTTGGCTGCCCATTGGTAACATCCAGAACAAAGGAGGTGATGGTCCTGTTGCCCTCAGCTCTTATCGAACCAGGTTGACAGTTTCATGTTCAGCATTGGGATAAACCACGGTGGAGAAATCATGCCATATGAGGATCCATTGGAAGAACTGGGAATTCTTTTTGCCTGAAGAAGAGAAGACTTAAGGGGAAGATATAATACCTGCCTTTGAGTATTTGAATGGCTGTTCCATGGAACAGCATTAGACCTTTTGCTTGACCACACTACCTTTCTTTTTATTTTCATGCTGCTCTTCAAGGATAGAACGGATGAAAACAAGTGCAAACCCTAGTCATTCCCACTGATGGCAAGAAGCACAGCTGCAGGAATGGGACAAATTTAATCTATTTCAAATGTGAAGGACAACAAATTTCTTTCCTAAATGGTTAACTCATTACAGTTATGATTACAAGTAAAAACAGATTCACTGGCATTAGCAATCTGTTGATAATGTTTATTGAGTGCCCTGTGTGTGCTGTACACTATGTGTAATGGTTTTTATAAAATACTTTGTGATTCTAATGATACATTTGCCAAGATCTTGTGGACGATCCCTAGGAGGAAGGCTCTGTTATCTGCTAAAGCTCTGTGTCATTGCCTAAAGTATACAAGCCAAAGTTTTCACAAAAAGCCTATTGAAAAGCTTTAGTTATGCATCCATATTCATTAACTTCTGCCAGAGGAATGCTTAATCAATCTTAACACATTCCTGCTTGACAAGGTAGAACAGCTGAAGGTTCTCTCTGGACCATGAGGTAATATTTTCCTATCATGTATGACATGATACATAAGGAACCTTCTTTTGTAAGACCAAGAGACAGGAAGCTTTTAAGCCAGGAGCAAAGGGAGACTACTCTTGGCACTTCCAAAGTGATTAAACAATTTAACTCAGACATTAGATGTCTAAGGTGTTTATAATTTCTTATTTATATTAATTTGTCAGCATGCAACTTCTCCAAGAGAACCATTCAGGAGAAATGTTTAATTTAGGTGACTATTCTTAGAATTTGATTTAAATCAAGGGACTTAAAATTAGGTCTGACAAGGTGGACCCATATTCCAGTTCCTTTTTTGGGGGGGGGTGCAGAATGGGTGGGAGAATGGGTCTTTAATTTCATTCCACTTCTTGAACAGGTTGAAAAGAATGTGGAGCACCCGAGATGATTCTTCCTACCCTTTTTCTAAAGACAGCTAGGTGGATAGGGTGCCAGGCCTAGATTCAGGAAGATTAATCTTCCTGAGTTCAAATTTGACCTCAGATAGTTACTAGCTGTGTGACTCAGTTTGCCTCAGTTTCTTCATTTGTCAAATGAAATGGGGAAGGAAATGACAAGTTGCTCTAGTATCTTTGCCAAGAAAGCCCCAAATGGGGTCATGAAGACTTGGACATGACTGAAATGAATGAATAACAAACCCTCTTTATTCTTCTACCTTTCTTCATCTTTATCTACCCTTTTTATCTCCCCTCTTTCCCCTCACCCCTTTCCTTCTTTTTTCCTGTTCCCTTCTCTTTGCTTCCTCCCCCATGTCTTACTCTTTTCCTTTGTACTGCCTCCTTCTTTCCACATTCTTTCCTATCTCTCAGCTTAGCATTTCCCAAACTAATTTGACCATGGAAAAATTCAGGGATTAAAATTCTTTGATGGAACTCATAAATTCTAGTCTGGAGGCCCTGCAGACCTAGAATAGATCACCTCTCTCCATAGCATTCCCTCTCTCCCATGAAGAATGGATAAAATGTGGAGCAAATAACAGATCCCATTTTCAGGACCTTCCATTGGTACTAATACTTTTTAAAAAAGGCAGCCATGGGGATATTATTAACCACTGACCTGCATGCCTGCTTCCTTATTCCTATAAAATCTTTATGAGGATCATCTACACACATATCAAGGGTGTGCTTGATTAAATTATGAGAAGGAAATAACTAATCTTTTGCAAATGATTTTCTTTAGCACACCATATTTTCATAGTCAAAGAATTAACTGGAGGATACAGAGCAGTGGTCTCCAAAGTATAGTGAGTGCACTTAGCTCAAGATGGTCTATTGGGGGTACAGGAAGAAAGTATTAGAATATCTACTTATAATTAGTTTTATCTAAAAAGAAGAAATAAAACTTTACTAATATCTAATATCTATTGACAATGGCACCCTGTATCAGCAAGCACCCTAGCATACCCAGGGTGGCTGCTAGCACAGGTTCTTAGATCTGCTTTTCTAAAGGAAAGCAACTCAGAATATGTTAACAATCTTACTTTAATCAAACATATATCATTTAGCTAATTCAGGGAAAAACATCAGCACCCTGAACTTCAGAAAATATACAGAATACAAACAGAAGTTACAAGCAGACAGAGAAACAGATCAGCAGATGGGCTTCCAGTCATCTGACCATAACATCCATACCTAGTCAGTTACCAGAGAGGGAAGCATCAACATCTGGGTTTTCAAAGCCAGGGGGCTCAACAGCTGCCCAGAGTCTCATCTGGCCAAATCATACAACTCTTTCCAAAGTGAGCCCCAGCAAAAAGTCACATTAACAGTATATATAGCCTTCTCCTGGATCAGAAAATGTCACAGCCCCCTTGACCCACTACCCAATCACAAATCAACAAGGCGCAGGCATTCCTGAAGAACAAGCCTCCCGCCACAGGCTCCATGTGACCACATTCAGCCTATTAGGGGGCAGAGTATACTTTCAAATCAGGGAAGGTTCTCAGAGCCACTTAAGTCTATTCAAAGGGCCCGGGGGCAGGGAAGATCTTCAGATTCCCATAACCCCACATTTCAACAAAAATTTTGACATAATAGGTAGATGGAATTGAAAAATTAGTGTTATGATTTAATATCACTTTTGCCATTTGTATGTACATATTATTATGAGTTAGATACCTCATACAGATGCCAGCTATGATAGCCATTAAAACCAAGTATCCAAATGCCCCAAACTTAAAACCAAACATGTGAATTACTGTGTCACAAAGTGTGAAATCGATATTTTTTTAAAATAATAAAACAAATTTAATTACACTGCATTTTCAAAAGAGCAAAATTATTTGTTCTGACAATAAAATATTTAAAATGTTTCATCTTGATCTCATCCTTTTAAATGTATATATTTAAGTGTGTTTATAATGAACATATTATATTAATACAATAGTATATATATGTAATTTGTAAGTAAATAAATATGCATATATTGGGGTTGCATACTCAACATTTTTTT
This sequence comes from Pseudochirops cupreus, assembly GCA_028627135.1. Lineage (NCBI taxonomy): Eukaryota > Metazoa > Chordata > Mammalia > Diprotodontia > Pseudocheiridae > Pseudochirops > Pseudochirops cupreus. The sequence continues at coordinate 535,771,903 of CM053581.1, forward strand.
TATGGACAAGGATGTGCGATCAAAAATACGGAGGATATAAGGTCTATTCTGCTTACTGTTCGGCAATTGGGAAAAGAAAAAAGAAAAAATGTACCCAGTAGAGCAAAGCAAAGTATATATGTTAAAATCGTATAATGTGCCTAATAGATACAACCAGTTAATTTTGTTAAATAATGCTCTAATTTAATATCAAGCAAGGTATAACAAAAAATGTCAATAAACATTTATTAAGGCTTAGGAAGTACCAGATACTGTACTAAGTGCTTGGAATGCAAATACAGTGGAAATAAAGACAGTTCTTACCCTCAAGGAGCTTACATTCAAATATGGAAGATAGCGCGTAAAAGAAGGCTGAAAGTTTGCGGGTGGGGAGGAAAAGAAGATATCCTGTTAGGAAACATGATGGAGATGTCCAGAGAAGTGCAGATGGATAGTTTGGAGGTTCTGGGAGAATCTCTTTACTTTCCAATTGGAGAGAGGGGCTCAGGGGCAGAGGGTACTTCTAAGGTGGGAGTTTGTGAGTTCCAGGGCCAAAATGATCTTCCAAGATTAAGGGCTTTCTTGGGGTGTTATGGAGATGTCCAGAGGAGTACAGCCTAATAGGAAATGAAGAGTTGACTGAATTGTTTACTACTGTTGTTGACTGACTGGCCATAAGTCATCTATTCAGTTGCTAGATATCTTTTTGTAAACAGTTTTATTGTTACCTTTCACATTTATATCACAGCCATATTTGTAAATTCCCTTATACCCACCTACTTCCCAGGACCAAGCCTTCCACTAACCTTCTCTTGTAACAAAGAATACTTTGAGGCAAACATCACTGACAAACAAGTCTTACAGTAGATGCAACATCTAACACCTTTTCTCCCTTGTCTCTTCAAGGAAAGGAGGGAGATTAATTTCCTCACCTCTGGGGCCAAGATTGGTTATTGCAATTATGTAGCATTTGGTTTTATTGTTATTTTCAATTACTGTGTAGTCAATATTCCGTGTGAAGACTTTCTATATTCCCAACTGCTAGTTCTCACTCAAACTATCTTGCATTTAACTACTTCGTATATATTTATTAACTTTATATTCATGCTATCCATATTTTTATGTCCTTATTGTCTCCTGCATTAAAATGTAAATTCATTGGCAGGAGAGACTGGTTCATTCTTTATATTTGGATCCCCTATACATAGCATAATGCCTGACATATGGTAGGCACTTGGTACTTGTTAATTGATTTGACTCTCATTTTTCAGAAAAGGAAACTGAGGTCCTGGTTTAAATGATTTTCTCAAGGTCACACAGCCACTAACCAGTGGGCAATACTGGATCCCAGACAATTGCTGTGAGCACTCCACCCCAGCTGCCACCCAGCCAAAAGAATGTCATTCTCTTTCTGTTGTGCCTCATTTATCACATGCAAATGGGCTTTTAATAAATGCATTTGATGATGATAATGATTTGCTTTTCCCTGATACCTCAAATCAAGCTTTCAGATTCACATTTAAGAATATCTACAGTCACCCTTTGATGGAATGACTGACAGATTTCAAACTTTTTTTTTATTAGCAGACAAGAAAAGATTACTCTATTTGAATAATTTTAGTGCCAAAATTGTATAGATGACAGAACACCCTGATGGGAAAATTTCTTGAGGCCTTTAATAACAAATTTCATTTAAAATATTTGAAGTCAATTAAATCACTCCAGATGAGGTGTAACTACTTATCTCAAGTAAAATTGTACTCAAATTATAAGGGCTTTGGGGTTTAGTGTAATGTTGATATGTATTGAATATCATAAGAACAGCTATTTCCCCAGCATCCATTATTAGAATTACATTTGGAAACCAAGGAAACTGAATCTGATGACAAGAGAATCATGTCTTCATGTAGACAGTGACCATGACATAGCAGCCTCGATCTAATTTATTAGCATTTGTAGGGGAGAGAGATAGAGAAAAAGAGAGAGAAAGAAAGAGAGAGGGAGGGAGGGAGAGAGGGAAAGAGGGAGAGATAGAGACACACAAAGAGAGAGAAAGAGAGAGAGAGAGAGAGAGAAGAGGTTGCGATGTGTTACTAGGTAGAGAGAGGACAAAGGTCAACAGCCTTTTAGGAATATCTATAGTACAGTCAGTGCTATTTACCTACAACAGAGGTTTCACTGAGATAAGATTAAAACAGTTGCATTATGACAGTGTTCTTCAATTCCTGTTCTGTCTGAGAAAGTAGATCCTTGGAACATTTACACTAGCCAGGGACATGACGAGTCTAAAAATTAAAAAAAAAAGATTTGCTGACCATAACTTTTATTGCAATTGAAGTGAGAAACCCAGGGAAAATGGGAGAGGGTAAGACAATGTTGAGTTCATTTAAATACAGAAAAGAAGTTCAGAGAAGCAATTATCAGAAAATTTTAAGATGAGTTTAAAGAGGAGACCCCATTTCCAGCCGAGGACCATGTACAATTAGGTACAGCCTGGTCAAGGGAAAGGGAGCTGCACAACCATGGACTAAGAGGCTTAATCAGGAAGATTAACTGAGATACTTGACTGAGGAGAGTCAAAAAGCTTTAAAGCTATTGGCTGAGAATCTTGGCTGAGATGACTGAAACTTCATAGCCCTTGGATGAGAAACTTACCTGAGAAGCCAAGCTGAAGAGGGCTGGTGTCCTCTGCCTAGAAGAAGTTTACTAAGCACACCATCTACAGCAAATGAGGGTTAAATTGCAAATGGATCTGAAGAGAGCAGCTCAGCTGAAGAGTAGAGCTGAAACACAGAAGCAGACTCAGATAACAGGCTGACAGCCAACTGAGTCATAACCTCTCATCTGCAGTGAAGAGGTTTACTAACTCTAGCATACCTCAGTGGATGATGGAGGTAGCTAGATGAACTGGTGAAAAGACAATAAATACAAGCATAGATAATGCATGTGGTACGGGGTTTGAGGTGACCTTGAACATAGCTGGAGTTTATGACCACTAAGGATGGAAAGTAATCCCTGGTGGAGAGCAGCAGAGAAGATCACCTGGCATGGTGACATTCATTGCTGACATCAGCAGCTTTCCTATTGCCCTTGGTGCATGTGACCTGGTCATACCGGTTCCCTTTAGGTGCATTCCCTCAAGTATAGATGTCCCACACATAATTATAAAATATCTCCTCTTTCCACTAATTACCTATGTATTTTTTGGAGAATAAGTTTGAGGTTTGTAGGGCAAAAGGAGTTGTTTGTGGTTACTTTATTCACATTATTATTTAGAGTTAAGTTAACAGATGTTAAAATTTCAACTTTTCTTACTCTATGTTGTATAATATATTGTGACTTCTGTATTGTGTAACTTAATTATTCCCCTGTAGTAACAAAGCAAACCTATTCCTTCTAGGTTTTCCTTCAAACCTTGCCTTATCTACTCTTAACAAAACAGTTCTGGACCATCCACAAAATCTTATCAAGATAGTAGCCCTTCTAATTGAGTGAGGCAAAAGGACTCTTATCTATGATTTCCTTGCTATAAGGAACTCTCTAATGACAAATTCCATCTAGCAATGCAGCTTATATAGTCTTACACACTTAGAGCACTAGATATTAATGTACTTGTCCAGGGTCACACAGACACTGTGCCAGAAACAGGATTTGAACCTACGTTTTCCTAGCTTCCAGGTCAGATTATAAATTACTGGCAAATACATGTTTTGAAAGCTTTTAAGACCTTTATTGCTGGCCCAAAGGGCCATGGATGATCTATTTTGATAGATCAATTTAAAATCAGAATAGGTACAGAATCCCTGATTAACTTGGGAAGGAGGTCCCTGGTTCCCATAATCACCAACTATGAGTCATTACTGATTTTTCATTGCTTTTATAGTCCCCTGATCAGCTAATCTAGTATTTATCTGAGGAGTCTATTTATACTTTCATTTGTTAGGCTCTTCTCTCTTTCCCCAACCCATTCTTCTCCCTTCCTCTCCCTTCCCCCAACCCTGTTCTGCCTACATACTACTCCCCCAACACACTCCTACCATCTGTTCCATTACTCCAAAATTGCCAAATGGGTTGTTATTCACTAAAGCCTAAATGTCCGTGATGGAGCTATTGTTCACAGGGGAGCATCTAGAATAATAGGTAATCTGAATTTTTTGATTTTGTACATTTCCCTACTCACCCTCTGTGAAGCTATACAGATATTATGGCAGTTGATTATAAAAAAAAGTTTAACATAAATAAAAAATATTGTTGGTCCCGGGATGCAAAACACATTATTTTAGTACATCACAGAAACTATTGGTTTTGAAGCCTGGTCAGAGGATCTGAGTTTGATTCCTGATTGTGACTTATTACCTGGGTGATCTTGGGTATGCCACATAATGCTGCCCTTCATCTGTTAAATGAGGGGGTCATAATATCTAATCTCCAAGGTCTCTTCTAGTGCTAGATTTGAAGCTACGGTGAAAAATCATGCTGATTGACAGTATCAGGCGCATGGCTTCTGTGGTGATGGTGTGTACATATGGGACCTGCGTCTTTTTACAGTGATCATGAGGAAAGTGGTTTGGATGTTACAGAGGAGAGTATTCTCTGTTATGTATTTTATTATTAAGTTTTCCCCTTTCTCCCTGCTAATGACACCATTCATCTGATCTTCAAGACTAGTAGGGTATAAATTGTTCATCTTTGGAAGATAAATGAGTGTTTTCAGCCTAGGTCAGGCATGGGTAGAGGTGATGGGTCTCAACTGAAGTACTAGACCTCTGGGTTATTTGAAGTATAACCTTGGGATCCTTCACTAAAGAAGCAACATAGGCAAAGTCTAAAGCATGGTAATGGACCAAATTATCAAAACAGCAACCCAGGAAGTTGGGGCTCATGGGAAATGTGGGAGGAAATTAGCCTCTGCTGAGGTGTTCCTTTCACTGCCATTTATTTAAGTGCTTAGAAGCTGGTGTCAGGCAGTCAGTAAACATACTAAGTGCTAACTAGGTGCCAGGCACTGAGTTAAATGTTGATATATATTTTAAATGTCTTGCATATGGTGGAGCACAGGGAGATTGCATGGTAACAGTATAGGGCAGGGGCCTTATAAGGCTGGTTGGATCTATGAAACGATTATGATCTGACACTCCTGAGAATTTTCTCCTTATTCTTGTGGTTGTGTGTATAACTGACCACAAATGCTCTGGAAGTAGTGGTTTAGAGCACAGATGGCATGCATATTCCCTGAGTTGACCGTGTGGTTGGTTATTGTGCTAGTGTGTTGCCCTAAAGTCCAACCACAGGTCACAGCAATCAGGAGAGTTGGGTAAAAAAGTTCCATTAAAACTTCAGCATAAAGCTACATATCTGACTGTATTGCCCCCAAAAGGCTTGATGAGTTCATAGGCTATCAGCAACTTAGATTCTTAAAGAGTTCCCTGAATGTTGAGAGATGGAGGGAAATAGCCAGTATGTCAGAAGCAAGACTTGGACCTAGATTTTCTTGCCTCCAAGACTGACTTTTTCTCCCCTACCTCACACCACTTCTTATTAGCACTGAAATAACAGAACCATAGAATATCAGAGTTGGTTATAACCTCAGAGGCATCTTCCTTGTGCCTCACTTACTATCCCCTCCATGGAATTGTCCTATGGAAATCCAGTCTGAGAAAATTAGAAAGGCTGCCAGGGAAAAATAGAGAAATTCCAGGATGGTGATGTTTCAGCTGGTGACCCCTGTTCTTCCCAGTCGCTCTTTTCCGTCGCTCCTCCAAGTATCATCCAGGGACATGACTGACATGAACCAGCCTCCATCCCCATTGACTCTTGGTTAGATGTGGACTTAACCTTTCAAAGACATGGCAGCAGGGGGAGCCAAACTGCAGTTCTTGAATTCAAATAATTCCCCTTAGTCTCTTTGTGGTTCACACGGTAATGCTATAAGAGCAACCAACATTTTCACATTAAAGGAGAGAAAGAAAAGGTGGTTTAGTTTGTATTCTGGCCCCCTCAGGGTTATTGAAAGTAAATTTGATTTAATTCAGTTTATTTTTATGAGCATTTATTGAATGCCTATTATGTGATCTAGATACTAGAGGTTATAAGTATATACTTAATGTGATCCTTGCCTCAAGGAGCTTGTGGGATAAATAACTTTATTTACAAGATCAATCACAATAAAAGCATAGTCCTGTGATTCAAGGTATGGTCTGACAGCCCGCTGGTATTTTCTGGCATTGAAAAAATATTAATAGACCTTGGTTGTCTAATGTCCAACTGCATATTATTGAACATTATCTGTAACATATTTAAATAAGTCAATGGTGAACTCCATGATTGAAAACCATGACCAAAATCCATAAAATCTCATACACTGTGTAATTGAAACTTATTCCATCTGAGAGACATAGTGTTAACAGTTGCAGCAGCATCACAGCGCTAACCAAACATGCTAAACCTGGATGTAACAGCCACTGAAAGCCTCTAGAGGCTAACCTTACATTCAGAATTCTGATAAATAAGCTCTTGTATTCATTTATCCAGCCAGCATTTGAATGAATGACCAGTTATCGATAACAGTGTTGTGAAGCATTCCAAAATAAATTACTGACATATATTTCAGTATAATCATTACTAGTATTTAAAATCTAACATGTATCTATTCAAATTTGTATTATTGGCATATATTTCCTATCTCCTTCTTAGACTGTGAGCTCTTTGAAGGCAAGAACCAGAGGCTTTTTACCACTCTTTCCCCAGCCGTACAGGAAGTCTTATGCATTGTACACAGTTGGGCTTAGATGATTATTGAATAAATGAATGAAATTTGCTATAGGTGTCTCACAGAAAACATTCTTTCCCCTTTCATGTCATTATACAGGCTGTCCCCCAAGTTTTGAGTGTCTTCTATCCCTACTTCCACCTTTCAGAATTTTTCACTTCCCTTAAGACTTAGATTAAGTCCTGCTTCCAACAGAAAGCATATCCTGACTTCCTTCATTTGCTAGTGTACCCTTTCTCCAGTTTCCTCGATATTTACTTTGTATATATTTTCTATTGACTGATTTGGGTGCATCTCCAGCAGAATGGAAACTCCTTTTTCATTTTTACTCCAAATCTCCAGTGCCTACCCCAAAGCCTGGCACACAGTAGGAACTTGGCACATGCTTGTTGAATTGGGCACTGTACCAAACAAGTTAAATAGATGTGCTCCCTTTCCTCCAGGAGATTGCCACTGAAAGCTAACAACACAGCACTCTCATCCCAGGGACATCAATGACCTACACTGAGCAAACACTGAATAAACATATCCAATAAATCATTTGCCGGCCTATTAGTATTTATGGATTCACAGAGGGGTCACTGCTGATTGTAGGGCACCAACTATAGGAAGAGCCTTGGGAATGAGGGACTGGATAGAGTTTGCTGCTTTTCCAGTTAGGCTCCAAAAACACTGCTGAAAAGAGCACTTAGTATTAAGGTATCAACCATGTTTTCTGATTTGAGAATTACTCAAAGTTTAATTTTTCATTTCTCACGGTAGAGTCAGGCTTCCAAATAAATACTGACACTGAAATAAGTTGGAACTAATAGAGCAAAATTAATTATGTGTTTCTTTGACTAATATGCACTCATCAGACTAGAGCCTGACACAAGTCCATTTTCTGCATTCACTTCAAGTCTTACTTGTCTGCAATCATGGTCATTCATTCCTGCATTCAACAAGCATTTATTGAGTGCCTACTATTGAGTGGACTGTGCAAGGTGCCAGATAAACAAAGACAAAACTATCATAATTTCTGCCCTCAAATTTACAGCCACAAGGGTAATACTCTGCCAACATCATCCAGCAGCTTCTTTGAAGTCCATTCTCTCCCAAATTTATCACCCAATCCAGATAATGGTGGCTATTTTCTACTGGCCCCTAGGTCACTCTCCTTTCTTTCTCAAGGAGTTTAGTATAGAATGTTGTCTTCTCTTTCCCAACTCTTGCCCTTACACGAGAAGACTTCAACATGTTTGTTGTTCTTCCCTCAAATGCCTTAAATTCCCAAATCCTTGATCTCTTTGAATCCTATGACCTATTCCTCTCCACCTTAACTACAAATTGTGTTGGTCGTATCCCAGATATCATCATCATCCACAAGTCTTTCACTTCTAAGATAAAAGACTGACATTTCTCTTTCTGATCACAACTTATCATTCCATCTCTCCCTGTGCCTTATTCCTCCTAAATGTCTTTTTTTTTTTCCTCCTCATCATGAACTCCAAACTTTCTGCGCCTCAGTACTTTCTCAGGCATTACCTTCGTTTCAACTTGATTTTCCTCCCTTCCCAATATTGACCCCAGGGTTAATAACCCTGTAATCTAACATTTTTATAGCACTTTAAGATTTCCAAAGTGCTTTATATATGTTGTCTCACTTAATTTGATACAATAATTCTGTGAGGTGAGTGTTAACAGTTAAGTAGTTCAACTTTTTGCTTTTCTTTCCTATGGTATCCCTTATTCCCTGTCCTATCACTTTTTGCCTTACTAAACCCAACCATGGATTGCTGCCACCATGTGCCTTCCTCATTCCTACTTTTCGGGTGCTGAATGAATCTGGAACAAATCACATACCTATGCTCACCTTCTTTCATTGTGGGAGGGACTACTTTTATCCTTTCCTCATTGATTCTCTATCCTACTCCCTGTAGAAGATATTACAAACCTCTCTTCTTCTCAGATCTCCCCTCTTCCTCTATTTTCTTCCCCTCTCAGCTGAGGACCTTGTCCCATACGTTATAAGAAAACTGAAGTAATTTTCTGAGTTTCCTTTCCTCTACTTTTTTTTATCTCAAACCCTTTCACACCACCTTCTTTTACCTTTTTCCAGTTTCTGATCATGAAGTAACTCTTCTCATAAAAGCTAGTCCCTCTGCATGTGCCCTTGATTCCATTCACTCCCATGTTCTTTAGCAGACTGCCCTAAAACAACTTCAGCAGTTATTTCTGATTTCTCTGATTTCTTCCCTGGTGTCTTTGAACACGCCCATCTCCCACACTACACCCACCCTACTGTCCCTTCAAGTTATTTTCCTTTATTAAAAGCTATTTTCATGTATCCCTCCTTCCTTTTCCTATATTCCCCAGCTTCCCAATCCAGAAAGAAACCATAAACATTCATTGCCTCCTCGTTCTCTCCTCTTGCTCACTCCCTAACCTTTTAACATGTGGCTCTGACTTCAACCAACTGAAACTGCTCTTTCCAAAGTTAACAATGATCTCAGCTGTCAAATCTGATGGTCTTTTCTCAATCCTCATTGTTCTTGACCTCTCTACATTATTTAATACTGTCTATCACTTTATGGATACTTTCTCCTCTCTGGGTTTTCATAGCACTAATCTTTCCTGGTTCTCCTTTGATCTGTTGGACCACTCCTCTGCTTCTTTTGATGGCTCACCACTCATATCATGCTCCCTAATTGTGGGAATAACAAAAGGCTTTGTATTGAACCCTCTTCCTTTATCTCACTTTATCTACCTTCTCATTTGATGAACTCATAAGCTCCTATGGTTTTAATTATTATCTCTATGCAGATCATATAAAAATATATATGCATGCATGTATATATATATATATATATATATATATATATATATTTACCATGTCAAATCTTTCCTTATCCCACCAACTGCTAGTTCTTTCCTTCTTAAACTGCCCTGTATTTACTCCATCTAAACTTATACACACGTCTATTTATGCCTAAATTTACATGGGTATAATATAGGTACCTGTTTTCTTACCTTAACTCCATGAAAGTAGGGACTATTTCATTTTTGCCCTTGTATCCTTAGCACCCAATACAATGGTTGACACATAGTAGGCACTTCAATGCTTTTTGATTGATCAATTGATGAGCATTTCAGTATACAAAAAAGAAGAAAACATAGGAGTAAGCATCTTTCCTTGTAAAGATATTTTGAGGAGAAAAGGTCTCACTAGAAGATGGACTTTCTTTAAATTACCCAAGTGGGTCAAGTTTGCTCTGTGGCTTTGGGACACTTTAGAGAGCAGTGAAAACGTCTTAACGGGTCAACACAGACTAACTATCCAGTATTTAGTTAAAGCAAACCAGTAGTTAATGGGCAGAATATTGCCCATTTAAACTTTTTTTAAAAAATGAATAGTGGTTTGGAGTGTATAGCTATTATATGGGTTGTTAATCCAGGCAGTATCTGTGGCTACAATTAAATAATTAATCTTTAAAAAGTGTGTGATTTAGAATAGTGCCAGAGAAATGACCTGAATATAGCCAATACCAAAACTGGTTCCGTGACTAAAGCAATGTGAAGAATGGCAATAAACTTCTGAATATTTCAGAACAGATACATTCTTTGGCCACAGTTATCTGAATATTCCAGGAAAATATGATTTGGAACTTTCACTATCCAGATAATTGAATCGATTGTTCACTTTTTAAAAAATGTACAGATGCACAAAAAAATGTATAGACACAGTCTCAATGGCATTGTCAGAAGATATTACAATTAGTATCCTTAAAACTGTAATTTCGGGACTGACTGGGAGAGAGATAGCAGCTTTGCTGTTCTCAGTCATTTTGCCACTGAGGCAGTGGCTAGAAAATGGAGCTGATAGCTCCTGTATTTCTCCTGGAATTTTTTGGACAGTTGGTTGTAAGCAAAATGGGGATAGAGTCAGGGTCTGATTATTATTTGATGGCAAAGGGACTCAGCTCAGGTGGCTTTTGTGAAAACTTCCACAATTCCTTCAGTTGTTAAGGTGATCTTTCATTCAGTTCAGTTGCTATGGGCTAGACAATGGTTCAGATTAGGGGGATTTGGAACAACTTGAATGACTGGACTCACATAGTAGTTAATGATTCAGTGTCAGCTTGGAAGGAAGTTTCCAGTGTAGGCTTCCACAGATCAAGGGGTCTGTACTTGGTCCTGTGATGCTCAACATTTTAATTTATGATTTAGATAAAGGCATAGATGCCATGCTTATCAAAATTGTAGAAGATACAAAGTTGTGAGGAATAGTTAACATACAGATGTTAGAGACATCTAGATGACAGAAACAAGATACAAAACAAGTTAGAACAACTGAGCCAAAGCTAATAAAATGAAATCTAATATGAGATAAATGTATATTCTTACATTTAGGTTAAGAAAAAAACAACTTCAAAAGTACAAGATTTGGGAGCTGTGATAGACAATAGTTTGAAAATTATCTGAGGGTTTCGGTGGACTTCAAATTCAATACATTTTCCATTCAGCTGTCAAATTGATCTTCCTAAAGTACAGACCATGTCACTCTACTATTCAATAAACTCCAGTGGCTCCCTATTAGCTCAGGGATCAAATATGACATCTTTTATTTGGATTAAAGCCCTTTATAACCAGGCTATTTTCTACCTTTCTAGTCTTCTTAAACCTTGGTCCCCTCTACATCCTTTGTGATTCAGTGACACTGCTCTCCTCATTTCTCCTTGTATAAGACACTCCATCTCCCTACTCTAGGCAGTTTCTCTGGCTGTCACCTAGAATGCTTTTCCCTTTCATCTCCACCCTCTGGCTGCTTTGGCTCCTTTCAATTCCCAGATAAAATTTTACCTTTTACAAATAGCCTTTCTTAATCCCTTTTGATGCTAGGGTCTTCCTTCTGTTGATTATTTAAAATTTATCCTATATATAGTTATTTGCATATTGTCTCTTCCATAAGACTGTGAGTTCCTTGAGAGAAGAGATTGGTAAATCTGCCTTTCTTTCTATCCTCAAGTAAATGCTCAAAAGTTTTATATGAGTCAATAGTATGACATGGAAGCCAAGGGAGCTAATGTAATCTTGAACTGCATAAAGTAAGAGACTAGGGACCTAATATCCCACTGTATGCCCTGCTCTGATTAGAACACCTCTGTCACATTCTATTTAATTCTGGGTAATACAACCTAGGAAGGATATTGAAGAGCTGGAGAGATTTCAGAGGAGGGCAACCAGGATGCTGATGGGTGTAGAGTCTATCCCTTGTGAGGACTGGATGAAAGACTTGGGTATATATAAACTGAAGGGGAAAAAGATGTAGTAGGGGATATGGGTGTTGTCTTCAATATCTGAAGGATTGTTCAGCAAAAGAAGGATTCCAGGGGTGGGAAACCTGTGGCCTTGAGGTCACATGTGGTCTTCTAGGTCTTTGAGTATGGCATTTTGACTGAGCCCAAGTTTTACAGAATAAATCCTTTTATTAAGGGGATTTGTTCTGTGATGTTTGGATTCAGTCAAAGGGCCACACTTGAGGACCTAGATGACCACATGTAACCTTGAGGCTGAAGGTTCCCCATGCCTGGATAAGACATATTCTTCTTGGCCTCAGGGAACACAACTGGGAGCATTGGACAGAAGTTTCAAAGAACATTTAAATTTGATGACAGGAAAAATCTTCCTAACACTTAGAACTGTCCCAGAGTAGAATTGGCTGCTTTGGGATGTTTCTTATTCTGGTATGGGTTGTGCAAGATGAACCTTTGAGTCCCTTTCAACTTTGAGATTCTGTAATTCTGTGATGCCAATTTAATAAGCATTTATGTAGTACCTACCAAGTACAAAGCTGATTTATAAGTATTTTCACTCTACTAGAACACAAATAAGTATAGTACAAGGAAGTCAGGGTGGACAGGGAGCCCTGATGCCTGGAGACTTCATTGAAGAGATAGTACCTGACCTGGGCCCTCAGAGAAACATAAGGATTCTGACAGGCAGAGAGTGGAAATGTACTCAGACATGGAGAATGGTCTATGAGAATATACAGAGATGGGAGATGGAGTCTTGATATCAAAGAACGATTATCAATCACCCTGTTTGGCTGGAATGTAGAGTTTGTGAAGGGGTGATAGTATGAAATAAAATTGAAAAATAAGGAGTGAGGCAAGACTATGGAAGGCTGTAATACAAAGGTAGAGAGTCTATATTTTATTGTTTAAGCCAATTTTTTCTTGGTTGTGCACCTTTATCAGTAAAAGACTGGGCCGGCTAGGTGGTACAGTGAATAGAGTACTGGCCCGGGAGTCAGGAGGAACTGAGTTCAAATCTGGCCTCAGACACTTAACACAGAAAAAACTAGCTGTGTGACCTTGGGCAAGTCACTTAACCCCAATTGCCTTACCTTCCCCCCTCCAAAAAAATATATTTGACCTCCCCGATATATGTATACTTCCTTACTCATAAGTTATAAAGATTTACTGCTTTACAAATCATTATGCATATCATAGAATACACACAAAATAGAAATTAAAAATTATGAGATGAAGGTGAAATAACATTTGATCCTAGAATCGACAGGGAGCTTGTTAAGGAGGCAAGTGACATGGTCAGTTTTGCATTTTAGGGAAATCACTGTAGCAGATGTGTGGAGAATTGATTGGAGATGAGAGCTACTTGAGGGAAGGAAACCAATTAGCAGGCTATTGCAGTAGGGACCTGAACCAGGCAAGTGGCCATTAGAGCAGAGTGAAGGAGACAGATCTAAGTGCTATCATGGAAGAAGAAATGACAAGATTTGTCTATTAATTGGCTACGTAGGGTGAGGGAAAGTAAGGAGTCTAAGATATGGTCAAAATTGCGAACCTTGGGTGACTGAGAGAATGGTAGTACCTTTGACAGTAATAGAGAAGTTTGGCAAAGGTTGGGTTTTGTGTGGGAAAATAATGTAATGATGCCAATGATGAAAATCACTACCCATCCATGCTGCTTATCCTATGCAACATATCCTGCCCCACCAAAAATGAAAGTGGGTTATATGGGGCTCTTATTGGTCACTGTACTTGGGCACAAAACCCATTTTCAGAGCAGTGACTGCCTAAAGCAATGAAGTGATCTGGGGAGAGAGAGGCTGTGTATCCTGGAGGAGAGGTACAGAATTTTTCCAATGGCAAACCTGTGTTGTTACTGCTATTGTGGGTTCCCAGGGAGATGTTAGTTTATAACTGCCCTCAGGGGCCAATGCAAGATTCGGAAGAAAGAGGGTTGAGGGCCTGTACAGCAAAAGGTATTTTTTACAATGGTGGAGTACTGGGGAATCAGGGTATATAAGACTGATTTTCAGAAAAGCTATATGATTGCCCATCTTGAAGAGATTGGGGTACAACCCAACCTTCTATCTTCTGGTTAATCATACACTCCTCTAGGTTAGCATTTAGTCTCTTGGGATTAAATCATAGCCCTGGGGGCTTCTGGCCACACTTTGGAAACCATTGGTCTGTAGGCCACAGGAAGCCATTGAAAGTTTTTGGGGTGAGTGTGTGTGTGTGTGTGTGTGTGTGTGTGTGTGTATTTTAAATGAATTGTCGACAAGAGAGTGAGCTGTGGTCAGTGAGTTATTTGGTGTGGAGAAAAATTAGCTAAAGGGTCAGAGAAATGAATCTAAGGGAAGAAAGAGCCAGTGACCTTGAGAGATGCCATTTAACAATATGTTTTCTTGTGTGACAATCATAATATCTGGATATATGTGTACTTGGTGAAGGAGGTGGGGCAGGAAATACAATGTTGAGAAATGATACAAACCAAAATGGTTGCTGCATGAACAGCATGTGCCAGTCTTGAGGACAAAGGGATGATTAAGCTGTGCCATCAAGTCCACTCAACGATTGACCAAATGGAGTTAGGAGAATTTACTCTCAGTTCCCATTTTCATTCAGGCAACCTGACCCATGACAAAAGCATGGCATGCCCTTTGAAAAAGGCATTTATTATTCGTGCATCCACTCATGACTAGAACCATTTTTCATGACTTGTCTCATCAGCATTCAATTTCATCTCATTGTACAATGGAAAGGGTATTAGATTTGGAATCAAAGGGCCTAGGCTCAAATTTGGATTCTGCCACTTACGTTGCATTTCAACTCTTTTGGCTTCAGTTTTCCCATCTGGAAAATGAAGGGGGTTGAAGTAGGTAAGCTACTCCAAATCTATGATCCTTTGAGAGGAATGGAGTAGGAATTCTTAACCTTTTTTGTATCCTATGAATCCTTCATAAGTATGGTGCATCCTACTTGAGAATGGTGTTTTGAAATGCATAAAACAAAAATCATTGGATTATAAAGGAAACTAATTATATCAAAATATCTGGATATAGATATAGATAAATATAGTAGTAATTAAAAAAACTCACAGATTTCAAGTTAAGAACCTTAAGATCTTTTCATCTGTGATCCTATGATGTCCTTGCTTTGGTGATCTAATAGGTGGCCTTGGTGGTATCTGGTTCCCTGTGTTCCATGTGTAGAAGGTTCTTTGACAAGTATCATGGAGATCTTCATTTTATCAGAACATGAGACTCCTCCGTTAACTTTCTTGTAACTGCCATCAGACCTGTAGTAGCCAAACAAGATCACATGAGACTGGGTATTAGTGTTATCCAACAGGCGCCAAGAATAATTATAGTCTATAAGCTGTACATTTTTGTGTCATTATTTGTTAAGGATGTCCAAGCCTCTGTCAATGTTACCTTAATATTTTCTAAGTGGAAATAGTATCCCCACTGAGGGACAGAGGATAAATAGTATGACTTCCTTAATGAAAATCTGTGTCAACATTAGTCTTGTATCTCTCTGAGAACAAGTAAGGCAGACATTAATGAAACTGCTCTATTCATCCCATGTATGTACTAACATCTGTTAAAATGTCATTTACGCAGGATAGCATGAGTTATTGATACATTAACACAATTTGGCATAGCCAAGTCTTTACAATTACATTATGATGTTTTGTAAAGTTCTCATCTGTGACGAGCTCACTGAAAAAGTCACAAGTTAAAGTCATTTTTCTTTGCTGCTGGGCTACCCACACATGGCTGTGAAGAATGCCAGTTGGAAAGATGTATGATTTGAGAGGCCGGGGAGTTGAAACTAGCGAGTAAGGAGGCAAGCAAGTATATGCTGTTTCACTCTCTCATCTTGAAATGGCAGGGGGACCTTGAATTTTATTGGGATTCATCTCAGGAAGGGTAGCTGCCAACCCTGGCATGGTGCCCAGCTATTCTGAATGAGGAATACCTCAGGATAGAGGAGATTGCTTAATGAATCTTGGATTTGGGGTAGATGTGGTAGGAGCAGTATTTCCTAAGGTTGTGTTAGCCTGTCCTAAGGCTCTACCCCATATTGAATAGGCTTGTTTTTCCTTAAAGTATTGGAACCACCCTTCAAACTTATTTGGTCCAGGGGACTAAGGCTTGAACCATTGATCTCGCTTCCTTATGGATTGGGTACAAAAGTCAGGTTACCAAGAATTAGGGGCTCCCTCCTGAGCAGCTTATACTGTCAGAGAGGAATAACATTACAAATATTTCTAGCAGTGGGGGTGCTATGCTTCTAGTATGAGGGGGAGAAGGTGAAAGATTGGTGCATGGTGCTAGATACCACCTCTTTCAGTTCCATAACCTCGTGTGGATGGTGCCCTTATTCCACAGGTCCTCCTGTGACTTTCCCTTTAGTTAATACTCTTTTAGTTAATACTCTATTAATAATAATAACTACTCTCCTCCCTTAATGGATCTTCTTTTTAAAATTGCTATAGAGGGGCAGCTAGGTGGCACATTGGACCAGCCCTGGAGTCAGGAGGACCAGAGTTCAAATCCAGCCTGAGACACTTGACACTTACTAGCTGTGTGATCTTGGGCAAGTCACTAAAACCTGACTGCCTTGCCAAAAAATAATAAAAAATTAAATTACTATAGAAGGGACATTGAGAAAGAGAGGAAAGGGACTGAGGCACCACTGTTCATACTTTCTGCACCACCTTTGGTTTAGTCCCACAATCCCAGCCAAGCTGCTTGGCTCATATATATATATCTAGGTTCATACGTACATAGATCTAACTTCATGGGTTCTTTATGATCTTGGGAAGCTATAAAAATATGTATCAAAATTTCTTCTGTCTTATTGAGACCATGATTTTATTTCAGGAAGTATCTCCCAGAGGTAATAAAATATATCGACCTCTTTCTTCATTGACCATGGCCTCCCTCTAGGCTGTATTTACCATCCACTCCACCCACGACACTCAAAAACCAGCACTTTAATGAATGACTACATTGTCTTAGAGAAACTTGCTTCTTTCAAAGCATGTGGCAAAACAGAAAACAGAACATAAATGGCGGGGCGGGGGTGGGAACAGGCTCAATGTTCTCTTTGTGGGCATGATAAAAGACAAAAATCGTAGGGACTTAACAGAAGCAGAAGAGATTAAGAAGCAATGGCAAGAATATACAGAAGAATTATATAAGAAAGATCTTAGCATTACAAATAACCACAATAGTGGTTACTGACCTAGAGCAGCAGTGTGGGACAGCCTTGTCCTGTCTTTCTCCTCTCTTCTCTTGAAGAATCTCATGGAGTTCCCTTATATGAGGCTTCTTCTCCATATCATTTAGGAAAAGGAGAGACTATTGTTGCTCAGTAGTATCTGATTATCTGATTCTTCATGACTCTATTTGGGGTTTTGCTGGCAAAGATACTGGAGTAGTTTGCCTTTTCCTTCTCCAGTTTATCTGATAGATGAGGAAACTGGGTTATATGACTTGCCCAGGGTCACATAGCTAGTAAGTGTCCGAGGCTAGATTTGAACTCTGGTCTTCCTGACTCCAGGCCTGGTGCTCTCTCCACTGTGCCACCTATCTTCCCCTAAAGGAGGGGGCTTTCGGTAATAGTCTTATACCTCTACAAAGGCTCAGGAAATAAGCCCTGGGGAATTTATGTCTATCAGTGGACACTGTCTTCTGTTGTGAGCTTCTTAAGTCAATACAAAGCATAAAGAAAATAAATACACAATAAGCCTCAGGTTGGTGGAGAACAGGGGAGGTTCAAAACCAAAACAATGACGAGGAACAGACCAGGAGATACATCTGAATCCATCCATCCATCCATCCATCCATCCCCATTAACAAGATTTTACTAAGCACCTACTTGATGTCCTAGTCACTGTGATAGTTGCCGGAGATGAAAATAAAAAATCCCTATTCTTAGAGTGCTTACATTCTATAGGTATACTATATATAATGCAAGCCAAATTTTTTGAGAGAGGCACTAGCAACCTGAAGAATCAGGAAAGGCCCAATGTACAAGGTAGTATGCAAACTAATCTTGAATTTTATGGAGGGCATATATTACAGGCACAAGTGGATGGCCAGCGCATGAGCACAGGAGATAGGAATGTCTTATATGAGGAACACTGAAGAGGCAAGTTTGAAAAAGACAAGAGAGGAATGTATAACAAGGCTAGAAGTGGAAGATGCTGCCAAATTGCAAAGGACTTTAAATGTCAGAAAGGGAAGCCTACATTTGATCCTAGAGATGATAACAAGCCAGTGGAGTTAACTGAGCAAGGGAGCAGCACGCTCAGACATTTACTTCTGGAATATCATTTTGGAGGTTTTGAGAGGGGAGATATAAGAAGGCAGGCTCATGCAGGTAAGAGGTGACTGGGGCTATGATCATTTGCCTGACTAAAGGAATAGCCCTAAGCAGTTCATAGCATGCTAGGCATGCCATTCTCTTCCTCTCTTTTCTTCACACTTAACTTAGAGTGATGAAGTTGTGATGAGCTTGAATACCTGTCCTCAAGAAGCTTACAATGTTCACAGGGAGTTAAACTTGTAAATAAAAAAATTATAATGTGAAAAAGTACATAAGAGATTTTAGAACAAAGTGTTCTACAAGTGGTGAGATCCCCGTTATGGAGTGGCTAGGGGAAGAAAGGAATCAGGAAAGACTTCACTGAATGTTCATTCAAGCTTCATTTGATTGAATCACATCTTATGAACGCCACTTTGTCAGCATCCATCCACCTGGCTCATTCCTACACGGTGTACTCCAGCATCCTTTGCTCTCTCTCAGAGTTTAACTTTTTTTTCCTTTCATTTTCTATTATTATTTCATGGAGCATTTTACCCTTCTCAAAAAGGGTAAAATTTTTGGGAATTTGCCACCTTGCTGTAAAATCCCTAGCTTCTTGTTTGATATTTTCCTGTTCACTTGCTTCCTTCCTCAATAGAATTCATAGGCTTATGATGCGCTTCTTAGGAACTCGCTAGTGAACACTATTCCCCATTTTCATATATCCCTGTTAAGGGCATGAATGGATGGAACAAAATAACTTTTAGGGTTTCTCCCAGCTGTAAATCTGTGATCCTATTTGTTCCAGAAATAAGGGTTCGGGGTCAAGATCATAGGATTGCAGATTTTGAGCTAGAAGGGACCTTGGAAATCTTCTAATCCAGCCTGTTGTTTTTCAGATGAAGAAACTAAGCCCCAGAGAAGATATACACCTTCCCAAAATCAGCCAGGTAGCAAGTGGCAGAGCTGGCATTGGATCTCACCAGATTTCACTCCACTCCCCCCCTTTTTTTTTTCCACAGCTGGTTACTGTTTTTGTCAATGGGAGTTACAATTAAGCCCACCAGGGGGCACCCAGTGTCCCTGAATCTTTTGCAATACTCTAGAAATCAGTCATCTGTTGTGGGATCCTGAAACTGAAACACTCATGGAAGCTGGAAATGGGTACAGTGACTATGTTTATCAAAACAAAAATACTTGTTAAAAGTGTCTTTTCTTGATATCAAAACTGTCTTGGAAAATCTGATATCATAGAATGGTAGATTTGGAGCTGGAAAAATAATAGTGTCAAACCTCATTTCTGAGAGGAAGAAAATGTGACCCCCAAAAGGTGAAATTATTTATGCCAAAGGTCATACAGATTAATGTTGGCTTACCATCCCTGCTATGGGGCACCAGACATCTAAAGTCTCTTGAGATTTCCCTGGCATGCGAGCTTAAGGCTGTGAATTTTATGTGAATGTCTTCCACCCAAAGAGAGAGAGAGAGAGAGAGAGACAGAAAGAGAGAGAGGGAGGGAAGGAGAGAGAGAGACAGAGAGACATAGAGAGACAGAAACAGAGAGAGAGAGAAAGAGAGAGAGTGTGTCTATTGCTAGACTGACTGGTGAACTCCGATAATATTGGTCTCTCATTTCTGCGGTGGGGAGAGAAGGAAGTAGAGGCCTAAAAAGTTCTGGTGGGATCCTGGAAGAATAGACTGAAGTAAAGAGAGCCTGGTGTGGCTCCTGAAACTGACCCCTCACTTCTTTTGTATTTCTTGATCTGGCTATAATGCCATGACCTTCCCCTTATTTGGATTGTCTCTTCTCCATCACTTATGTGCAAAGGTTCCCTCCTTCCTTTCCCCTTCCCTGGCTCAATATCAACCCGAATTCTAGAAAACCACTCCTATATTGCCACTGAGGACTATGGGATTTGTGAGACTCTGTGGAGAGAACACTGGACTTGGAGTTAGAAGACCTGAATTTGGGTCCCAGCTTCAAAGCTGGCAGGCTATATAATTATGGGCACATCCCTTAGCCTCCCTGTTTACTCAGCCTTAAAATGAGTGCCATGTGTACACTACTGGCCTCATAAAGTTGGGAGGAAAGTACTTTGTTAAACTTAAATCATTTTAGAAATGTGAACCAATGTTGTTTTTCTTGTTTTCTCCCTCAATGGATTCTTAACTCAACAAGGTCAATGCCTATGTCTAATCTAAACATTTTAATCTTCCATTAAGTCCTAACTCAGGGTTCTTCACAGAGTAGCTATTCAGTAAATATTTCCTGAACTGTGTAACTTGGTCATCTGTATGAGTGTATAAGCAAATGGGTAGAGCTAAGAAATTTGGAACCGGCAAAAATGTGATAATTAATCGTAATGGTGAGGGACCTCCACATTCCAGCACCAAAACTGGACTGAGAGCTTAAGGAACCTGGAAAGTTGCTGGGAGATTCAAGAGGAGTGGGAGAGAAAATGTCAGTTGGTCTTAGATAATGGAAGAGAGAACTCAGAAGGGAATATTCACAAACTTACTGTCACAGAACTACCATGACCATACATACACATTGTGCTTAAAATAAGTCTCTGAACTAGTCATTAGGAAAGGTGAAGGAATCGGCTTTTATTGTGGCAAGTGAGCATGGTTTGGCTACTGGCCTAGACATAGAAATAGGCCAGGACTGAGAATATAACTTCCCACAGAGGCAAAGAGACAGGATTAGAGTTAAATTGAGGATAAGCTCTATCCCTTTGTAAACTCGATAATTCTATGCTACTATACTTTATTCTTTCTCTTTAATTCTCTATTACTCTAGTACTTTAGAAAAGCTATGATTTTATGTTGTTGGTATTATACAAATACCAGCTTTATTATTTCTTTCCTCATCACTACCCTGCATCCCTCTATGCCTTAGTAGAAAGTTTCACAATTTCAGTGGCCAAAAAATCCACCATTTGGGGGCTAACCTCCTGGTGATGACCCTCTCTCAATTTAGCTAGGATAGTGTTTGAGTAGCCAAAATCTTCTTAGTCTTTGACACTTGAGACTAGAAACCAAAAGTGTATCACTTCCTTTTGTGTTGTACTAGTTCCCAAGTGAATTCTCTTTCTGACCATTTTGCTCTTGTGTGTTCTGCCAGGCTGGAGTCAGACAGATCTGCAACTCGGGAGAAGGGACATTTCAAAAACATGGTGGTTGCTTCTCGTTTCTGGCCATGAACTTTTATTCACACGAAGCAGCATAGGAAGAAGTAGAGGCCCAGGGAATGTGGACAAGGGCAGGCTCAGCCCATGAATGCTTTCCTTAATTTGTGGAACTGTCCTGAGTTCTGCCTCCACTGGACCTGATGGCCCACCAAGTTAAATCTCATGATTTTATAAGCAAGAAAACTGAAGCCAAGGGAAGTTAAGTGACTCACCTAAGATCGCATAGATAGTAAATACTAGAGATATGGGACTTAACCAACTCCAGAGCCTGTATGTACTCTTTCCATTCTACCATATCTGCTGAATATTTTTTAAACCCATCACATGGCTGATTTTTCCCAGGAAGCCACATTATCCCAAGACACAATATCAGCTTCAGTGTTCATTTCAGTCATATGCTTTTTTCTGATGTAATATCCTCAAATCAGGCATATGTTGAGGTGGATGCCCAACCCATTCCATTCCATTCAGCAAACAGATATTAAGCACCTAGTATGTGTAAGGCACTGTGCTTGGTGCTGGGGATCCAAAGATAAAATGGAGTAGTTTCTGCCTTTAAGGAATGTATATTTGTATTGTAAAGCACAGAAACAGTTTGGTCTTAGAAAATTATAAGCATCGACTTTTAGTGTCATCTTCAGAAGGAGTTTTTTTCTCTTTCTCCTCAGTATTTCTAATGTAAGACCTGAAAAGGGTAGAGGGGCAGGGAGGAGGAAGAGGAAGGGGAAGTCCTGAGGTTAGGCAGAGAAAAATCGGGTATCCTTACATTATCAGCAAACTGCTCAGATGCAGATGAGAAGCAACTGACTTAAAAATCTTGATAGGTAGAGAGTAACAGATCCTAGCAAGTCATGGAATGCACTGTTGGAATAAGGAACAACAGGTCTGGAAGCAGCCTTGTCCATTTCTGTTACCCTGGGAACCCCGATGGATCCCAGGTTCTCAGTGATAGGAGTGCACCCTCCTCTGGTACCTAATGCAGTTCATACACACCTTTTCCTTGTGTCAGTCAGTAACATTAAGCAAGCAATTTTTTAAAGAGCCTGTTGGGGGCGGGGGGAGGGGCTGGGTGGTGCATTGAGTAGAGTGCTAGCCCTGGAGTCAGGAGGACCTGAGTTCAAATTTGACCTCAGAAACTCAACACTTACTAACCATGTGACCTTAGACAAGTCACTTAACCCCAATTGCCCTGCCTTCCCCACTCCAAAAATCAAAAAACAAAACCAAACAAAACAAAAAGATCCTGCTGAAGGAATTGAGACACACTGTTATGTTCCAGGCATTGTGCTAAGTCCCAGGGATACAAAGAAAGTTAGAAACATTGCCCCCCCCGATAGGAGCTCCCAATCTAATGTAGGAGACAATGTGCAAACAAACTACATACATATGTGATATATAGATGTACATATATGACATGTACTGGATAGATGGAAGGTATCTTACAGGGAAGGTACTTATACTGAGGGAGAATGGGAAAGGTTGCTTCCAGAAGGTTGAATTTTATTTTATTTTTTATTTTTGGCTTTTTGGAGGGGAGGAGGGCAGGGCAATTGGGTTAAGTGACTTGCCCAAGATCACACTGATAGTAAGTGTTAAATGTCTGAGGTTGAATTTGAACTCAGGTCCTCCTGACTCCGGGGTCGGTGCTCTATTCACTGCGCCACCTAGCCACCCCCAGAAGGTTGAATTTTAGTTAAGACTTGAAGACAGAAAGAAAAACCAGGAGATAAAAGAGGGAGAAAATTCCAGGTATGGGGGACAGTCATCGGGAGGTGGAGTGTAGAAGGAAGGAAGCCAGAAGGATAATAGAGTGTGTGTAATTATGTACAGACATGATGGATGTAGATGGAAGGAGTGAAGAAGTGATGAGCAGAAGGAAGGTGATATCAGAGGAAAGGCACTAGTGCTGAGGAAGAATGGATAAGACTTCCTGAAGAAGGTTAAAGCTTAGCTGAGGACTTGAAGGAAGGCAGAGAAACCAGATAATAGAGAATTGCAGGCGTGGAGAATAGGCAGGGAAAGAAGGTAGAGTGTCTTGCATGAGAGAGTACATGAAGAAGAGTAAAGTGTAACAAGACTGGAAAGTGTAACATAAGTAGCTTATGAAGAGCTTCAAAAGCCAAACAAAAGATTTTATGTTTGATTTGGAGGTAATAGGGAGCAACTGCAGTTTACTGAGTAGGAAGGCAACATGGCCAGGTCTGCACTTTAGGAAGATCAGTTTGACAGCTGAGTGGAAAAAGGACTGGAGTAGGGAGAGACTAAGGCGGGAGACCCAAACAAAGGCTGTTGCAATAGTTCAGGAATGAGGGGATAAGGGCTGTACTAATGTGATGACAATGTCAGAGGAGAGAAGGGGAATAGATAAGAGATTTTTGAGAATATGGAATTGATAGGACTTAGCAGCAGATTGGCTGTGGGAGATAAGAGAATGCAAGAAGTTGAGGATAATTCCTAGAATGCAAGCCTGGGAGACTGGGACGATGGTGGTGCTCTTAAGAGTAATAGGAAAGGGGCGGCTAGGTGACATGGTGAATAGAGCACCAGCCCTGGAATTAGGAGGACCTGAGTTCAAATCCAGCCTCACACACTCAACGCAAAACTAGCCATGTGACCTTGGGCAAGTCACTTAACCTCACATGCCCTACCTTCCCCCCTCCAAAAAAAAGTAAAATAAAATAAAAATAAGAGTAATAGGAAAGGTGGGAAGAAAGGAAGGCTTGGGGCATGGGAAGAAAATGAATTCAGTTTTTAATACGTTGAGTTTAAGATGTTTATGGGACATATTGTTCAAGATGTCCAAGAAGCAGTTGGAGTTTCAAGACTGGAGGTCAGGAGAGAGGTTGGGGCTGGATAAATAGAGCTGAGAATCATCTAAGTCCATGGGAGCTGATGAGATTACCGAGCAAAATATCATAGAGGGTAAAGAGAAAGCCTAAGATAGAGCCTTGGGGGACACCTATCGTTAGTGAGCATAACCTCGATGAAGACGCAGTAGATGAGTCTGAGAAGAATCGGTCAGACAGGAAGAAACTCAGGTGAGAGTAGTGTGGTAAAAACCGAGAGATTTCACTCACTTAGTGGACATTAATCAAATGCCTATTGTGTGTCAGATCCAGTGCTAATAGCTGGGATATCAAGGAAAAAGACATTTCCAGCTTCCAAAGAGCTCACAGAAGAGGGTGGTCAGCAGTGTGTCAAAGGCTGCAAAGAGGTCATTAAGAATGAGGACTGAGAAAAGGCATTGTATTTGGCCATTAAGAGATGGTAACTTTAGAAAGCACAGGTTGAGTTAGGTATACATGTCAGGAGCCACACTATGGAGATGAAAAGGCTAGAGAAAAGGGAGTGAAGACTTTCTTAAGGAATTTAGCCATGAAGGGGAGGGAAGATATAGGACAATAACTAATGGTGAAGGACAGATCAAGCATAGGTTTTTTGAGAATGGGGGAGACTTGGATAAGTCATCAGGAAAGTAACCAGTAGACAATGAGAGATAGAAAATTATCAAGAAGATTGGGATGAGAAGGAGAACAATCTGCAGAAGTCAGGATTTCAAAATGGGATAATCTGTGCATCAGGGTTTGCCTTGGCAAAGAGAAGGACCATCTCTTCCTTTAGGCTGGCCTGAAGGAGGGGGGAAGAAGGCATCTGATGAAAGAGGAAGAGGGGAGATGGAAGAACTCTCATCACATTGGCTTCTTTTTTTTAATGAAATATTAAATCATGTGTGATTCTTATCCATGTCTTTTCTTAAATTTTTTATAGCTATACCCAACATATTGGAGATCTTCCTTTGGACCTTTTCATTAAAGCCCTATAGGTAGTCCAATTTTAGTTGTCAAGACTCTTGAGTAGTCAAGGGGTGGGGGTGGGAGAGTTGTTTGTGTCTTTTCTTTTAAACTACAACAATATATCTATTCAATTAATCCAACCAATTCAAACCATCAAACATTTATTAAAGGCCTATTATGTTTAAGACATTGTGCTAGGTACTCAAAGATGAAAAACAAAAATCCCTGTCCTCAAGAAGCTTCCATTCTATTAGAGTGGCCTAGGCAACAGCTACAAATACATGCATTTGTATGTATTAATTAATTAATGATATGCATTAAGCACCCACTATGTACAGATAACTGTTAGAGGCTAGGGGAATATACAAAGTTGGAATAAGATGCTAATTACCTGTGAGACATTGAGTGAATGACTTAACCTCCCTGAATCTCAGTTTCCCCATCTGTTAAATGCAAGGGTTTTCTAGATGACCTCTGAGGTCCCTTCCAGGTCTGGTTCTCTGGTCTGATAGCCAGCCATGTTTTTAAAGTTTTTTCTAAATGGCAGTGGCTCTGGAATTGAGTTGGCAAAGACAGACAGCCTAAAATATTTAGCTCATCTGGAACCCAACCCCAATCTGATTTCAGCAGACAGCCTCCTGCTGATCACTACTAGTTAAAATGTCCCCTTTTAGCTGTTGGCTGTCAGCAGTATCTAGTGCCTGACTGAAAGGAGAGAAGAGTGATTGTACTTTAAAAAAATCTCTTTGTCACATAACCCACAGCGGCACCAGATACTGGACCCTAAGTGAATAGTAGACAGTTTCCTAATTCTTGTGCCAACTTCCAGCTTCTTCAGCCAGGTTTTAAATTTCAAGCAAATGGCCAGCAATGGCATTGCCACCCCAGAGTTTCACTTGCTGGGATCATTGAAGAACTTGATAGTGTGATTTGTTGTGGGAGGTATGTGTTAACTGGACCCAAATTGTCATCCAATACCTAAAATGTAAACCTTTCCTGGGGGTTGAAAAAAAGAGTCCAAGGCTTTTTTGGATAGTTTATTTCTTAGTTTCTTGGGCCTCTCGATTTCTTGGTTCCAGCTGGTTCTGGACACAAAGTGGCCAAGATTCCCTGGGAAAGAATGGGGCTTCTCCTTAGTGTACTTTTTATCCAGCTGGAGCCAGCAAATGGAGAGTTCATGGAACAGCTTGTTATTGCCAGGTTTCCAGCCCAGTGAAACAGCTTACAGAGAGGCTAAGAGTTCAGCAAAAGTTTGGATAAACATCTGAGCTTCTGGGTGTCTCACTGATTGGGAGGCTTGGGAGGGAAAGCTGGGGACTCCAGACAAAATGACTTTTTGGCGGCTAGATTTTTCTTCACAGGTGCTGATTATTTCCTCTGTGTTAAATTCTGGTGTGTTATCAGCAAAGGATGGTGAGTTGTAATGCTTGCACTTACATAAATGCTTTGTATTTTGAACCAGTTTAAAATTTTAGGATTTAGAGACAGACAAGACCTTAGAGATTTTCTGGTTTAGTCCCTGCCGCAATACAGATTAAAAAAAAAAAGGTCAGAGAAATGAAGGGGCTTGCTCAAGGATCATGTATTAATTGTGTCTGACTCTTAGTAACCTCATGGACCTCAGCATGCCAATACTTTCCAAGGAATTGTCTTAGTGAAGATAGTGGAGTACATTGTCATTTCCTTCTTTAGTGACTAAGGTAAACAGAAGTTAAGGAACTTGTCCAGGGTCACATAGCTACTAAGTATTTGAGGCTGGATTTGAACATAGCACCTACCTCCCAGGATTGTTGTGAGGATCAAATGAGATATTGGGAAATCACTTAGCACAGTGCTTGACGTGTGGCAGATGCTTGATACTTATCCCCTTCATTCCCTTTCCCTTGTCATCATTATTGCATAAAAGCCAAAGAAAAGGGGCAGTTATGCCAAGTGTAAGATTCACCTTTACAGTGTAGAAGCTCACAGCACCTAAAGTCACAGAGGGATGGAGACAATCATTGGATTGGAAACAGTAATAGCATTGGTACAGGTTTGTCAGGTGCCTCATACAGACCGTCTCATTGGATTCACACAACAACCCTGGGAGGTAGGGGCTTTTACCATAGATGAGGAAACCCAGAGAGGCCAAGTGATTTGCGCAGAGTCACACAGGCAGTAAGTTTCTTCTCTCCAAGTTCAACACTCCATTCATTGAGGTACCTAAGGAATTTGTTGGTGTTGTTCACTTGTTTCAGTCATGTCCGGCTCTTTGTGATACCTTATGAGGCTTTTTTGGCAGAGATACTGGAATGGTTTGCTATTTCCTTCTCCAGCTCATTTTACAGATGAGGAAACGGAGGCAAACAGGGTTAAGTGACTCGTCCAGGGTCACATAGCTAGTAAGTGTCTGAGATCACATTTGAACTCAGGTCTTTCTGATCCCAGGCTAGGCTCTCTATCTCCTGGGTCACCTTGCTGCCTTATCTAAGGAATACGTGAGCTGAAATCTGGCTTCCTACACTTTGTAACTTGAGACTTACCTTAGTTTTCTCACCTTTATAGGAATTAAAAAATACCTGTCTACTTATATACAGGGTTATTAGGGTTTCAGTGAGATAATGTAGGCAAAGAACTTTCCCAGCTGAGAGTGTTAGTTAGCTCTGATTACAATGATGACAAGCACAGCTCTCCTCTGACTTTGCCAAAGAAGGGGCTTGTGCCTGAGGAGCCATTTCTACAGCCTTTGCTTTTCTCCTGGTACATTTTGAATGAATTACGGATCATGACTGGAGTGAGCAGTCACCCTGTGGCAGCAGCCTGGGTTGGTTTTTGCAAATTTATCACCCTGAACTTCGGCCTCACCATCTGTTCTACCCTCTAATTACAAATGCAAAAAATAGCTAATTTGCAATGGCGCCATAAAAAAGGAAAATAGAAGTGATTTAAAGGCTGATGTGTGTTGGGTTTCTCATGTTTTACATGCAGCAATCAGGGACAGATTTCTCTCCCTTGACACAGTGAATTCCCTGCTAACATCAGGCTCTTCATCCTGAGCAGCTGTGGGAGAATTCCCATAAAGTTACACAGGTCGGGAAACGGGCCTTCGACTAGGGACCTTGGCTCTGCTTTGCCAATGGGGACATGCAGGGAAAGTGGGCCAGATCCCTTCCTCATACTGCATACTGGGTGTAGTGGGGGCAAAGGGGAGGCTCCTTGGAAGTGAGTTTTCACTGATTATTATTGTCTTTGAATTTCTCGGAGAGATCCTTAGAGCAGAGGTCTTAATCTTTTGTGGGTTATGGACCCCTTGGGTAGGCTGATGATGCCTATGGAATGTTTCTAAATGCACAAAATATGTAGGATTACAAGGAAGACAATTACATGGAAACATGGTTATCAGAACATTAAATATAGATTTAATTCATTATATATTAAATAAAAATGTTTTATATATTAAATAGATTTTATATTATATTAAAATATTTTATATATCATATAGTAAATATGTTGTAATATAATGTATTAAATATATTTTATATAACGTTAAATATATTGTATATGATATATTAAATATATTTTATATATTATATATTAAATTTTATTTTATATATCATATATTATATATATATGATATATTAAAATAGTAGTTTAAGGATTAAGATTAAGAACCTCTGTGTGAATAGAGGGACATGAAGCATTAAAAAACCCCATGTTTAGATCTAGCAGTTTCTCAACAGGGCTTATTTTCCCTCCATGGGGTGCCTATGAAGCCAGTCCTCTTAGCAGAAGGACAAATGCCCCTGCAGATGTGCTCACATTTGCATGCCCACACACTGTCAGTCCACACTTGTATATGAAGCACCAGCTGTGTGCCCAGAATAGGGCAGATAGTGCCAAACACGTAGAAGGTGAGAGGGTCTCTGATCTTGAAGAGCTCACAACCCAAAGGACACCACGGCAGGTCTTACCAAGAGTCCATTTTGTTCCTCACCCTAAAGAAAACAACAATAAACATTCACAATGATACTTCAGACAAATCTGGGCTTGATGCAGAAATTCCATTGTACTGGAACCCTAGACATAGTTACAGGGCATATAGAAAAGGATGTGATTTAGAGATGGGGAAAGGGGGTTTCTGAGCTCTGGGCAATCTTTCCACCTTTCTCCAGACCATCCCCCACTTTTTATAGCTCATGGGAGGGAATGGTAGAGGGTGGGACAGGGATAAATAAGACTGTGGAACTCCCCACAGTCTTATATTCTGAAAGAGGTTATCTAGGGTATGTGACCACAGCCCTCACTGCCAGAGGAAACCACATCGCTATACAAGAGAGGCCAAAGGCATGGTTCCCAGCTGGAAACAATTGAATGCAGGACATTTCTGTTTCTGGGGTGTGTGCAGAGGATTCTTTTGATTCGATTTGTGAGAAATAGGATTATGTGGTAGAGGGAACACTGGACTTGGGATCAGACAACCTGGAGTTTGAATCCTCATTGAAACATTTACTAATCTCTTGAAAGTGTACAAAGTCTGGGGGCAGCTAGGTGACACAGTGAATAGAGCCCCGGCCCTGGAGTCAGGAGGACCTGAGTTCAAATCCGTACTCAGACATTTAGCATTAACTAGCCATGTGACCTTGGACAAGTCATTTAACTCCGATTGCCCTGCCTCCAAAAAGACCAAATAAATACATAAAAAAAGAAAGTGGACAAAGTCTTTATCTCTCTGAGACTTGGTTTCCTCATCTGCAAAATGGGGGTGCACAACAAAGTTGTGGAGAGAGGAATCAGTCTGCAGGTTATGGAGTGTTCCTATAAGAAATGATGAATGAAATGGAATGTAAGTCCCTGAAATTTGTATTCCCAGCACCCAGTAAGGTGCCTGATACATTCAGTTCATTTAATAAATGTTTATTGACTGTTTAATAGAATACAGAGAAACATAGAAAGACTTGCATGAACTCTTTTAAAGCGAGGTAGGGAGACCTGGAAAACCAGGTCCGCACTGACAACCACAACACTGACACTGTTCATTCTTCTTTGAAGAGGTACCAAGTGATGGCTGTTGAAACACTGCCCGTGGTAACGGGGATAGACTGGGTGATGGATGCCATATGATATATGTTTCACAGAGGTGATTTGGTTTTTTCTTTTTATTCTGTGTTCCACGAGTTGACTCTCTGAGAAGAGGGGACTGGAAAGACTGGAAAATAAAAGCAACGTAGAAACAAATAATGTTAATACCTTAAAAATGTAAAGCGCTCTCTAACATTAACTGTTGTTAGTAATTGAGCTAAAGCAATGTGTTCTAATGCAAATGACAAAGTAGACTTTTGTGTCGTGCTTTAAGGTTTAAAAAATGCTTACATAAGCCATTTCATTTCTTCCTTGGAAACAAGTGCATTAGGTAAAAAACAACAAGTATTCTTACCCCCATTTTGCAGATGAGGAAAGGGAGGCTTAGAGAGGGTGACTGATTTGCCCTGCATGGTCACAAAGCTGGTGTCAGCCAGAACTAGGTTTCTCCTCACTCTAAGACCTACCATTGCTTTTTACTTCTCCATGCTTCCTCTCCAACCCTTCTAACTTCCCACAAGGGTGAGCAGACCATGAGCCTCTCTAGGCAGTTCTCACCTCCTGCATCTTTGAAACCAAACTGTCAGACTAGATCATGAATGACCTGCAAATCTTTAAAAACCTATGATTCTGAAAGTGTGGGAATCCAATAGGACTGACTTGAGAGTTTTGACACCTCTATCTGGGCCAATGGTTCTCAGCCTTCCTAATGCCACAACCCTTTAATACTCGTATGTGGGCATATCTGCATGTGGGCAGACCACCTGGAGACGGATAGAGGAGTGATGTCTCAGTTCCTAAGACCATCGGAAAATGGTCTTAGGCAACCCCTGTGACCTCTGTGAAAGGGTTGTTCGACCCCCAAAGGGGTCGTTCAACCCACAGGTTGAGAACCACTGCTCTAGGCTTTTCCAATCTAGATTTGCTTGCAGGCCGTTTAGTGGGGAATTTTTGAGGGGCTGCTTTGCACAGTCAGAGGCAGAGAAAGATGTGTGCTATGGTTTATGTTTCCCTTCTTTAGGGATTGAGGAACAATAGAGTTGACAAGAGGCAACTCGTAGAAATAATTTTGAAAAACTTCTTGGATTTATTTTTGCATAAGGAAAAGGTCATAGTAACCCTTATTTGTTATTCATGATTGATCTATACACTGCTCAATACACATCAAACGCCAGCACTGTCTCTTCCTTTGAAGACCTGCATTTGTTTCTGTATGTCAGTGCTTCTCTTGGGATGCAAGTTGGAAAGAACCAGGGACTTGGAGTTACCAGACATAAGTTTGAATTCCAGCTCTGTGCTTACAAGCTGTGTGAACTCAAGCAAGTTGCTTAACCTCTCTGGGATTCAGTTTCCTCCTAGGTGAAAAAGAGAGGACTGGACTAGGTGACATCAAAGTTTCCCTCTTACCTCTAGATGTAGGAAATGTATTACAAGATATTGTTT
This sequence comes from Pseudochirops cupreus, assembly GCA_028627135.1. NCBI lineage: Eukaryota > Metazoa > Chordata > Mammalia > Diprotodontia > Pseudocheiridae > Pseudochirops > Pseudochirops cupreus. Next base: position 535,803,746 of record CM053581.1, read on the forward strand.
TGGGGGTGGCTAGGTGGCTAGTGAATAGAGTACAGGCCCTGGAGTCAGGAGAACCCAGGTTCAAATCTGGCCTCAGACACTTAATACTTACTAGCCAAGTGACCTTGCACAACTCACTTAACCCCAATTGTCCTGCCCACCCTCTCAAAAAAAAAAACAGAAAAAAAAGATATTGTTTTAAACATGTTGTTCAGTCTTTTCAGTCAAATCTGACTCTTTGTGACCCATTTGGGGTTTTCTTAGCAAAGATACTGGAGTGGTTTGCCATTTCCTTCTCCAGCTCATTTGACAGATGAGGAAACTGAGGCAACAGGGTTAAGTGACTTGCCCAAGGTTACAGAGCTAGTAAGTGTCTGAAGTCAGATTTGAACGCAGGCCTTCCTGACCCCAGCCTTAAATCACTGAATCACTGACAGGGTGTTTCCTCAGACAAGCTGAGACCTGAGAAAGGCCTTAGCTTAAAAAGGCCAGTGTGTCCCCATTGAATCTGGGGCCCTGATCTATGTCTTGCCACTGGACTCACATAACTCTAGAGGAGAAAGTGAGGCTGATGACTTTGCACAGCCTTTACTCACTTAGATCCAATTCACTTGCAAGTCAAGTCATCACCATCCTGATGTCACTGGTCCTCTTCAAGAACAAAGGATGAGCAACCACAATGCCCTTTATCCACTGCACCCCCTCACTGCCTGTACTAAACACATCAAGCTCTTGTTCTAAATCCACCCAGACAGGAGCTCTGATCCCATATGTGGTCTTAATTGCTACTTATAAGAAGGGTTGAAGGGACACCAGGTGGAATGGTGGTGAATGCGCTACATTTGGAGTCAGAGAACACTGGGTTCCAATTCTATCTCTTTCACATACAACCCATGTGACCTTGGGCATATCAGATAACCTCTTAGGGCCTCACCTAAAAACAAGGGAGATTAAATAGATACTTGGGGCAGCTAGGTGGTGCAGTGGATAGAGTTCTGGGCTTGGAATCAAGAAGACTCGTCTTCCTGAGTTTCAAATCTGGCCTCAGAAACCTACTAGGTGTGTGACCCTGGGAAGATCATTGAACTCTGTTTGCCTCAGTTTCTTCATCTGTAAAAGGAGCTGAAGAAGGAAATGGCAAATCATTCTAGTGTCTCTGCCAAGAAAATCCCAAATGGGGTCATAAAGAGGCAGACATGGCTAAATGACAGAACAACAATCTTAGAAGTTCTCCAAAGTCCCTTCCACCTCTCCTAAGAAGACTAATGTTAATGGGATTTAAGATCTTCCCCACCCATTAATAGGCCTTACATGGAGCCCATTAAGGGAAGCTTGCTTAGGGGAGGCTTGCTTGTAGGAAGGTTTTCACACCTTTTGTTAATTTCTGATTAGGCACTGAGTCTTGAGAGTTGTGATGCCCTCTGGCTCTAAAAAAGGGTACATATATTCTGAGGTTAGCATTTTGCTTTGGGGAGGACTCCTTGGAAGAGTGTTCTTGTGATTTGACCAGATGAGACTCTGGGGTAGCTGTTAAGGAGCGCCCCAGCTTTGAAAAACTCAGATGTTGATCGTTCTCTCTCTCTCTGGTAACTATGTATATATTGCCTTTGTCAGACAGTTGGATCTGTCTGTTGATCTGTACTAATTTCTCAGACTGGTAGAAGACCTTTAGGTCTTTATTTCTCTGCTTGTATTTTCTCTGTATTTTCTTTGTATTTTCTCTGAAGTTCAGGGTGCTGACTTTTCCTCTGAGGTAGTAAATGTAATTTAAAAAAAATGATTGTTGACCCCTCGAACAGCTATCTTTTCTAGTAAAGCAGATCTAAGAACATGTGCTAGCAGCCATCCTGGGTATGCCAGTGTGGTTGCTGCAACAGAAGGTGAAGAATACTTCACCAAACTATTTGAAATTGTTAGGAACACATTTATGTATCATGTATATAATGAATATATATATGTTATAAAATCCCCAATCGAGAAAGCTAACAATAGTGATTTAAAGAGGGACTAGTCAGCCAACAATCTACTCTAAACCATAGGATCAAATGCTTCTGGTTTCTGGAGTTATTTTTTGGTAATAAGAGAAAACATTAGATTTAGACTTTCTGTGAGCACACCCTTTTTTTTTTTTACTGAGTCATAAAATTTAGCAAAGTGAGCAACTTAGTTAATTTTCAAAGTTAAATTGGGGCCAGGACAGCACAAAAAACCCCAAAAGGAAACTGAGGAGTCATCCTGCTAACATCTTAGCCATAGTCTGGGGCTTTAAATCCCTCAAAAATAAGAAGCAGGCTAATAGCAACATGGAAGAAATAAAGCACTTTCCTTAAAAAAAAAATCACAGTTGAGATAATGAGCTTAAAATGAAGCAGGCAGGCAGAAAGAAGGTAACAAAAGGAACTCTTTATTGCTAATATATGCATGTCTTGAGACAGAAAATAGGTTCCTGTTTTTCTGCATTTAATAAGTTCAAACAGAACCCAAAAAAAATCACCAGCTGAAAAATGGGTTGATTCCTACATTTGCTTTTAGTGCCATCAGATATGGTTTCTAGTTTTCTCAAGCAGAAAGAAAAGCCTCTTTATTCCCAACCTTCCTGAAAACAACGGTTTCAGAAATTAGTGCAGTGATGAATCGGCCCTTGAAACAATTCATAAACGTGTTTTGAGGTTTGTATTTTCTTATTAAAAAAAATCACCTATCCAGGTCCAGTGGAGATCTGGAAAGAAAAGCTTCTTTGCATATTCTGTGCTTACTAGAGATGCTGGAAGGATATTGTTGGGGTCCCATTGTTGTCATGAGCAGTTAAGACAATTCCAAGGTTGGACTTTTCCACGGTGAATAGAGTTACATGAGACTTTAATAAAGGCGGATTGGCCAAAGTGGATTTTCAAAAAATCTCTTAGATGATTTCATGATGGTTGTCTTGGTCTAGGTTATTGTTGATTTTCTGCTCTACCCCTTTGGCTTCACACTAGAGTACCTCCAGAATTCTTACCGAGCCTGTCAATAACACCTCAGTGATCTGGAAAGGCTTTCTGGGTAATTAGCATGCAAATGTGCATTTCAATGTGTGATCATAGACAAGCTATCATGCTCCTGCTGAGAAATTGATTTTGTTAGCAGGCCCGGAAAGGTGTGTTTTTCATTTAGACATGCTTGTGTGACTATGAACACAAAAGGGAAATTCCACACAGGCAATAATTGATACGGAAGAATGCTCTGGGTCACAAACAACAACACAACCAAATATTTCAGCTCTCTGGCCATTAGTTTGTATTCTGGTGAAGGTGTGGATTTCACGGAGGAAGAGGGTTTGCAAGTAATTTAAAATGTTGCATCATGGTTTTGCTGTTTTAAAGAATTTCTTCTATTATATTTGACTAGAGGAGAGAGAAGGAAGTTACCTTCCAGAAAAATATGCCAAATATTCGCCTGACTTTGTTTACGGGTTTTGAATTTTCGTGGTCTCTGCCACCTGTGTGATCTTGGCCAGGCAGTTACCCTCCGGGTCTTTTTTCATCTCTAAAACAAAAGGGTTGGTCACTCTAGATAATTATTTCTAAGATACCGTAGAGCTCTGGACGTTAACATCTTATAACCAGAATTTTTTTGTTCCTCCTCTCGCTTCTCCCTCCCTTTCCTTTCCTCTTCCCTACCTTCCTCTCCCCTCTCTTCTATTTCTCAGCAAGGGAAAAGAGTCAAAGAAAGTTCTGCCCGGAGAATTTAAATACCCCTATTTCGAATCACCTCCTTGATTCCAAACCATCAGTATGTAATGCTGAATGGAGAAAGATTGCCTGTGACAAAACCATGCCTAGTGGAGTCTCTCCCAAGTGGAGGAAGCGGCAGAGGCCTACGGGTTGTTATGTGGTCTCCACAGAGGTGGGAAGGCGCACAAGAGATATGACTGACACAGGGACGGGATGCGGGAGCCACCCCACGCACCCACCCCGTGGATCGCCTTTCAGAGCCCTGCCTGCATCTGGTGGGACTGCAATCTCCAAGGCCGGCTGCCCCAGATGGGCACAAGGACCTGCTTAAGCTCCCTCCCCGAGTCTCCTCTCGCCACAGAGAGCGCAGGCTGGCGCTGGTGGTTCGGTCCACCTGCGGGGCTGGGAGCCAGCAGCTGCAGCCAGAGAGAGTAGCCCCCTGAGGCGGGAACTTCCCCTTGGGCGAGGCACAGTTAGAATGGGCCTGATTAGCCGGCCCCGCATCTGGGTTCAGGCTGCCCCTGCGCTCTCTCCTCTCCGCGGGGCTGCATGTAGAGCATTAGCTTTCTTGCGGCCCTTGCCTCTCACCATGGTGCGAGCTTTTAGCTTGTTGATTTATGGAGCTATTCTGTGTCAGGTAATTGACCAGCAATATCGTATTTATCATCTAGTCTGTCACAGAATCCGCTTGCTATTCGGCGATTCCAAGGCATTTGTGAAAGGTCCATTGACTTCATGCAGCGTCAGAAGACCGTCGAGAATGTAAAGCACTCAAGGTTTTGCCCTTCCAACTTCTGCACGACCGGTATGTTTTCCATCCCCCAAAAAAGGCGGGGCGGGAAGATGTATTTAACAGCAGGATTGGCCTTATATGCAAATAGAATAATAGAAATTCATTTTTGAAACACTGAGAAACACTGCCCGCTCCCGTATATATACATACAGACCCACCTTTTGGGGTTCGTTTGTTTTTTTTGAGACTAGATATTTCTAATCTCACTCAGGCTGGAAGTGCACCGACTGCTATAAGTGATTCCACCACTAACAGGTTGGGGAGCTTTGACCCTATCCTTTTGCCCCTCTATAGGTAATCTGCTGGACCCCTTCTCCACTCCCAAGGACTCACCATAATGGTGCCAGATTTAGTGTGGACACCTAATTGGCTTTAGCCCACTGCATCTCAGATCACCTCATCTAAAGTATCCCTTAGCTCCAGCTGACTCTGGTAGCACAGATTGTGGGCATGGAAGTAAGCTTAACTCTTCCTTACCATCATCAGATATTCCACCTTTCAGCTAAACTGGACTACTAGCTGTTTGGTTAATTGGACAGTTCATCTTCCACTTCTATACATTTGCATTGGCCCAGAATGCACATTACCTCCTAATTTCCATCTCTTGCAATCTTTACCTTCCCACAAGCTAAGGTATCACCTTTGAGAAGACTTCCCTGTGTACTTTTTCATTGATGTTTGAAATTCCATAATTAAAGACTCATTCTTTTGGTTCAGTACTCCATCCTTGCTTAGAATTCAGATGCACTTGAGGGATGTGAAGCTTATCTTATCATTTATAGCTTGCTTTAACGTTTTTATTGATACCTTTTTAAAAAAACCAGTCAATTCCCAATGCACACCCTCTTCATTGAACCTTCTCTTACAGGAACAACAGAAACAACCAAAAGCAAACTAGGTTATAAAAAAAAAATCAACCAACAAATCATGAAAAACTACACATAAATAGCCCCCCACCTCATTACTGAGAGAAGTGTTAGAATGGATTTTTAAGGAGTTTATCCTGAAAGCTAATTTATTTTAGGTAGAGAAGGAGAGAACAGAAAGATGGTGGGCACCTCAGGGGACATGAAGGCAGAAAAGGATGAAAAAAAAAAAGATGAGACTTGGGGCAGGAAAAACTTCACATTCCACAATTTCATGCAGGGATCAACCCTGTTGACCAAACATATACTTAATCTCAAGCATAATCTTTAAAAATCTCATGTTCAGTGTTATGCAACCCTGAGGCTGCCCTTTAGTTACATTGGTTCTTTCTGGCACTGGGCTCTCTCTCCTTCATTTTCCTCTCCTTGCAATAGGTTAAAGGGAAAAGGGAGCCCGAGTATTTTGAGGAAAACACTTGAGTAATTAAAGCAAAACAAATCTTTTTATTCTACTTTTAGAAACTGTAAAGGACCATTAGGGTAGGATTCCCTGCTCTTTTTTTGAGAGGAACAGTGGTGATGTAGACCTGAACTCCTCATGTCTTTTTCCTTCACCATCATCAACTGTGGTTAGAAATAAGACACATGCTAGTATTGCACACCCACCCAGGGCTGTTTAAATATTTCTGATAACTCCTGTGGAGTGAGAAGTTCCTGTTACTTGTTTCTAACCTTAGAACAGTATCAAAAAATCAGGCTTCTCCTAGTGCATTTTGGTGCTTTCTGAAAAAACTGGGTCAGGAGGAGAAGGGACTTCATGTTAAAAATATTTATAAAATTTGAGCAATTCAAATGTAGTAAAGATCATCAAGGATTATATTTTCCTGTTAGCAATTATGATTTGCTGATTGAAGAAATGAGAATCATGTAGCCTGAAAAGAGTAATCAGACATATCAATGGGGGTAAATCGACACACTTTAATAATTAGTTGGCCTTGATAGCCAAATATTTTACAGCATGACAAAATCCCCCCCCCCATTTAAATTGCTCAATATGATGAGACTTTGATGACAGTATGGAAATAGGGATGAAATCTGATCCCTTCCCACCACATCAGCCACAGATAGGAAGTTTTCCAGTTGTTTCTCTTCCCAAAACTGGGGGTGAATCTAAGTAACTAGAAAATCTCCAATAGTTGGAGGTTAGAATGGCTTTAACAATCTGGCTGCAAAGTTTGAAAAATGTGATGTTAATGCTAATCCTTCAACTATCTTCTTTTAAGATCAAAAACTGTTCTGACAGGAGCTTGGGAGAGTTTGAGGAGCAACGAATGAATAAAATGTTCCTTTGACTGGGAGTGGGCTGTAGAGCCTCTGATCCCCCCTGTTTCCTATCCTGCCATCTTCTAGAGGGTCAAATCCAATATATTCAACCCACTTTTGTGCACTTCTGTTTCTGTCTCCTAGGGGTATTTGTCAATACGGCTACATGCCTTGGGGACTGTGCAATTACTTGTTTTTAACAGTAAAGTGCTGTTACAGAATGCTTGGACATGCAAGAGAATTGTTTGTACTTTGGACCAAATCATGCTGAGTCAAATACATGAGTACACATCCCATATGGTGCTCTCATTTGACTGCTTCATAGGCTTTTATGGTTATTCATTTTCCTCTCACCAGTCTCAGCTGTAAAATAAGGTTCCCTCCCAACTCTAAATCATATGAAACAATGTACACAGTAAAAAGACCAAAGACCTCAAGCCTCAGAAGTGGTCATATGAATGATATTCCCAAATTGTCCCTTCTCCTTGAAAGAAACCATAAAGAACAATGTGTTCCCTTGGGAAGGCAATCCCAGTTATCAGGACATGATGACACTCTTTATCAGAAAACACACACACACACACACACACACACACACACACACACACACACACAAGCACAGTTTCAGGAATTGATGGGAGAAACATTAAAAGACCTAGATAAGAAAGAAGTACACAGATTGCTAGAAGGTTTATGTTGTAATTTGGATGCATTTGCCTAATGTCTACTTTAGCAGAAGAGAGTCTCCCCAGATTGACCAAAGCACAGTCAGTGGTGATTCATTTCTTAGTGTAAACACTAATTAGAGAGACTTACTCTTCAGTAATGGATGACGCTGGAACAAAAGGCATCAAGTTTAATTTGGGAATGAAGATAAAGGTGAAGGAGGAGAGGAAGGATGTAAGTGGATGCAAAGCTAGCCGACTCCTGCTGATGATGCTGACCTCTGGCCTTGACTTGCAGATAGTGAGGGTTCTTCTCTTTTTCCCTAATGCTAGAGGCACACCTGGAAGGCAGTCAGGGCCAAGGAACTGGGTGATGGTAGTTTCTACTACTCTATTGATGATGGTGAAATCACAGCTCAGAGTTCCAAGGATTATTTAAGGCATGAATCAAGCTCAGCGAACCCAGCTAAACATGCTATGAATGACTGGATCCTGCTTCCTGGGAAGATGGGAGGCTTATGATAAGTCAGTTTCCTGATTTCCTCTCTGGCCACAAGGACGTTGATAGAGAAAAAATAGAGAGAGTGGACTTTCACCCAGGAGAAAGATAATTGAGGTTTGCTGTTGTTTCTGTTACTTGCCTGCTATATCACATTACTAATTAAGTTGCTTTCCTATGTGAGGTCAACATGGCTGGCTAACAATGACTGAATGTAAGAGGAAGGCATGAATGTTGAGTGGGTGGGGGTAGAGCCAATGAGAATATTTTGAATCTATAAGTAAAGGGGAGGTTGCCCATAAATCACAAGGAATTGTCATATTCAAAATTTTTCTCTGATAGAAACCTAGTTTAGATTTCCACACTTTAATGTCTTCAACAGATCTGTGATTACATCAGTCAGTTACATCAATTACAACAATGAAATAGATTGCAACTGTTCGTTCTCATCCTGCATGTCCATGTTCAATTCCATTCAACCAACATTTATTAAGCCCTCTTATTTGCAGGGAATTGTACCAGATACTGACAATACAAATAGATAAATAAATAAAGAGCTCTTGCCCTCATGGAGTTTACATTCTACTGGGGAGGAGGGAGATACAATGTATTCACAGATAAATGAATACTTAGGCACTTGAGAAGGGACATTGGAGTAACAACTGGGGAGGAGAGGGTGGGTCTTCCGGGAAGGTGAAGATTCCAAGAGGTGGAAATGAGGAGGCAGTATGTGTTCTGGGCCTTTGCAGATGCATAGAAAGGGGAGATGCACTGTCCAATTACTCAAACAGCTAATAGTTCAACTTAGCTGGAAGGTAAACTGTCTGAAGATGGTGATGAAGGGTCAAGTTTACTTTCATGCTCTCTCACTTCATATGTCCTTTTCTCTCTACTCAGATATTGACCACACCAGTTTAAAACTTTCTTTGTCTCTTACCTGGACTATTGCAGCAGCCTTCCAACTGCTCTCCTTTTGTTTGACCTCTTCCCTCCATCAATTCATCCTCCACAGAGCTGCCATATTGATATTCCTAAAGCATGGATCTGAGCATTCAGTGGCTCTCTATAGATTTATAGCTTGCCACTGGACCCAGATGGTGCTGGAGGAGAAAGTGAGGCTCCTCCCTCACTTAAATCCGATTCTCTTACATGTCATGGCATCACCTCCCTGCTGTCATGCTCCTCTTCAAGAATGAAGGACAAACAACAACATCAGCTCTCAGATAAAATCCAGATTCCTCCAGTTGACATTTAAAACTCAACATAATCTAACTCCAACCTACCTTTTGGGACTGATGACAGACATTTACAGACGTTTACTCTCACTCACACATGCTATATTCCAACCACGCTGACTCATTGACACTCCTCATGTACAACATATGCAGTGTTGTCTTTTTGCCTTTACACAGAGTAGGATGCGTTTGTTTTTTTTCTACGTCTCAGAATCTCTAGTTTCCTTTATGCCCCCTCCTAAGAGACTTTTCCTGAATCTGAGCTCCACACCAAATAATTGTGAATATATTTTGTTTTTCCTTCTCTCCATATATGACATTTTTCTTCAGTAGAATGTAAGCTCCTTGAGGATATTTTTGCATTTTTGTCTTTGCAATAGTACCTGGTATGTTAAATGAGATAATAATTGTAAAGCACTCCACACAGTGCCTGGTGCATAGCAAGCTTCATATAAATGTTAGCTATTATTATATAGTAGATCCTTAATAAATAATTATTGAATGAAATAGAATTGAGCAATATGAATGAAACTCGGAAAGACAGCCTACAGGTGCATTGAAGGTTCTTAATAGGAGAGTGACATGGTTAGACCTGGCCTTTGAGAAGCTGTTTGGCAGACAGAGACTGGAGAAAAGAGAGACTAGAAGTAGGGAGGCCAATTAAGTGGCCATTACAATAGGTTCTAGGACTGATGTAAACTAGGGTGGTAGCCATATGAGTGGAAAGATATGATTTCATTGATTCTTAAATCAATGTCAACCAAGTTGTGACCACTGCAATGAATTCAGTAATGTCTGATTTGTAGTCACTTTCCATTTTTGAAATTTATATAATATTACGTTTGTTATTTAAGGTTTTTGTGACATAAATGCCAAGCTTTCATTGTGTGTATAAACAAATTGGAAATGCTTGGCAGAGAATGTTACACCTTCTCTCACCCTACACCCCCCAGCACAATGAACTGATCTAAGAACTTAGGCTTCTCCAAGCTGTAAGAGACCTTTTTGTTGTTGTGACCTGGGCTACCAGATGGACAGAGAACCAATTGAAGACCCCAGTCTGAGAATTGGCAAGCCTTCTTTCCCCTCTCCAACTTTCCCTATACTTCTTCTGGCTCCAAATAATATTCTTTAATAAAACTCATTAGGGCACATAAATTTTTAGCATGGCCTATTCCTTTCCTTCCTAGGTGTGGTGGTTAGTTCATCACAAAATCATTCCTTTAGATAACTGCTAAATGTAGGAAATGATATGGCCAGGAGAATCTGCTCAGTTCCTTTTTTTTCAACTATTCCTGCAGACCTCAAAATCACACTTAATTCAGTTGTCTATAGAATTTCTATCTTAACCTGTAAGAGATCTTCTTACATTTGGTGTTGTGCAGTACTTGAGTTGTCAAACCATTAGACCTCATTCTCATCCCTTTTAGAACTAACTGAACAGGTCCTCCTGTGAAAAGATGAAATCAAGGTCATCAGGAGGATGATGACGAGACTCCATTGTCTTTTGGGTTAATGAGAACAAGTAATAATGAAAATCATGATGACTACAATTCTGCTCCTGTGTCTTAAACCAATAAATCAATCATCTAGTGGGCATTATAATAGAGGATTGGGAAGCAGTCCTTGCTGTCAAGGGGAGAATGATTTCTAGAGGGGTGGAGGTGATCTAACAAGGGGAAATAAATGGAGAATGAGAAGTGCCAGTGTGTGAGCTAAATAAATGTCTCAATATCAATTAACTTTTGATGGTATGACCTGGCTTTAGTGGGAAATTCTGGATGTGCTGTGTATAATACAATTATAACTCCTTATGAAAATGTAAAATATGTGCTGCCTTCTCATAATCACTGACTCACATCCAAATGCTTTCCATTGTGTGTGTATGTATGTGTGTGTAACAGCGTCTCTTTTCTCTGTCTCTTTCTCTCTCCACTTTGACACGGAGGCCAAATTTAGAAGAAAAATGAAAGAGGAAACATCCGCCAGGTAGCTGCTCTCCACTGCCTCAGCTTCTGGGTCTCTGGCTGGAGAGCCTCTACCAGGCTAAAGAAGGGATCTAGCCTTTCTCCTGGAGTTATTTTTTTAACCTTAGTCCTCAGCTGGATTTTCAGATCTAAGAAATGCCATTGCTTTTTCTCTAGGTTTTATGGTCTCTGTGGAAAGTGGAAACTTCAAATTTTGTAGCTATCCCCATAACATGCCTACATAGTAACCAGGACCTAAAAGAAATCAGATGGCAGTTATAAAAGAAATTTAATAATAATGGGTTCACTTTTCTTCCTTGGATTTATTAGAAATTTGTATCAGTGGGTAAACATTGCAGTTGGAGAAGGTGATTGTCACCAGGAGGGAAAGAGTTTTGTGGAGATAAATACTGGGCAGAGATGTTGAAGTTATTGTAAAAAGGGAAGCATTTTTAGTAAAGTTTTAATTTTTTTTTAACCAGACAGAACTGAAATATGATTCAGATAATAATAAAGTTGTGAATCAATTCAGTTCTTTCTTGATTTTGATGAGGCATCTTGTAGCATGCTGAGTTAGTTTCCTTATTATTAACTTCTAAGTCAATAGTATTGGCAAGTTTTGTGTGGCATTTTGTAAGACCCTTAGATGAGTAAGAAAAAATAAGAACTAGGTAAGGAAGGAGTCTTGAACCCATTTCAGATCAAGAGGTTCATTTTATTAGCTTGCATAATAATTTTCAATGGGATAGATAGTCAACACACAACGATTAATATGCTTCTTTGCATTTAAAGATACTTTTTAAAGATATATTTTGTTGAGTTGAAATTAGCTAATAAATGAGTTGGCAACAAATCACTTATAAAACATTCATCAAGATTAAGAAAATTTTTCTAAAAGAAGGAATGACAGAATCAAAGGGAGAACATAGAACCACACTAACTCTGATTTTTCAAAAGGAATAACCAAAAACAGAAAAACCCCATTAGAATATCATTTGATTTATATGTTAGATAGCTATGTACTTTGGAAGAACAATATATGTTTCAGCTGTTCCAGCCGGTATGATTAATGACTACCAAAGTGGTGGATTGGTTCCATTTGTTTACCAGCTGTTCTTGGGGAAAATGAAATGAGACTTACTTTTTCAAGATAATCAAAAAGTCTGAATCTCTGCAGGGTGATGAAGACTGGATTCCTGTTAACTGACTCATAGAACTTCATACTTTTAATTCATCTTTCCAAATCCAGAATCAGTAACTACTGTTAGAATGGGATTTGAAGCTTTCATTAATTGTTAGGTAGGCTTGATAGCTTCTACCTGAGGTTTGAACATTGTAATGAAAACTTTCACTTCTCCCTATCTCCAGAAACACACTCAAACATGGATTGGTTACCAGGCAAGCTGCAAAAGAAGTACCAAATCTTCTCTTTTCCCACCCTACTCCTAATTCCCCAATAAGTTTCTAACTACTTGTGTTAAGTTAAAACAATAAAAATCAAATTTTCCCTTTTTTCTGTATTATAACATAGGTGTATGTTACTACACACACACCTACACTCTCTGTATATATGTATATCTAAATAACGTGAGTGTGAGCTATATAAACTAGGATAATAGTAAAAGTAAACAATTCAAGATAAGCAAAAGGAATATCATAGTATAAGTCGTAGTTTTAAACTACAAAACCATGACACAGAAAGGTCAGAGAGAAAGAGGAGAGACTAAGCTATAACATGACTGGAGAAGGTGGAGTGAAAGTCAACAATTCTCTAGCCAGCAGGGCTGTTACTATTTTGCATAGAAGAGACAGACTCCTGGGGTTAAAAACAGTTTTGTTTTGTTTTGTTTTACCACAGTGACTCTCAATCCATTTTCCATTTCAGCAAACAGAACTTTAGGAAGATTTACCTTAGCCAGGGGGTATAAGTCCTACAAATTAAAACAAACTTCTCAATATAAATGATGTGACAGTTGAATTGAGAGAATGTTTCAGTTTAAAAGCTCAGTTCAGTTCAGATGAAAAGAAGCAGTTAATAGAATAGTTCTACAAAGTGCTTTAAGGGTTAGTGGGTTTCAGCCCAAGCTTTTTGGAGGTGGTCTAGCTGACAAGGAACTTCCTTAGCCACTGAGTGAGAGAATGACTGGGAAATCTACAGAAAGCTTCATAGCTATTGACTGAGAAACCTCCCTGAGACAGCTGTTTGAGAAGACTGGAAGACACGTTCAAAGAAAATGGCCAAGAAGCTTAACCATGACTGATAAAAAAAAAAAAAGAACTGGTCTTCACCCAAATAAAGGTTTATTAAGCAGGGAAGCTCTAGGAGCTGGAGGGCAGTTTCAAATGGCATGGAAAATAGCAACTCATCTGAGGATTATTGCTCAGGCAAGCAAGAAAGCTGAAAAAGGTTGTTAGAGTCAACTGAAAGAGCCATAGGCTGTCATTTACAGGGAGAGGCTTATTTACCATAACATTCATCACTGGGTGGTGAAAGTGGTTAAAAGAGCTAATGATACAATTTTAAGCACAGTTTGCTTCTTTTTTTTCAGTGTGTGTGGTGATGCTAAAGATAGCTGGAGTCAACAATTAGCTAGATTTCTGGGCAACATAGTGACAAAGTGGCTAATGATGATGAAGAGAAAGCAGAAGAACACCTGGTGAAGGAAAAAAATGCTTGGTGGAAAGCAGGTCTGGCAAAGATCAATAAAAGGCATCAGTTGCAGCTTTGCAACTGATGAGGTTGAGTTATGAGTTACAAGAGGTGTGAGTTATCCCTTCATGCATGTACCTTTGTCTAAAGTGCTCTCTGTGTATGTATATCCTCATATGAGCATTTCTATGAATTTTCCATTTGTGGATGCTGCATGTATAACACCTATAAAGATACACTTTTCTTACTGAGTGTATATCTATATCTATATCTATATCTATATCTATATCTATATCTATATCTATATCTATATATATTTTCATAGGTGATTTGGTGGAAAGAGTGCTGGGCCTGGGCTCAGGGAGACCTGAGCTCAAATCCGGCCTCAGACGTTTGCTGGCTGTGTGACCTTGGGCAAGTCACTTAACCCTATTTGTCTCAGTTCCATATCTGTAAGGTGAGTTAGAGAAGGAAATGGCAAACTACTCCCATATCTTTGCCAAATAAATTCCATATAGAGTCATGAACACAACTGAAGTGACTGAACAAAAACAACAAATACATGCATTCATATATTCATAGAAAGGGCTCAAATGCCGTGAGAGAATATTCTTTCTTAGCTTATTTAGATTGCTATTTAAAATGCTTTTATTATGAACTAATAAATCTATTATTAAAACTATTGGTCTTTGATGGCTGACTGGTGAAAAAGTAAAACAGATTGGTGGGGACTTGTGAAGTATGTTCCGGAAAGGATTCTGACCCACAAAATACCTACAACCTAGGAGAGTTAACTGACGGAGAAGAAGCATCAATAGACTACATTGTAAAGGTCCATTCCGGATTTCCATTCTGGATGCTGTATGCATTTCAGGATCCACTGGAGAAATTTTCGTCTGGCACTTCCGTTTTGGATGCCCCAGTACTATATGGATCAACTGGAGAAAATTGTTTCTTGGTTTCCAGACTCTGATTAGATGGCTGGGTTTCCTGATGTGTTTTTATAAGCCAGACAAACTAGTTACTTCAAAAATAAATATCATATTGTTTCATACAAAAATGCTTTTGAAATATGGCTTACTTTTATGGTTATCAAGCAGTGGACGAAAAAAAAAACAACAAAAAACTCCAAATGGATATTAAGCTTCTGTAGTACTGGTGTGTAGCAATGCGTATAGATTCACCCTGTTAGAGAGCTGTTAGAATGCCTTGTGACCTAAGAGACAAGCCTATTAAGAGTTCTGTGAGAGTGTGGTAGATTCTTTAAGAAAATGCAAAGTACTTTCTAAATACTACAGAGAAACAGATAAAATTCCATCTGTTTTTGGTAGATTACTTGAATAAGTAAACTATTTTCAAATTCCTAGTGAGACAAAAATGTTTGATTATACATGGAAACAGATCACTTAAGCCTGTCCTCTTGCCTAGAGAGCTTGAAGCCTTAATGAGATAGACTTTTGGGAAAAAAAGATGGGATTGAGGATGTAAATCACTCCATACCCTAAGATTGACTTCATTACCTACCATGTAGGGGTCTTTGACATTAGTAAATGTGAACTTGGCTGCACTTCCTTCCTTCTGTTGTCCTTGGATGCCTGGCAATGGGGAAAAAAGTAAAACTAAAACAAAACAACAAGACATGGTCTAGCTCCTTGTGAGTAAAGATTCATTCTTTCCTTCTTTCTTTCTCTTTCATTCTTTCTTTTTGCTTCCTTCCTTCCTTCGTTCCTTCATTCCTTTGTTCCTTCGTTCCTTCCTTCCCTCTTTCCTTCCTTCCTTCCTTCCTTCCTTCCTTTTGTATTTGTGATCTACAGTCTATCATAGCAGCTGACACATAGTAGGTGCCTAATAAATCCTTGTTGATTGATGATGGAGAATGAAGAGAAGGCATAAAAGCCAAAAAGCATGGGCTTGATCCTTGGGGATTCAAGTTTTATTCTTGAGAGGGTCTTTTTTTTTTTTACAGAGCTTCAGAGGCTCAAGATGTATAATAGAATTATGTATATTGTATGTGTATTGGATTGTAACTAGTCTCACATATTGAGAGAAGCTCAAGTTCATTGTCAAGATTGTCAGCAAGGGAATAGAATTATTTTCACTAAGAAATGTTGAAATGCAAGAAACACAGAAAATGGGAAACTACTGAAAACACTCCGTGTTGAGTTATATAAAAGATGGGAAATGTTCTGGTTTATAAAGTAGTCCCAGAGAATGGTTGGAGAACCACAAAGATAGTACAATGAAACTATTGCCCATTGTGGAGTTAGTTGCACTTCTTGGTGAATAAGAGGAAAGGAATGAAAGGCAGTGAAGGAGAATCTAAAGAACCTGTTCATTTGCTGAAAAAGGAGATTGCAGATGCGAGTGAGGTGAAAAATTAAGTGTTTTTACCCAATGGAGAGTAAAAGAATTCATTTGAGTTTGTTCAACCCAAGGGGCCTTATCTTCAGATGTAGGGGAAAGTTTGAATCCAGAGGCTCCCCCTTTCTTGCCTAAACTCCAAGTTGAAGAGGTCTCTAGGGACAAAAAAATCATTTTCAGTACCAGCGAAATGACAGGTCCAGTCCCCTTCCTTATTTTTTTAAACTTATTTTAAACATTTATTATTTTTAAACATTCTTTTCTTTTTAAATTTTGAGCTCTGAATTCTCTACCTCCCCTTGATCCTCTCACCCACCCACTGAAAAAGTAAGCAATATGGTATCAGTTATACATGTAAAATTATGCAAAACATTTCCATATTAGCCTTGCAAAAATAAAGTGAGAAAATTATGCTTCAGTTTGAGCTCAGAGTTCATCAGCTCTCTCTCTCTCTCTCTGGAGGTGGATAATATTTTTTTCATCGTAAGTTCTTTGGAATTGTCTTGGATTGTTGTATTGATCAAAGTTTCCAAGTCTTTCATAGCTTATCATTATTGCAACATTATTGTTACTGTACACAATGATCTCATGGTCCTTCTTATTTCACTTTGCAGCAGTTCATATAGGGATTGCCATGTTTTGCTGACCCCTGCCTCTATCATTTCTTATAGTACTTCATCACAATCACATGTCATTTGTTCATACATTTGAGAAGCATCACCTCAATTTTTGATTCTATGCCACCACAAAAAGAGCTGCTATAAATATTTTTATACATATAAGTCTTTTTCTTTTTCTTTGATCTCTTTGGGGTACAGACCTAGTTTTGATATTGCTGGGTCAAAGGGTATGAACAGTTTTATAGCCCTTTGGGTATAGTTCCAAATTATTTTCCAGAATCACTGGACCAGGTCACTATTCCACTAAACCAACAGTTTATAAGTATCCCTATTTTCCTTCATCCTCTCCAGCATTTGTTATTTCTGAGAGATGGGAGATGTGGTATCTCGGACTTGTTTTAATTTGCATTTCTCTAATCAATACTGATTTAGAACATCTTTTCATATGACTATTTCATATGACTATAGATGACTTCTTATTCTGAAAACTGCCTGTTCATATCCTTTGACTCTTTATCAGTTTGGGAATAGCTCATTTAAAAAAATTGGTTCAGTTCTCTACCTCTTTGAGAAATGAGATCTGTATCAGAGAAACTTGCTGCAAAATTTTTTGATATTATTTTGTTGGTACCTTTTAGCAAGGTGTAGTTTCTTGATTATCTCTTTTAATTAAGTCTATTTTGGCTTTGTTTTGAGATCATGATAACTACCTCTGCCTTTTTTTACTTCAGTGAAGCATATTAGATTCTGCTCTATCCCTTTATTTTAACTTTGTGTGTGTGTCTTCCTGTTTCAAGTGTGCCTCTTGTAAACAACATGTTATTGGATTCTGGTTTCTAATCTATTCTACTGTCTTCTGTTTTATGGATTAGCTCATCCCATTTACATTAACAGTTATGATTACTCACTGTGTATTTCCCTCCATTTCATTTGCTTTTGTTTATTATTCATCTCTTTTTATCCTGTCCCTCTTCAAAAGTCCAGTTTGCTTCTAGCATTATCTGATAAACCACCCCACCACCACTACCATTTTCCTTTCCACTGCAAAAGCTCTTCCTTGCATGCCTCATTTATGTGGGAAAAATTTTCTCATTTTACCTCTCCCTTCTCTGAGTGCATCCCTCTTAACCCTTTCTTTTATTTGGAAATAACAATTGACTCATGCCCATTTCCAGTCCTTTAATGTAGAAGCTGCTAAACCTTGTGTTATGCTGGCTGTGGTTCCATGATATTTGAATTGCCTTTTTTTTCTGGGAGCTTGCAATATTCCTGTTTGTTTTAATTTTGAGATCTCTTTTAGGAGGTGATTAGTAAATTCTTTCAATTTCTATTTTACCCTGTAGTTCTAGGATTTCAGGGAAGTTTTCCTTGATAATTTCTTGAAATAGGATGTCCAGGCTTTTTCTTTGATCATGCCTTTCAGGTAGTTTGATGATGCTTGAATTATCTTTCCTTTATCTTTTTTTTTCATATTAGTTGGTTTTCTCGTGAGATATTCAATATTTTCTTATATTTTTTCATTATTTTGACTTAGTTTTATTGTTTCTTGACATCTCACAGAATCATTAGCTTCCAGTCAATTCTGATTTTTAAGGAATTATTTTCTTCAGTGACATTTTGTATCTCCTTTTCCATTTGGCTAGTTCTGCTTTTTAATTTTTTTTCAGTAAATTTTTGTACTTCCTTTTCTATTTGACCTATTCTTCTTTTTAAGGAATTCTTTTCTTCAGTGACTTTTTATGCCTCCTTTACTGTTAGGCAAATTCTATTTTTTAAGGTATTATTTTCTTCACCATTTTTTGTGCCTCTTTTAGTAAGCAATTCTCTTTTCATAAATTTCTTGTATCATTCTATTTCTTTTCCCATTTCTTTCCTATGCCATTCTTAGTTCTTTTTTTTTTTTTAACTCTTCCAGGAATTCTTGTTGGACTTATAGTCTAATTAAAATTTTCCTACGAGACTTGCTTGTAGCTCCTTTCACATTATTGTCTTCTTTTGAGTTTGTGTCTTAGTCTTCCCTGCCACTGATACCTTTTTGTTGTCAAGTTCTTTTTTGTTGTTTGTTCATTTTTTCCAGCCTGTTTCTTGATTTTTAGCTTTATGTTAAAGTTAGACTTTGCTCACCTAGGGGTGGTGAGGCACACCCCAAACTTTAAGGTTTTTTTTGTACTGCTGTTTTCAGAGCTAATTTTGGGTGTCTCCGTATTTTCAGTGCTTCCAAGGTGGTGTAATCTGGGGAGAGAAGTATGGCCACCACTCTCTTCATTTGCACTCTGGTCTTTACCCAGGAAGGGCCCCTGCTCTCAGGCAGTTGCAAGTGCACTCCTCTTGGCCCTGGAATTGTGACCAGAGCCCTGCTCCCTTCTGACTGACCATAAGTGCTGGGCTGAGCTGTTGTTACTGAAGCCACTATTTTTAAAAATATATTTAGAGCCTTAGGAAATAAGCCCTGGCATTAGGTAATGGCTTTCATTTTATTTTATTTTTTGTTTATTTATTTTTAGTTTTCAGCATTTGCTTTTATAAGATTTTGAGTTCTAAATTTTCTCTCCCTCCCTCTACCCTCCCCTCCTCAAGACAGCATACAATCAGATATAGGCTATATATGTATGATCATATTAAACATATTTCCACATTAGTTATGTTATGAAAGAAGAATCAGAACAAAAGGGAAAAACCATGAGAAAGAAAAAAAAGCAAAAACAACAGAAAAAAGAGAAAACAGTATGCTTCAATCTGTCTTCAGATGTGGATAGCATTTTCCATCACAAATCTTTTTGAATTGTCTTAGATCATCACATTGCTCAGAAGAACTAGGTCTAACAAAATTGGTGATCATACACTGGTGCTGTTGCTGTGTTCAGTGTTCTCCTGGTTCTGCTCACTTCACTCAACATCAGTTCATGAAAGTCTTTCCAGGTTTTTCTAAAGTGCACCTGCTTGCCATTTCTTATGGAACAATAGTATTGCATTACATTCATATACCACAACTTGTTCAGCCATTCCCCAATTGATGGGCATCCCCTCAATTTCCAGTTCTTTTCCACCACAAAAAGAGCTTACTTCAACCACTATTACTGTCCCCACGTGCCCCTACCCACCCACAGACCACTCCTGCTCACCTTTCAAGATTTCTTAGGCCAGAGAAATGTCTCACCCTGGTCTTTTGTTGACTCTGCTGCTCCAAAATTTTATTAGAGGCATTATTTTGAAGTTATTTTGAGGGGAATGTTGAGAGAGAGCACCTGGGTTGCTACCTCTAATTGGTCATCTTCCTCCTCTCCCTCCTTATTCTTAAACATGAGCATTGTGTTAACAGGATTTTACTGAGAATGGTGAAACAACAGCCCATAGACAAAGTGCAAATAATTTGGTTGTTGTTTAATTAATCAATTTCAGAGCAAGGAGTGTTCTCTTAACTGAAGTAAAAGCACAGGTTATATACTTAAATCACAAGTGGGAAAAGAGGGCGGAAGGTGCATTACAAACAACCCTTTAATGGTTTCATACAAAAACCCCACAAATTACAGAATACAACAATTCTAGAGTCAAGTCTTTGGGAGCTGTGACCACCTCCCCTAGAGTACAGAACCAGAGTGCTGTGACAGGAACAAGTTCTACAATCTTTGATTCGATTCATTTAAGGTCTGGTGATTTTGAGCATTGTCAGAGTTTTTTAATCAGTTTAAGCTGCATTGTGAGCTCTGACTCCCAAACCAGGGAGTCAGCTCTTGAGAAAACTAAATTATTAGTATGTTCATTATACATCTCACATCGATTAATATGAAAATTATAAACGCCCTTCTCAACTGTTCTATAGGGTTTTGATTCTATAAGTATTTTGAGAGTTGGAAGATGTCATAATATGCTTCTGCATAATATAATTATATGTGTTGTAGTTTTAAATTACTCATAAATTACACATATACATATATATATATAATTTCTCATGCTTATGTTGATATTAATGATGAATGGTACAAACATTTAAGTGCACTCCAGGTAATTTACTGGGACTTGAAGTTTTCTTTATGGAGAGGAGAATGTAGAGAAAAGTCAGAGAGAAAAATCAGGTTGACATGTGGCCAGGAAAAGTGGAATAATGTTAACATAACAGCCTTTGAGATTTCTCTAGCCAGCACAGCCATTACCTTATTGCCTAGAACAGAGGGGCTGCTGGAGCAACATTAAAAGTTTCTTTGTGACATATCTCAGTTCCTTTTCCTTTGAGGAAATAGAACCCTGGAGAGATTTGCCTTACCCAGGGATATGTGCTAAATCCAAAGAGTAAAATAGATTTCTGACCATTAGTTAGATTATAGTTGAACTGATGGTGGTGACATACTAGAAGATAGTTCAGTTAAAAAGAATTCAGTTCATTTCAGAGTTCAGAAGAGAAGCATTAACAAAAAAGAGTTCTAAGAAAAGTTAAAGGGAACTTCTCTCAAACTAGGCCTCTAACTTATGGTGTAGCCTGGCTGAGAGAGCTCAGTGGTTTCCTGCAACTACTGGCTGAGAAGCCAGACAGCTGGGAGGCCTGAAGAAAATTTCATAGCCATTTGTGGAGAAAGCTGGCCAAGAAAGCCTGAAGTATTCTCTGCCTGGGTTTATTAAATCTAGGACCTCTAATAGATGGAAGATCAAGTATTATTAGGCACCTCTGAAGGGAGAGTACCTCAGTGAGAGCAGAGGAAACCAATGGCAGGGAGCTGGCCTAGAAGAGAACAGATCAAAGAGATCAGTAAAAGACATTGGTAGGAGCCTTTCAGTATCAGAGAAGAGGATGTCCTTATATCCATGTCCCTTGGTCATAGGTGCTCCCAGTGTATTCATGTCTGTTCTTGTGGAAGGCTACATGTTCCTACATAGGGAAGTCGCACATATATGTCTGGAAAAGCACACCCTTACCCTGAATATTATGTCTATGGAAGAATGAGCTCCATGGGAGGGGGAAGGCAGGAAGGGGTAGTGAGTCAAGGTATGTTATTACGTTTTTACACTGATATTTAAAATGATTTTTGTAGTGAACTAATACTTTTGTAGGGACTCATGGTTCAAAGAGGACTTTTACTTATGAAATAGAAATAATCTCTGGTAGCTAACTGAGGGAACCACCACCTTCTTCCGGAACACAATTAGTAATGCTAGGAACTAGATGAGGTTATTACGGAAACAGCAAATAGTTACACAAGTGGCCCTTTTGATAATGCTTTGTGTGTGTGGAGATCGGGGTGGCAATCAAGGTGGGAACCTGGTTCCAGAATATTTGAGAAACTACCATTAATTTCAAGGAATTCATTGTGTATAGTCTAAAAACTATGTAAGGATCAAGACGGTGAGTTAGGAAGGGACTCTATAGGAGAGAGGAATGGGAGCCGGGGGGAGGGATGTGGGGGAAGGGGATTGGGGGTGGGGAAGGAATGGTGGGAGTGGGGAAGGGAGCAGAGATTCCTTCCCCCTCATCACTTCCGCTCTATACTAATCTTGTCACCTTGTTATTTAAAGTCAATTTAAGTTACATGATCTCCTAGGAACTTAAGTGACTTTCTACAGGTCCCACAGGTAGTAAACAGCAAAGTCAGGATCAGAACCCAGGGCTTCTAATTACAATCGTGTGTGTGTGTGTGTGTGTGTGTGTGTGTGTGTGTGTGTGTGTGTGTGTGTGTGTGTGTGTGTGGCTATACTCCAGATCCAGTGTGTTAATCCAACTGCCTTGTTTTATAGATGAGTAAGGAGGCTCCCTTTTTGGGGTTGAAAGCCCCTTGTTATCTGACCCCCTCCTATCTTTCCAATCTTCTCACACCTCACCCCCTCCATATGCTTTGTGATCCAGGAACTGGCCTTTTCCCTGCTTCTGGCACAAGATGAGCCATTTCCAGACTAGACATTTCACTTGCTGTTTCCCATGCCTGGAATCTTCTCCCTCCTCACCTCCATTTGCAGGCTTATTTAAAGTCCTAGATAAAATTCTGCCTTCTACGGGAAACCTTTCCTGGTCCTCCTTGACCTCGGTGTCTTCCTTCAGTTTATCCTGTGCATATCTTGTATGGACATGGTTGTTTTCCTGTTGTCTCCCCCATCAGACTATGAGGTCCTCGAGAGCAGGCGCTGTTTCACTTTTCTTTGTATCCCCAGCCCTTAATTAGCACGATGCCTGGTATAGAGGAGGTGTTTAATAAATGTTTGGCGACTTAATAAAGGGCAGCTAGGCATTGACATGGATAGAGTGCCGGGCCTTGAGTCAGGAAGATTCATCTCCTGAGCTCAAATCTGGCCTCAGTGACTTACTAGCTGTGTGGGCTAGTCACTTAACCCAGTTTACCTCAGTTTCCTCATCTGTCAGATGGGATGAAAATGGCAAACAACTCCAGTATCTCTACCAGAAAAGCCCCAGTGAGCCAGGAAGGGTTATACACAACTGAAATGACTCATTAACGACAACAAATGACTTAACTAAATGATTTTTTTTAGTTACATAGCTTGTCAATAGCAGACTTGGAATTCCAACTCAGGTCTTCTAACTATAAATTAAGTGCCCCAAATTTTTACTAGTCTATATCTAAGTTTTTAAAAACTGTACTGTTTTTTATTTTCCTGAGTTTAGAAAAACAGAAACAAAAGCTTTATTTCAATGTCTACAACAGCATTGGGAGAGCAAGCGCCAGTGTGTATTTTTCCCTTTCAAATTATCTACATATTTTAAAATAGTGGACTTGATAAAGTCTTTTTTTTTTTGCAAAGATAGAAAAAAGTGGACTTAGATGATAGTATTATTAAGTAGATCCATACTAAAGAAGTGCTTTTTTTTTATTTATTTTTTTTTTAATTTTTTTTATTTACTCATTTACTTTTAATTTACAAGATTCAGTTCCACAATCACTTG
>CM053581.1:535833755-535852609 GCA_028627135.1 Pseudochirops cupreus
TGGATGATTTGAACCTGGGTCCTTTGATTTTGGAGCCAGTGCTCTTTTGACTGAACCAGACTCCCTCTTTTAAGCTCTTGTCCAGTTCTTGGTTTGGTGGTTGTTCTTTGTGTCTAAAGAGGACAAAAATGACATCACTATATTGGATTCAAGTTATATAACTGCTATATAGCGTGTCCAGCTGTGGTGGATCGGACCAATATGAGCACAGAAGGCTCTACCACAGGTCAGGCACAAATAGTGCATCTTTGGGCAAATCACTGAACTTTTGGTGGCCTCAGTTTCCTTCTCAGTAAAATGAAAGGTTTAGACAAGATCATTGCTAGGACTCCTTCCAATTCTAAACTTTATCTATGAATCCCTAATTACAAAAAGTACCTTTCAATTACTTTCTAATCATTTCGCCCCTCATCCCTTTCATTGTCTATCTGCCCCCCAACCCCCGACACATAGTTATGTTACAAGCAGCATTCCAATTCCAAGCAGAAAGTAGTTGTTGATGAAAGAGAAAAGTTCTAAAAAGCTTTACTAATTGCAGTAACTCTGGGTAAAGTACTGTTCTTGAGTAAACATCTAAAAATAAGAAGTACAGAGAGCAATTGGAGACCAGGATCCAGATGATCCCATAATTCCCCAAAGTTTTCAAATGTTAAGAGTGAAATGTCAAGGAGCAAGGTAGAGGAAAGTCATGTGAGTAAACAAGGTGATTATATCCTTTCTTAGGAAAAGTGAGCTATGCTTTCCTTTTCTTTTACCAGGGCAACAGAATTGAAGGATTTTTATCCTTTCCCTCTCTCTTTCTTCCTTCCTTCTTTCCTTCCTTCCTTCCTTTCTTTCTTTCTTTTTTTCTTTTTCTTTTCTTTCTTTTTCTTTTCTCTTTCTTCCTTTCTTTCTTTCTTCCTTTCTTCCTTCCTTCCTTCCCTCCTTCTGTCCTTCCTTCCTTCCTTCCTTCCTTCCTTCCTTCCTTCCTCTTTCAAAGAAGATACTAAGCATTTGTAAAGAGAAGTAGAGGGACCTTCAACTTTAGCTTGGAAGAAAATGTCTTTTGTGGGTAAATTATTAATGAGGTATTTCCTCTTAAAAATGAAATTGGGCTCAGAGTTGACATGAATCAATTTCAGAAAATTTCACACAACCTTTCTTTTACATAGCTCCTCTATAGCTACAGATCCTCACAGCCACAATTACCAGGGCTATTTTGAAGGGGGAAAAAACCCACCCTCTTTGTCTTAATTAACTTGCTAACTGAAGCAAAGAGTGATTTCATTGCCTGAATTATCCAGATAATTGCCAGACCCTTCACCTTAACTTGTACTGAATAGCTGGGACAATAAAGTGAGTAAGATTAAATGACTTTGTTGGAGGGGAGAGGTAGAGAAAGTGCCAGGCTACCTTGAAAGTAGTGGGAATGCTCTCTTTTTCAGGGATTAGAGAGGTGGAGGTTTAAACTGTACTTTTAAGGGAAAATAAGGGCCACATTATTTGTTCCACAGAAGCCAGAAAAAAGCTTCTGACTGGGACTTATGAAAGGACTTAAAGACAGACAAGAACCGACTGCCCAGGTGAAAGAAGATCTCCAAGGCCATTTGCTCAAAGGTCTGTAGTTCAGGCCACAAGCAACATCAATGTAAGGGAGTGTGCTTACTTGCCATTGTCTGGTGTGAAAGCCCACAACATTATGGAGTCATTTGTTGCCATGTGTTCTTTTTTCTCAGTGACTCCAATGATATGAGTTAGTCATCTCAACACACCTTGAAGAGCAGAGCTCGGTGGTAGAAGGTTCCTTTCTTGATATATCCAATAGGTACAATATTGGATTTTAGTTGAAATTCTATTTCGCTTATGTGATGTTCCCACTTGAATTCATGCAGCAGCTCTTTTGAAACTGGACCACCCATCTTTCCTGCCACAAACCTTTAAGTTGAGAGAAAATAAATCAGTCTTAGAGATCTTCCTGATGATCCTTTATAGCATAATTACATGTATATAAACAGAAGTGACATTTTGCACAAAAATTTCCTTATGATCTCTATTTTTTTCAATTACTTTAAGTAGGCTTAACATTAAGTTAATTAATATAACAATGCAATGCCTGCAGGCCATTCAGACATGCCACTCTTCTAGTTACTTCATTAAGTGTAAAGAAGCATTTTGAAAATTAATGATAATTTCTCAGTTGTTAGAAACCAAGACAAAAATCAGTCCCATGTGATCATGGATAGAATCCAAAATGAATTAAAGACCATGGAGTTAAAAATCTCTATTATGAAGACTGTCCTTTGACATTAATTTTTAAAACCTTTGAGTGATTTAAGCTATAATCCTGGACCTAACAAGTAGCTTCTTCTTTCAAGGAACTTGAGATAAGAGAAAGGCATTTCTCCAGAGATCCCCAAAGTATTTTTCACATGT
Organism: Pseudochirops cupreus; assembly: GCA_028627135.1. Taxonomy (NCBI): domain Eukaryota; kingdom Metazoa; phylum Chordata; class Mammalia; order Diprotodontia; family Pseudocheiridae; genus Pseudochirops; species Pseudochirops cupreus. The sequence goes on from CM053581.1 coordinate 535,836,168, forward strand.
ATATATGTATTTGACTCAGACCCACAGCTCCGAGCTCATCTGGACAGGATTCAGTTCTAAAGACTGCTCAATAATGGCTTGTTTTTTACCCCCACCAAGGGAAGACTGGGGAAGATCTGATTTTTGGCTCACATCTACTTCTTTGGAAAGGGTCTTTCTTTTGGGTGCCTTTCCAGCCCCCCTCCAGGAAAGCTAGGCTTATAAGAGCATTAAACCAAACACAATTTGTTAAAAGGCATGTAAAGAATAGAAAGGAGATTAATATTGGAGTCTGGTTAGCAAAAGAATAGTTATGGCCCTAAAAAATGAATGACACCAATTAATCCTATTTCTCGTCTTCATGCACCATTGTTGTGGGTCCAGTGTCAACTGACTTCTTTTTCTCCAGAGTATATTTTCACTTCAAGGACTATATCCCTGTGGAATCAGTTCACTCCCTTTGCCTTTATCCCAGAGCCTGAAGGATTTTGTTTATGTGGCAAAGGAGTTAATTATTCTTTTAATATATAATAGAAAAATGATAAATCTTTCTGTTTTCCTTCTTCTGGAGGTTAATTTATGGTTTGCTCAATCGAACAAGAATTTGTTAAATACAACTATATTACAGACATTAGGCGAGTACTAGGGAAACAACATAAACACAAGACCATCTCAGTCCTCAAGGAACCTACTACTACTGTAATATATTTACACATTAGTAAATGAAAGATTATCTACTCAGGGTCTCTGTTTCTTCCTCCAAAAATGAAGGGATAGGAATCTCTAATGATTTGTAAATCTATGAAAGTGGTTTTGCATTTGATTCCACCTCAGTTTAAGAGCTGAATAAGCCTTCCTTTGTATATGGGCAAGTTGGAGGTCTCTCTAGAAATAAGAAGCTAGCCTAGATCCTCCTAAGATCTTTCCTAGCTCTAACATGATCCTTTGATGTCTTCTTTTGGGGGGGGGGGCAGTGTTAGCTTTAAGCCCTTTTTAATCTTTCCCCCAAATCATCTGATTGCATTTGCTGTAGTACCCCTAAATCCCAAGTAATGGAGATCTCTGGATACTGGATGTTCAAACAGGACGCTTCAGCTTCCATGATGGTCCTTGCATTTATCATCCCCTCCTTATTGCTCTAGCTACCATCCTAGTTCAGGATTTATCCCCTCTCCCAATGACCATTGCCATAGTTTCCTAATCTCCCTGCCTTATATTTCTTCCTTCTCCAATCCATATGGAGTTGCCCTAATGATATTCCTAAAACAGGCATCTGATCATGTCATTCCCCTTAGTAAATTCCAGTAGTTCCTATTACCCTATAATCAAATAAAATTTCACTGTTATATATGCCCTCCAAGAAGCTGGCTCCATCCAGGCTCATTATACATTATTCCCAGTGCTAACCCCTAGGGTCCAACCAAACTGACTTTCTTGCTGTTTCTCACCAATTTCACCTCTGTGCCTTTTTTTCCAGGCTGTCCTTCATGCCTGGTATGTACCCCCATCATATCCGCCTGTTGGAATCCCTAGCTTCTAATCTCAAGCTAAAGCACTACCTCCCATATGAAGCCTTTCTTGATCTTGTCAGCGGCTAGGTCCCGCTCCCCCAAATATCTTTTATTTCTTTTTTATATATTTTATATCACTTGTATTTGCACTTTCCCCCCACTTTAATGTAAATGCTTTGAGAGAAAGGACTGTTTCATTTTTCTTTTCATATCACCAATATTTGGCATGTAGTAGACAACTAACAAGTATCTGCATTGATCAGTTGTCATCAAGAATAACTGGTAAAAATTGGAAGCTACTAAGTGGTGGAGAGGGTTGGAGCCTCCTCAAAGTGGCCTCCAAGTATCCAGGGGTCACAAGGTAATGCCCACTCATCCTCTCAAATGAAGGCTCTGCAGACCCTAGGCATGGTTTATAATGCTTGTCCTATCTACAAAAATTCCTAGTTATGGCTCTGCTTAATTTCCACCCCACCCCCATGAGTATTTCATCACCATGGGAAATGCTGCCCTGCCCCTCCTCCCTTCTTACCTATCATTTCTCAAATACATCCATGTAGAACCGTGTTCCAGTGACTGGTCTCAGCCTCACTGACACTGTGAGGACAAATCTACCTCCTTGTTTTAGGCTTTCTCATTTATCTTGCTTGTTCACTGTATTTTGTATATGTGTATAAACATCTGGCACCATAGATTCTGTTATAGTTCTTTTCTTGAATGTTTTTTTCTAATTAACTTTCTGGGTATCTTCACTTCAATTATTGATCCTTCCTTCTTACTCTTTTCCATAATGGTTAGCTTGGTGGACATAGGCAGCCCCTCTGCTTCCATCCTCTCCCTTCTGCCTCTTTTTTTTCAGTTTAAACTCCCTTTTAAATTGCAGGCAAAATAAATTAATTACATTAATTTAAGGTAAAAGAAGAGGAGGAGGAAGAAGAGGAAGAGGAGGAAAGACAAGAGAAAAGGGCAAAAAGGAGCAAAAAGAGAGAAGGCAGTGGAGCCCGGAGGGATGTGACATCAGAATCGCTGGCCTTTGCCTTTGTTTCTCCTGAAACCTGTCACTCCACCAGAGCAGCCTAGCAAGATCTGCATGCATGCATGCTCCAGGCACCCCTGCCAAGGCCAGGGATACCAAAGGCAGCAAAGGCAGAAATCAGTCTTCCTAAGCAGGCTCCCCTGTCCTCTGTCATAGGGAGTATTTGGGAAAATGAGAACCACGAAGAAAGGAGCTAAAAAGCCCCTCGCCTGAAGCTGTGTATCTTCTTAGTGAAAAAGGAACCCAGATTTCCTAGAGTACCATTCTTGACATGTCTCCTAGCTGAGTGTGCCATCAGGAAATAATCACAGTATTATTTTGAGAATGTTAACAGTGTAGAAGTCAAGCAAGCAGGAGAAATTTCTATTCAAAGAAATATATATGTATTTATTTATCTGTGCATATGTGTGTATATATATGTAAATATGCATGTATGTATGTTTTAGTGAGCCAAATAGGATTTTTCAAAGATATCAAAATTCTTTAGTAGCAACAAATGCTCTTTTCCCATTTGGGCCAAACTAGGTGATTTGGCACCTTGGTCTATGCAAGTCATCATATCCAGACTTGATTACTGCAATTCCCTTCCACCTGGAGCAGATGTATGGCCCCTCTCCCCCCCCCCCCCCCCCAGGGAGGCTTCAGCTGGGGCAGAATGCAGCAGACCTTCTTTTGGTGAGTGTCAATCACAATTGCTTCTTTCTTTTCTACAAGGAGTATTAATTCCATACGATTACCAATTCAAAATTTTAACCTCACCATTAGTGAAATCAAATTAATATCTCTAAAAAAGGCATTGAAATAAATATGTCCTAATTAACTAACTCACAGATACCTTAACAGCAAAAACACAACCCACTTTAAATAAACCTGAAAAGCTAACTAAAATTTAGAACGGGGGAACACTTATACTTTACAAAAGAACTTTTGCTTTTAGAAAATATTACACATTTCACAGAGACCTCTGTGCATAAAAAATATGATATGATTTACAAAAATTGTACTTATAAATTGTTTTTTTCAGGTCCCCTTTCAGTGTACAGAGGAATATATGTATGTAATATTTATCTAGGAAGAAAGACAATTTTGGGGAGAGGGAAAGAGTTCTTTTCCAACTGCTAACCTCAGTTCTAGATGGGAATGTGACAACAAACAGTTTCAATAATTGCCCAAGTTATGAGATTGTTCCCAAGGTGGCTTAGGTTCCGGTCAAAGTTAGACAGGAGTTTCCTAGTCAGAAATACTTCTGTTAGGGCAGAAATGGTCCATGTAAGGGATTAGAGTGAGCTCAACATGTTTGCATGGTTGTTTTTCCCAATACATTTAATTGGGAAAATTACTTCAAAACAAATCATATAAGTAAAATAAGATAAAAAACAACACTTACTTTGCAAGTGTCTCAATCTGCTCCTTGAGATTGGTCATAGGCAAAATTGTTTTGGTCACCTCGGTGATATAATCGCAAAAATCATGGTCACCGGGAAGGCACCATTCTTTGTCCGTATTTGATTCCACAACTTTAGATGAAGCTGGTGTTTCCTCTTCCTCTTTGTTTTTTTCTTCTTCTTTCTTTCCTTTTCCCTTTCTTTGGGAGAAAAATGAATTAAATTCAGTCAACGTTTATTCAATGCTTATTATGTAAGTGAGGCAGTGTGGAGAAAATGTGAAAAATTATTTAGTCCCTGCCCTCAGGAAACTTACAGGTTAGTAGGAAAAGCAAAATGCAATCAGTTCTACCCAAAATGTAGAGGAAAAAACCACCCTAGATTCAAGAAACTGTACTGAGTAAATCCTTAATAATAAAAATAAAGTAAGCTATTTCAAATCTCAGCTCTCAAAACTGTAAAATTGTATCTCCAGAGTACATATTTTGTAGTAGGAAAAAAAAATCTGAAAGACTAAAATCATGTATAATAAGACTTCTACATAGTTGCCTTTCCCCGATAATGCTTTGGGGCATCCAGACCAGTAACAAGTCATCTTCAGTTTCAGTTAGGAGACGTTCCAGAAAGATTTTAGCCAGTGTTGACTGAAAAGGAGAGCTTTGGATTTTAATTTCTGAGAATGGCCAGAGGGGTAGGTCCTATGGGTAGCCATAGGTGTGATATTGCAGGATGTCAGGAAGGCTTCTTCTGCTCCAAATACTTCCAACACCTATGTGTCACAGGTGCCTGGAGCTGCACCTTTTATAATTTACATAGTAATTTATGATCCCCTGCTGAAATACAAATACCTTGAGGGTAATACACAAAACGTTATCTGTTCTTTCATCTTAATGGAAATTAGTTTCTCAGATCCTTCCCAACTTCATGGTTTTGACCAGGGCCAGACTTGTTGATTCTTAGCTTTAAAAACTGTACCCTTTGCTTACCTAGGCTTCTGACTACAAGTACAAGAAAATACAAAGATTAAATAATTAATAGCTAATGATAATAAAATACAAGCAAATCTTCAAAATTATAAATCAATTTTCCCCAATCAGTTAATATCATAGTTGGGTTCTAATTCTACTAGCTCATTGTGTGACGTTGAGCGAATGAGTTCATCTTTCTCAGTTTCGGGTTCCTATGGGTGCTAAATTAGATGATTTCTAAGGTGTCTTTCCAGTTCTAAAATTCTATGACTCTAATTTTAGAAATTCTTTGTCTACATTTTTGATTGATACTCCATTAACAGTTGTTCTTAACTCTTTGGCTTTAAGCAAATCTTTATCTTAGGCTCTCTTTCAGCCAGTTAAATGGTTGTTAAACAAATATAATCGAAGAGCCCAGTATTTAAAGAAATCTGTAGTGAATATTTTTGTAAAGCAAGAATCATTTAACAATTAAAATAATAATACAAATTTAAATTATGTTTTATAAGCCACAATTTTCTTTTGTGTATATATGTATATTCATAAAGTGAAGAACTACAGTGTTTAAATTGCTTTTATTCTAGAGCAGAAGTTGTTAATTTTTGGTTTTTTATGTCATGGACCCTTTGGGCAGTCTTATGAAGCCTATGGATCCCTTCTCAGGATAATGTTTTGTTTTGTTTTTGTTTCAAGCCTACATTCATAACTGAAGGAAATGCTAAATTTCAGTTAGAAAAATGAAAAATTTAGCAATTTTTTCTCCTCCCTCTTCACAGCTTCCCCTGAAATTTATCCATGGGCTCCTTGGATGCGCATGGACCGTAGGTTAAGAGCCTCTGTTCTGGAGCAAGACAGTTAAAAAAAAATAAAAATCATCTTTGGCTATGAGCCACAAAGATCAAGAAAACAGTTTTGTTAGACTAAGAGAGGCAGAAGTTTTCTAAGATCTAGGTCTGCCTCACTTCCACATGGATGGATTTGGGTATTGTTAGTTGATGGGCTAACTTAAATGCCCCAAAATTAATTCTCTGAATAATAAAGTGACTGACATTCTTTTCTGATCCTTCTGTCCTCGTCTTCCTCACCCCCTTCTCAACCCCTCCTTGTGAGGGTTACCCACGGGTTTGTGGCTGGTGCTCTTTTCTCTCAATACTCTTTGGCAATTTCGTTCATTCTCCCAGTTTTAACCATCGCGTCTATGCAGATGACTCTTGTTTCTCTATTTCCAATTCCAAATCCACATCTACTTGGCTACAAGACATTTTCACCTGTTTCTTCCATTGGCACTACAAGCAACACACATTTAATATAGACCTTATCTTTTCCACTAAACCTCCTCCTGTCATTTCTGCTGGTGGTATCAATATCCACTTGACTCGACACACTAATGATTATAGCATTTATACAGCCCTTTAAGGTTTGCAAAGAACTTTATATTACATTATCTCATTTGGTCTTTACAGCAACCTTGTGAGGTGTATACTATCTTCATTTTATAAATGAGGGAACTGAGACTGGCAGAGACTAAGTGACTGGCCTAGGATCACGCAGCTACTTGAGTGGCTGAGGCAGGATTCAAACACAAGTCTTCCTGACTCCAAGTCTAGGACTCATCCACTAGATCACCTACCATGGGTTGTCTTCAACCCTTCCCTCTCTTCACTTCTCCATATCCAATGAATTGAAAAGTTCTGAGAAGTTCTTCTTCTGAAATGCCTTATGCATCTATATGCCTTCCCCTTTATTTCCACTACCATTACTCTAACACAGCATTTTACCATCTGTCTGTATTGCCACAACAGCTTCCTAATATGACTTGTTACTTCTAGTCTGTTCCCCTTTCAACCTGTCCTTCATATAGTTACCTGAATACACACACACACACACACACACACACAAATTTCTCATCTCCCTGCTCAAAAAGTCTCATTAGTTTCTGACTGCCCCATTCAGGTCCTTTTGCCTCCCACCAAAGGCCTTCCCCTCAGTGCTATCCCACCTGTCCAGCCTGAACTCCTGTTACTTTCTCAGTGTTCTACGTGCTCTACTCTCTAGTCAAATTTATCTCCTCAATCCATGAATATGCTCTGTTCTCCTGCTTTAAGCCTTTGTTCCTGTTGGTCTCTATGTTCGGAAATGAAAGGAAAACCATGAGTTAGGGCCAGAGCCTGGGCTGTCAGGCTATGAAATGGGGGGAGAAATATGGGGCAGAAATCCAGAGGGTGTATTTGCAAGACAGAGAAGGAAGGATCGTTTGGTTCTGATCAGAAAGATTCGGCTTCACTTTGTCCTAGGTGGGTGTTCCCAATTCCTGGAAGTTAGTGGCTTGAAGCTGATATGGATCTAAGAGTCAGAGGTAGATTTGTAGCCTTACCAACATGCCTAAGAACCTGTGTGTTTTCCTTAGGTTGGCGGCTAAATGAAAAGCTGGCTCTCTGGCCCAGGGCTCAGCTAAATTGCAAGTTTCAGGCCATGCCTCTTATTTTTCAGAATATTTTTTACAGTAAATTTAACATTTACTTGGAGAGAAGAATATTCAGGACGGAGGAACTCATTGGCAGAAATAAATCAATTCTTGATGCTCCGTTTTATCATCCAGAAGACACCAATGTTTAATCCCACATTACCTCATTTACTGCCCATTACAGACAATTTCAGACTGCACTATATATGCCTGAGGAAAACGTGTCAATTGTGAAATCTGCAGTTCAATTGAAAGTCCCATAATACATACCAATCATCAAACCCATATTGAGAGTGGTGCAGTGGATAGAGCACTGGGCCTCAAGTCAGGAAGACTCATCTTCCTGAGTTCACTTCTGGCCTCTGACACCTAGCTAGCTATGCGACCCTGGGCAAGTCACTTAACACTGTTTACCTCAGTTTCCTCATCTGTAAAATGAGCTGGAGAAGGAAGTGGCAAACCACCACAGTATCTTTGCCAAGAAAACCTCAAATGGGGTCATGAAGCATTAGACATGACTGAACGACAATAGGAAGAAGGAAGAGGGTCTGAGAAGTGGATTGAGGCTGTTTGGCAGCAAAAGATCCCTCTGGATTATTCACTCTTTTAACTTGTCTGTGATCTGACATAGCTCTCAGTTAAAACAGATAATGTATTACTGAGAATGCAAATCAACACTGTTAAAACTGACGGAATTCCTGTGCTATAGTATAAAGGAAATTTAGGAGTCAGGAGACCTGGGTTCCAACTTTGTGGTCTTTGTCAGGCTACTTTATCTTGACAGTTTCTTGAGGTCCTTCCCAGCACAAGTAACCTTTGAATCTACACGGAATGTGAAATATCCTTGGAGATGTGATCTATAGTTCCCCTTTGTCTTGGCTTACCTCCAAAAATACCTGTTTTACCTCTAGGTGCCTCAGCATTATCATCTGGTAAATGATATCACAGTATTGTCAATGGCCAGTTCTATAAGTGTGTACAAGTATCTATACTAAGTATGGGTACCACCCCCACCCCCCAGCCCCATGCTCTGTCCTGGGTTTTTTCTCTATATTCAGTCACTTTATATCATCAATAAACATGTCTCCTAGATTTCTGCATTCAGCCCTAATCTCTCTCCTGAGCTGTGGTCTGGTCACCAACTACCAATTAGATATTTCACACTGGATGACTTGTAGGCATAAAACTCAGCATTTCCAAAACAGAACTCACTTGCTCCTCATGCTTCTTCTGAGCTTCCCATTATTGCTGAGAACACCATGAACCTTCCAGTCATCACAATGGCACCACCTTCAAATTCTCAATCTCATTTGCTCTATCTATCCAGGGAGTTGTCTGATCTTGTTATTTCTGTTTCAGTAACATCTCCCACACATGTTCCCTTTTGTCCATTCATGCAGCCACCCCACCCTCCAGGTTAGGCCCTTGTCATGTCTCGCCTGCATTACTGCAATAGCTGCCGAAGGGGTCATTCTGGCTCAAATCTCCCCTCACTTCACTTTCTCCCCCATACAGGGCCCAAGGTGATTTTCCTACAGCACAAGTCTATGTCACAGATCTCCTCCCCACTCCTAACTCAAAAGTTTCCAGTGGCTTCCCCCATTAGCTCTTGGATCAAATACAAAGTCCTTTGTGTGACATTTAAAGAAAGCTCTTCATTACCTAGCCTGTTCTTACATTTCCAGTCATACTATGTATACATAACCACCCCACACATAATCCAGCCATGATGTACTACCTACTGTACCTCACACACGAGTCTTCATTTCTTTCCTTTGCACTGGCCATCCCACATGCCCATAAATCTCTCCCTCCTCACTTTTGTGTCTTAGAATCAATCCCTGGCAGATCTTTTCCAGGTGCCCTCTCCCCTCCCTTTCCCCCCTGCTGGTTCCCTCATCCATCAGGTTACCTTGTATTTTACTCCGTATGCATGTTGTCTCCCCTGTTAGAATATAAACTCCCTGAGGACAGGAACTGCTTTCCCTTTTTCTTTGTATTCCCAGGATTCAGTATAAGTACTTGGTAAATGCTTGTGGATTATTTCTGTGCTAGTACCTGCCACCATCCATTGGGGCTCCTAGGTTCCTTGAGTAGTGCTAGAAGGTCAGACCCGGAAAGAGAGGGGGAAACTGAATATATTTGTGTGTGTGTGTGTGTGTGTGTGTGTGTGTGTGTGTGCGCGCGCGCATGTTTGTATGTGTGAGTGTGCTTGTCTGTTGTGAGGCCTGTATGAGAGTAAAATGACCAGATAAAAAAGTGGGGAAAAAATATATTAAAACTAGTTGTTTGATGTTAGGTCCAACTGGATTCAGCTTCATTTAATTTTTCCTTTTTCCTGAATCCCCTTCAAGCAAGTTAGTATATGTAGTCATTGTGTCAAATTGTGTCAGATAAAACTGTTTGCCAGTGCATGGAAAGAGGAAATAGAAAATCATATTTACATGAGCTGTTTAGATTACATGGAGGCTAGGGGACCATATTCTGACTAACAAGTGTCGGCTGTGGCTTTCTAAGTAAAAGAGTCTGACCTCAGGTGCAAGACATGGATTCATCTTATTCCCTTTGTGACCTCCAGCAAGCTGCTTCCTGTCTATAGGCCTCATCTTCCTCATCTGTGACATGTGTGGGTCAGACTCAGTGTGATGTCTTCCAGCTCTATGGTCCATAATTCTCTGAAGAGCCATCCTTTCACATTTCACCCTTTGAATTCCAATGCAATCTTTAAAGAGCAGCTCAGATGTCATCTCTTTGACTTCCTTGGTGGCAGTGACTTCACACTTGGGTCTTACGCTGTAGTTTGTCCTATTTCCAATACATGAACTTTTCATGTAATATTGAGCGTCAAAGTTATCTGTGTGTGTGTGTATGTATATATACACACACACATATATATATTTCTTATTCACATACTAGATTATAAATGACCCAGATGCAGAGACTGTGTTGTGTGTCAGCTAAACTTTATACATGTCTTTTCATTTAACTTAGTCCTTTTTCGTGCTTCCTAATAATTATGGGAGCTATAACTTCTTTGGTATTGACATTTCCATTAACAGAGATAGCGTTTGAGAGTTGTTGTGGTGGAAAATCCTTCACTCTTTTCCCAACCTGGTGATGAATTTCTCTGAACTTTTCTAGGCTGGCCCTGAGATAAACAGGCATGCAATCTATGACTATACCTTCAACTACTATGTACAAAATAAACACTTAAATAAATGTTAGCTGGATCAATGAGAAATAATCCTATATTGGGGGTGGGGAAGCTTTATTTCACTGAAAGCCAATGACCCACAAAAAATAATCAAGTCAAAGGTTATGTAAGTAAGCAATTTTTAAAAATGGTACTAGAAAAGCATTCCCATTAATCTGTTTTTTAAAACAGAACATAACCCATCAAATGAATAAAATATATAATTTTGAAAGTTCAATTCCGTGTAATCACTATAAGCTTGTAAAGGGTTAGCACACCAAACACATAGGTTTTAAGGAAAATTAGAAGGGCTAATTTATATAACTGACTTATAGACACCTATATAGCATAAGTGGAAACAAATCTCACTGAGTTCATTTCATGTGGAAATAGGAAAGGGCTGTGTAACCCAAGGATCTCCACTTCAGAGAACTGTGAATCCTTTTGAGGAAATATCTTATTAGCTCATGAATAGAGAGAGAATTTATTAGAATTCATAAATTTGAGTTTCTTACAGCTATAAATAAAAGTATTACTACTGAGTTAGTTTCCAAAGCAGGCCATCCAATTATATCAATAATGACCTCAACACTAAAAATAGCTATCACTTAAAACTGTTTAAAATCTTATCTTTTAAATTAATTTCTCAGGAAGGAATCAGTATATGATTAAAGAATACTATTCCTTCTTCCTCTTCTTGAGGAGATCTTGCCAGTAGAAACACCCGAGGATGTAAGGAAGGTTTAAAATTAGGAATTTAATGGCTCAAAGGAATTTGTTTCTTTTGTAAATTTACATTTATCAGCATTCAAACTATTTATAATTGTAACAGTTTTAATCTATTGCTCTCTTGAATTATCATTAACCAACATTTATTGGGTATCTATTATGTATAAGGTGCTGTGGGGGACATAAAGATACATAAATCAGACAAAAGAGTAGCAATACAAGGAATTACATGATATCAGACAGATGGTGTTGCCAAGTGTTCTAAGAGGTGAGAAGAAGGGGAGATCATTTCGGATAGTTCTTCTCAAAGAAGGTGTAATGTTAATGGAATATAAGATCTTTCCCATCTCTTAATAGGCCTCTCATGGAGCCCATTAAGGGAAGCTTCCTTAGGGGAGGCTTGCTTGTTGGAAGGCTTTCACACCTTTTGTTAATTTCTAATTAGGCATTATGATTAAGGTTGTGATGGCTTCTGGCTCTAAAATGGGTATATATACTCTAAGGTTAGCATTTTGGTTTGGGGCTCACTCATTGGAAGAGTGTTCTTATGATTTGACCAGATGAGACTCTGGGTAGCCGTTAAGGAGCCCTCCAGGTTTGAAATGTTGGTGCTTCTCTCTCTGGTAACTATGTATTGTCTTGGTCAGACAGTTGGATCTATCTGTTATTCTGCGCTAATTTCTCAGACAATTAGAAGCCCTGTCTATTGGTCTTTATTTCTCTGCTTGTATTTTCTCTGTATTTTCTTGGAAGTTCAGGGTGCTGATTTTTCCCCTGAACTAGTGAATGTAATTTTAAAAAAAGATTACTGAGCCCTTAAAGAGCTGTCTTTTTTAGTAAAGCAGATCTAAGAACCTGTGCTAGTGGCCATCCTGGATATGCCAGTGTGGTTCCTGCAACAGAAGGACTGATGGAAGAGATGAGTTCTAAAATGAGACTCAGAGGTGGGTTGGATTTGAACAGGCTATTGTTGTGTTTGTCTAATACAGTGGTTCTCAACTTTCCTAATTCCAGGACCCTTTAATACAATTCCTCATGTTGTGGGGACCCCCAACCATAAAATTATTTTCGCTGCTACTTCATAACTGTGATTTTGCTACTGTTATGAATTGTAATATAAATATCTGATATGCAGGATGTATTTTCATTGTTACAAATTGAACATAACCCACAGGCTGAGAATTGCTGGTCTAGTATGTGTCTTAGGCTGCCTTTGAACTCATGAAAATGAGTCTTCCTGATTCCAAGCTCAGTGCTCTATCCACTGTTCTACCTAGCTGCCCTTCTACGTTGTTATAGCAATGTACTAAACATGCCCTGTAGTGACAGAGGGGCGACTAGGTAGCACAGTGGATAGAGTGCTGGACCTGGAGTTCAGAAGACCTGAGTCAAATCTGGCCTTGGACTAGCTGTGTGAACTTGGGCAAGTCACTTAACCCCATCTGCCTCAATTTCCTCACCTGTAAAATGAACTGGAGAAGGAAATGGCAAACCCCTCCAGTACCTCTGCCAAGAAAACCCCAGATGGGGTCATGAAGAGGTGGATATGACTGAAACGACTCAGCAACAAAAATGCCAATAGAGGATATGGATAATACTTTCTTAATGGACACAAGCAAGATACCAGGACCAAGGCAAGATACAGTAATGAATTTAGTGCATTTAAACTATCTTGGCATCTGCTATATGGAAACCCCAACTTTAAGATGGAGATTGGTTACAGTATATTAATGACAGTATTACAAAATGATGTTGGTCAAGGCATCCTTGGGGGGGAGGGTAAATTATACTAACCTGTATAATGCTGAATCATCTAAACCAGAACTCGGCATGTCAATACATTCAGGCTTTCACTGTCATACACAATAAATAACTAAATATCTAAGAAACTATATTTACTCATTTTCATCTTGTTTCCTTATCAGTAAAACTAAAAATCTATTTAATTAGCCACATACTTAAAACCAAAACAGAACACTGATATAGAATATTAAACTTTTATGACATTAAAGTTAAGAAACATATTTCATAGCCTGTTTGCTTAAATAGATATTTCATGTAATCCTCACATTTTCCGATATCTATGTCATATAAAATTATGGGGAAAGTATTTGAATTAAAAAAATATTTAGGGTAATAGAACAGTGGTATTTTAGAAGTGAAAGGAACCCTAATTATTCATTTGTTCAAAATACCTCTTTTTACAGATAAAGAAACTAATGGTCCAGGAGAGTTAGCTAATTTGCCCAAGGTCACAAAGCTAGTTAGCAGAAGAGCCAGAATTAGAACTCAAGAGTTCTGGCTTTCAATCAGTGTTCTTTTTTTTCTTTTTTCTTTTTCTTTTTTTTTAATAAATCATGCTACCACCTCACTAGCATGCTTTAAAAAAATGTTTTATGACCTCTCAATAAGTATGTGATAGGAATGAAATTACCATAAGAAACTTGTAAAAATATCTTCTGTTAGCTTGGATTTCTTGGTAGAAAATGAATTATTTTGTGGCATAGGTTTATAGTATATTTCATATGGAATCGTATGCATCTGTGATAGTCTCACGATGAATGAAGACAAAAGGAGGCTGCAAATAATGGAAGGATGGCTTTTCTAGGAAAGTCAAACGCAGGAGTTGGAGCAACATATTTCATTGTCTGTTCCATTCCAGAAACACCATTTCATGGGACATTTGACCATCTTACCTGGAAATGTTATAAAATGCACATAGGCAAAAAAAAATTCATAAAATTAATTACAGCTTATGCACTAACAGCTATTGCAGTGGATGAAAAGGTAGAGAGCTCTCCAGTCATCCAAAACAAATGAAAAATGTGGTGGACTCAGAGTGGTCTAGTGGAAGGAACACTGGCTTTGGAGTCAGAAGATCCAGGTTCAAATTCTGACTCTGCTACTTACTATTTGCATCATCTTGCGGTAAGTTAGTTAACCTTGTTAAAGCCTTGGTTTCTTCATTTGTAAGAGAGGGAGTTGGACTAGAAAAGCTCGAAATCTATTATTCTGTGGCCTCTGTGATCCCTTCGACATCTAAATCTATGATCTTGATACTGAGAACTTTGTTGAGGTAACAATGAAAGAGAATGTTGGCAAATATGGCTCAGGTTTGAAAATGAAAAAAAGTTTTTAAGAAGCCTGTAGACTATTTAAAAGTCTCCCACCTATATAATGCTTCTTTCCCTGAAGTCACTGGAAGGTTCTGAATATGGTTAGTCCCAAACAAATTTACAAAAAGGTGAAATGGATTGTATCTGAACAGGAATGAAATTATTGGTTATTTATGTGGACATTAAATCAGCATGAGCTATTTGCATGAAGTAAAACCCTTGACAAAGTTCAGAGTCAAATTTAAATTAGAAGAAAAAATAGAGAGAAGAGAATGACTAGAACAACTGTACAGCTTCAACATCATCTATTGAGCCATTGATTCTGAAAACTGGGAAATGAAAAAAGATAAAGCTATTGACCTCAATAATCAATAACATTTCCTATAAAGCAATCACTAAAAGAAGGCCAAAAGAATTCAGGAAATATGTGGTCTCCTTATCAGGCAGAGAGAGATATGACAAGGGCAGACACCAAAGGTTTAGAATGTAAACTTATTTGTAAGGCACCATGGAAGAGGGGTAGATTATAAACACAGTGTTGCCTTATATAACAGCGAAAAGCAGCAGAAGACAAAACAAATCTAAAAACCAAAACCCAAATGAGCCACATCTTCCTTTCCAGGAGCATTCATAGATGAATTTGGCAGAAAAACAATTAGATATTAAATGGAAATAATAAGTCAATGTTTACTCCGCAAAGAAAATAAGAAAAAAGAATATTAGGCCTTTCTCAAATGAGTCTCTATAGTGGACCACATCTTCAGCCACACAACTGATTACAAAGTACAGAGAATCCAAAATCCAGGTGTATTTATTGTTTGTTGCTAACACTCAATACACAAAAACCCCACTTGGTTTTGTAGAGTAAATGCATCCTCAAAAGGCTCTCCTCCAACACAGTGTTTCTCATTTATAAGTTAAACTCATAAAAATTCTTTCACAGAAGTAACTACAGAGATTAACTATTCAACAGCCCTTTGATTATCACTGTCAAACAAGGCAAAAACATAGACTTGTCAACAGTGTTCATCCTTATCATGGAGGGCATGGTGTGCAAGGTCCAAATGAAAGAGGGATCCCTAATAGGCAGGGAGGTCCTCTAGATTATCCTATTGGTACATCATGATATCATGCCAATTACATCAAGTTCTAGAATGTTACAAGGTCTGCTTAGTGAGACTAGCGATAAACAGATCAGTGCAACAATCCATTTAAGAAAAAACTAATGGTTAAAAAAATGCCTCAAAGGTCCCAGGT
Source organism: Pseudochirops cupreus (assembly GCA_028627135.1). Classification (NCBI taxonomy): domain Eukaryota; kingdom Metazoa; phylum Chordata; class Mammalia; order Diprotodontia; family Pseudocheiridae; genus Pseudochirops; species Pseudochirops cupreus. The sequence goes on from CM053581.1 coordinate 535,851,806, forward strand.
CATTTCACGGGGGGCAGAGCCAAGATGGCGGCATAGAAGCAACAAGTTTCCACAGCTCCCACATAGCCACCTCAAATACTCATGATATATGACTCTAAACAAATTTAAGGCTCCCAAACTCACAAAAATACAGAAAAACACATCCCACTGAAGGCCGCTCAGCAGGAAGGTCTCATCACAGCACACTGGGAGCCAAAACCAGCCTGGCCTGAAACCTCGGCTTGGCCCTGGGGTGGCCAGGATGAGCTGCAGCTGGAGTCTTCAGGAGAGTGGATCAGCGGCAGCTGTGGCAGTTTCCAGAATTATCAAGCCATAAGAAACAAGGACTAAGTGAAAGGTCAGTGAAACTCAGCTAAATTTGGGGGAGAAAAGTGGTCTGGCTGAACTGCCTCCAGGGCAAGGAAGCAGCAGAAGCAGAGGCCCTGCAACTGCCTCCACATTGCTGCTTTCAGAGCTCCCAGCCTGCAGACTGAAGGGGGCCAAGCAATTGTTCAGAGGGTAAGTGCTCTTGCGTTGAGTGGCCTGGATCTGGATAGTGGTCTTGGGTGGTGGTCCTGGGGTGCGTTTTCAGTGAGCCAAAGGTGGTGGGGGCTGCAGTGGCCTCCTAATAGTTTCAGTGGCTGTGAAAACCTCAGTGATTTGGGACAGAGCTTTCCCCTCTGGAAGCAGAGTTACACAGAGCTAAAAAAATCAAGTAATTCACTGGCAACATGAGCAGGTAAAGGAAGCAAAGTAAGAACAACAACCAAACTTTAGATTCCTTCTTTGCAGACCAAAAGAATCAAAGCATGGAATGGGAGGAAG
>CM053581.1:535853109-535956836 GCA_028627135.1 Pseudochirops cupreus
TTCTGGAAATTGCCATAGCTGCTGCTGATCCACTGTCCTGAAGGCTCCAGCTGCAGCTTGTCCTGGTGGCCCTAGGGCTAAGCTGCAGTTTGAGGCCAGGCTGGTATCAGCCCCCAGCGTGCTGTAATGAGCCCTTCCTGTCCTACCTGCTGAGCTACCTTCAGTGGGAGATGTGTTTTTCTGTAATTTTGTGAGTTCTGGAGCCCTAAAATTTGTTTAGAGTCATACTTATGGGTATTTGAGGTGGTTATGTGGGAGCTGCTGAGTTTTCCTGCTTCTGCGCTGCCATCTTGGCTCCACCTCCCAGTCTTTTAACTTAAAGTCTATGATTCACATGAGAAATTATTTGAAGTTGCTAATAATCAGACATACAAATTAAACTAGCATATGTAAACTTTGCACTTATGTAATAAATGGAAAAGTAAAAATGTTGGAAGGGTTATGGGTAGACAAACACTAATTGATACATTGCTGGTGGAACTACACGTCATTACTGAGGGAATGAGAAAGGCAAGTGGTGGTAGGAATTGAATCAACCATACTGACTCCATTTTGTGACTTGATTCTGGAGCTAAGTCAGGTCCCTTTCTGTTCAATATGGGTCTAGTCCAATTTTTGTCATGTGAGAAAACTTTATTCAGTTATGGCAAGTATGAGAAAACTTTATTGAACTGTTTGAACCTAGACCTGCATGGCTGGGAAGCTGGACCCCCCTAGAGACCCTTAACTAAAGACTAGGTTATGCTGACAAGAAACCCAAACAGAGCCTAAGACTGATACAAGGAATTTTCTCACAATTATTATCTCAAGGAACCCATAAGCCTTACTTGAAAACTGACCCCATACTATTCAATCAGTTTTTTCCATATTCCTCTGATTGCATACAGACACTTGGAGGCATGGGATACCTCTTTTTCTGATTTCAGGGAATTGTACCTGTTCACTCTCCCCCTAGAAAGTCCCTAATCTTTCCTCCAGTTAGAAGTCAGATTACCTAATTTTGTATCCTGTTTGATTATTTCCTTTTAATTAATTGGCCTCATTTGAGTAATTGTTTTTAATGCATAAAACTTCTGTCTCCCCCTATATTTGAGGTCCTCGTGCCAAAGCTGAGGAGGCCTGGTCCCACTTTGTTATGCATTTGGCATGCGTTGTTTAATAAATCGATATGCTTGGAAACTCAAACCTTTGTTTCCTCAGTCATTTCATCTTTCACCTGCCGCATTAAAAGTGTTCAACAAAATAACCTGGAAGTAAGTAAGAAAAGTTACTGACTTTTTTCACTCTTTGACATGCAACAGTCCCATTAAGATAATTATACTTCAAGGAAGTTAATGAAAACAAGAAAAGACCCATATCTACGACCATATTAAACAGGAAAAAAATGTGATAAAAGCCACAAACAAAATATCTGCCCAACAATTCATGAATGGCTGGACAAACTGAGGCATGTAAATATTATGGAATAACATTAGTCCATAATGAAAATATGAAGATATTTTCGGAGATCTGTGGAAAGACTTGTATGAAGTGATATAGAATGAAGAATGAAGAGCCAAAAGAACAATATACACCGCAACCTCAACGATGTAAGTGAAGAAAATAACAAAGTGCCACAAACCTCACATTAAAATGTTGGAAAGGTTATGGTTATGAATTGGTTGGAGCTGAGATTAATAGAGCACTTTCAGGTTTTTCAAGCATTGTTTACATTTTCTCATTTAATTCCCACAACAACTAGGTGAAATGGCCCTACAGATAGCTTCACTTCCATTTTAGAGGTGAGGGAACTGAGATAGAAAGATTAAGTGATTTGCCTGTGGTAGCCCTGCTACAGTGTGTCAGAGGCTCTTAGGATCTGAACCCAGGTTCTTTCTGACTCTAAATCAGATGGTGCTCCCTCCCAAGTAACATGGACAACAGTAACATGTTATCACAATGAAAGCAAACATTTTTCCCTTCCCTTAACAAATGTTTAACTATAAAAGGCGGCAGTGATGCTTAATCTTTTGGGCAAAGGGGTGTAATGGGGAGAGTGGTGGACTCAGTCACAAAAGCCTAGGTTCAAATCCTGTGTCAGACACTTAGACTACATGCATGACCCTGGGCAAGACAGATAACCTCTCTCAGTCTCGGGTTCCTCATCTCTGAGTGGGGGGTGATAACAGTACCTACTTTACAGGGTTTTTATGAGGGTCAAATGAGATAACACGTGAAGACCTTTGCAGAATTTTAAGTACTATGTAAATATTAGCTATTATTATCGTCATCACAGTATTAAGTGTTTTTGCTTAACTATTAGAGAAAATAAATTTGTGGTAGATGAGTTTGGGTGTTTAAGAAGTGTCTGGGCCAATGCAAAATATACTAATACATCATAATGAATTCTATAATAACTACTTACATATAATACTTTCCTCATGTAATTAAGGTCAATAGCGCAAGTATTATTTTCCATATCTTAAAGATGGTAGTGCAAATAGTATTACCTCCATTGTAGAGATGTTTCCCACAGAAACAATGGCATAAATGATAGATACATTCGTTGGTTCAATCAAGAGTTCATTTAATCAATAATATAATTGATTATATGATACATTTATGAGAAACAACAGAATATAAAATTATCAGTTAAATTTTAAAAAAACAATGAAATTGTTTTTTCAATCTTTTATTTTTTTTTTTTTTTTGCTTTTTGGAGGGAGGAAGGCAGGGCAATTGGGGTTAAGTGGCTTGTCCAAGGTCACATGGATTTTTTTTTTCAATCTTGAAGGAAAATTTAAATTGTGAGAATGATAAGATTTTCCTAAGCAAGAAAAAAGGTGGAGAATGAAGAATAAGGTGAAAGAGAATATAAGTATGTATATGTATTCACATACATATATGTGTATTTGCATATATATATATGAAAGGAATAAACACACAGATATAATATGTATGTGTGTATATACACCCATATACACATTCACAGGCTAGTTGAGGTGGACTTAAGTGAACCAGAGGAAAAGCTCATAAAATGTGTATGAGTCTAATAAAGGGAAAGAAAGAAATGTTGGTCCTGACAATTTCACCATTTTTATCATTTTTGCTAAGTGGGAGAGGGAAGGATAGAACCGGGAGGGGGAGAAGCTTTCATGGTTGTTGTGGGATCAGGAGTGTCAGAGTGTTTGATTTGTCACTCTGATATATATGAGATAACTGGCACCAAAGCAGTTCTCTCAAATTTGCAAAACCTTTTGCCTCCATGACCTCATTTTAGACCTGCTCATAATCAAGACATTCACAGTCCAAGTAGTGCCTGCGTACAAAATAAAGTGAAATCATTTAAACCCAAATAGGAATCCAAAATCTCTTCCATTGCATCCTAGTTTTTAGAAGGGACACAATAACAAGATAAAATCCCCAGGGCATTTAAGGAAAGACTCCACAAGTGTGGAAGGATACCAACTCAGGCTCTCTTTAAGATGATGGAGTAAGAAGAATCAGAAGAGGCCAGTTCTCTTTCGATTGTGGCAGCAAATATTAAAAAAAAAAAACAAGCAAAACAAAACAAAAAAATCAGACTGAGGAATGATCAGGAAATCCGAGGAGAAACTACAATAAGTGTATTTTGCCAACTTAGATACACACAAAGGCAGAGCCGGAAGCCCGTGGGCGTGGGGGAGGGTCCTAGTCAGAAAAGTATGACCCGGGAGGAAGCTTTCCAGCACCAACCAGGGCAGCCTGTGGCTCTCTGTTTTGGCAAAGGGAGATGGGAGGTGAGAAGAGGCTTCAACCAACAATGCCTAACGCATACACTTGTACCACCTTGACCTCCAAGCCGAGGCCAAAGCCTTCAGGACTAAGACTGGGAAGGCGATATTTAAGGTGCCCTCGGGATGAGACCATGTGACTCTACCCCTCTACCACCTCACTGTGAGATCATTGGTCCTTTACTGCCCTCCACCCTTGCAACCTGCTTCAGGAAGCCAGCCAAAAGCCCTTTGCGAGGTCCTGGACAAGGAACACAGAGGGACTGGACTTTTCCTTTCGATTCAATTCAAAAACCTTACTATTCTTTCAATTCAGAAAGTAAGGCTGAAAGCAGATGGAGCCAGAGATATCAAAAACACAAACCCAGAAGAAGAAAATAAACCTCCAACATTTACTAACAAAGCCACAAAAAATAAGTCACAGATTTTCCAGAAGCTTTTCTGAATTTCTGAAATAAAGCAAGAATTTTTAAATGATCATATAAAGGAAATGGAAAGCTTTGAAAAACTAGAAAGGAAAAAGGCTCTGAAGGAAAAAATTGGAAGGAGAATAAACACTTGAGTACATTGTATGTTGTATGCTGACAATACAGTATATTGTTGGGGAGCAGCTAGGTGATACAGTGGACTGAAGGCAGGAAGACATCTTCCTGAGTTCAAATCTGGCCTCAGATACTTACTAGCTGTGTGACCCTGGGCAAGTCACTTAATCCTATTTGCTTCAGTTTTCTTGTGTGTGAAATAAGCTGGAGAAAGAAATGGCAAACTATTCCAGCTTCTTTGCCAAGAAATGGAGTCATGAAGAGTTGGAAACAACTAAAAACAACTGAACAACAGATGTATATTGCTGCAACCCAGCCATAAGCAATTAATATGTCTGAAATTATTTAGGTCTGTCTTTATATCTATAAAGAATATTTTGTAGTTGAATTTGTTAATTCCTATTTATGTCTTAGTCAATAAACATTTATTAAGCACCTATTATGGGCCAGGCACTGTGCTAAACTCACCTTCCTGTATCTTCCTAAATATTTTATATATATTATATATATAATATGTTACATTTATATGTAATATATTTATGTATATATTGTAGATATATATTAATTTATATATTTATTTTATATTTTATATATTCTGTAGTTATTCTGAATGGACTATTTAATTAATTAACCAATCAACAACCATTTATTAAGCAATTATCATGTGCTAGACTGTGCTGGGGATATAAAAAGAGGCCAAAGACAATGTTCAAGGTGCTTACAATCTACTGGTGGAGACAGGATGTGAATAAATACATACAGAGCAGCTCCACCCAGAAAGAGGAATTGGGGGATAATACTAGAGGGATGGCACCAGAATGCAACCCAGGGATATATGCTTGACCCTGCCATCACCCATCAGTATCCCACTTCCATGTTTGTGAACTCTGGAATTCTTTGATCTGGTCACAATCTGTTGTTCTACACCAGTGATTAGTCAGTCATTCACCCTACAGAAGGGCTGCTAGCTTCCCTATTCCAAACCAATCAATTCAGTTCAATAAACATTGACTAAGTGTCTATCATGTGCCAGGTGCTATACTAAGCCCCAGGGATAGAGTAAGAGGTGATAAGTCCCTGCCCTCTAGGAATTTACAATCTAATGGGGGAAAACATGCAAACAATGTCTACAAAGTAAGCTCTAATACAGGTTAAATGGGAAATACATAAGAGAGGGAAAGTGGGTGGGGAAAGATTTCCTATAGAAGGTGACAGTTTAGTTGGGACTTGAAGGAAGCAGTAGAGCCAGGAGGGAGAGAGGAGGAGGGAGAACATTCCAGTCATGGAGGACAGCCAGAGAAAATGTCCGGAGCTGAGAGATGGCCTTGCTTGTTTATGGAATAGCCAGTAGGGCAGTATCACTGGACCAAAGAGTACATAGAAGGGAGTAGGAAGACTGGGAATGTAATAGGTGGCTAGGTCATGAAGGACTTTGAATGCCAAACTAATATTTTGCATTTCATCATGGAGGTGGGGAGCCACTAGAGTTTACTGAGGAGAGGAATGGCATGTTTAGACCTTCATTTTAGGAAAATCACTCTAGTGGCTGAATGGAAAAAAACCCACCAGCAGGCTAGTATAATATTCCAGCTGTGAGGTGATGGACCTTCATCAGGGTGATGCCAGTGTCAGAGGAGAAAAAAGGGTATATTCAAAAGATATTGCAGAGGTCTTGAGAACAGTTTGAATGGTATAGGTGTGCGATAGTGAGAAATCCAGGATAACTCCTAGGTTGTGAGACTGAGGGTCTGGGAGGATGACATTGCCCTTTACAGAAACAGGGAAGATAGGCAGAGGGTTTAGGGGAAAGATAACATGTTCTGTTTTGGACGTGTTGAGTTTTAGATGTCTACTGGACATCTAGCTTGAGATTTCTGAAAGACAGTTGGAGATGAGTAACTGAAAGTCAGCAGAGAGTTTGGGACAATATGGACATAAGTGAGAAACATAGAGAGGTTGATTAAATCCATGAAAGCCGATGAAATCACCAAGTGAATACATCAAGTAGTATAGAGGGGAAAAGAGAAGGGGGTCCAGGGCAGAATCCTGAGGGACACCACAGTTAAGAGGAGATGATCTATAGAGAAAGATAGAGTAAAGGAGAAGGATCAATCAAATAGATGGGATGAGAATCTGGAGAGAAGGATGTTCCAAAAACCCAGGGAGAAGAGAGTATCAGGGAAGAGAGAGTGATTAACAGTGTTAAAGGCTTCAGAGAGGTCAAGAAAAATGAGGACTGAAAAAAAGGCCACTGGATTTGGCAGCTAGGAGATCAATAGTACCTTTGGAGAGTAGAGTTTCAGTGGAATGATACGTCTGGAAGCTAAATTGTGAGGGGTTAAGAAGAGAGCAGGAAGAAAGAAGGCAGAGGCACCTATGGCAGAGCGCCTTTCTGGGGAGGTTAACTACAAAAGGCAGAAAAGATAGAGAACTGTGAGTTAGCAGGGATGAAAGGACCAAGTGAGGGACTTTTTCACTTTTAGACAGTAAGAAATGAGCCAGTAGAGAAAGAGAGATTGAAAATAAGTGACAGGATGGGGATGGCAGAGAAGGGGCAGTCTGCTGGAGGAGACGGGACAGAATGAGACCCCTTGAACAAGGGGAGAGGTTGGCCTCAGTAAGGCCACATGTGACACAGGGTGAAGGCACTCTCCTGAGTGCTACGAGATGAAGAAGAAGGGAGAAGAGGGAGTTCCTGGAGAATGGCTTCCTTCTTTTCTGTAAAATATGAGACCACATTTGTGATTTTTAACTGAGATTCTGAGAGGCAGGCAGCAAAATACAATGGGGAAAAACAGCAAATTTCTAGTTCAAGAGTGTGTTTCTGTTTACAAGCTGTGGAAATCTCTCCAAGCCTTGTTTTTCTCCCAAGTACAACATGGAGAGTTTCTAAGGTCCTTGTCAGCTGTTAATTCTATGGTTCTAGGGCACATTTTAAAAAAGAAGCGTGTCAGTCTCCCAAAAGATGCCGAACAGGTAAATTGGAACCAAGAGTACTAAAATTGTCACCTCATTTCTTGCTTCCACGTCACAGGCCATTGCGGCTACGGTGAGTGCGGCTTTGCTCTGGACCAGGGGGTTGGAAGAGTTCAGAGGCTGGATGATGGTCCGCATAATGTTATGGCTCTGGATCATCATACGCAGCGATTCCTGGGTGGCCATGTTTGTCAGCACTGTAGCAGCATTGGCGATGGCCTTGTCTCTCTTACAGCTTAAGGTATTTATTAAAGCCTCAATAGCCTCAGCTTCCGCAGCAGCACTGGTAAATGCAGAGAAGAAGACATTGTGATGAAAACGTCTCCAAAATGTCCTATCAAATAGCAATAGCAGTAAAAGGTTGACTTTGTTGACATAGGTCACAAAGTAGAGCCATCCTCAGGGTGACCTGCACGGTTTTCAGACATGAATTCGTTAGAATGATCAGTTTTCTCTTTCTGCAGCCCTCAATGGTATAAAAGGCACCATGGGAATTTCTACTGTCCAGTGATAACTGTAGGGTGAGAAGGAAATTCCTTCAATGCTCTTAGGCATTATTTTATTGAAGATGTGGGCAGGGGATGCTAGGTGGTGCAGTGAATAGAGAACACTGGCCCTGGAGTCAGGAGGACCTGAGCTCAAATCTGGCCTCAGACGCTTAATACAAAAACTAGCCATGTGACCTTGGGCAAGTCACTTAACCCCAATTGCCCTCCCTTCCCCTCTCCAAAAAAAAAAGAAAGAAAGAAAGAAGAAAATGTGGGCAGAAGGAATACTACCAACAGTCATTTTGAGGTAAACAAAGAAATTAATATTTACATGGCAAAATAATAATTATTATCAAATTACTAGCTAATCAGAGGCAGAAAAATACTCATTTCAAACTGCTAAATCTCATCTTGCAAATAGGTTCTCTGATTAAATATATTAAATACTTGACTAAATCAGTGACATATGCATCCAAATAAGTAAATAGGATGTAATGTTGGCCCATTCACATGTGCCAAATTTTAAAGTTTCTTGTTTCTAATATAATAAATTGATTTATTGTATAGTTAACTAATTATTACATACAAAGACATTTTCCCACATAATTGAAAACCCCAAATCTCCTTTTAAGGAAGTCAACTTTAAGAGTCTTTACTTCCATCACTTAAAATTCAGAAAACAGAGTAAAAGTGTGAGACAAAAAAAATTAGCCAAAGAAAAGTTTAATTTTATTCTTTAAAATTTAGTATAATTTTTTTGCACCAAATAGTACTTTATTTTTTCCAATTACATGTAAATATAGTTTTAAACATTCATTTTTATAAGATTCTGAGTTCCAAATTTTTCTCCTCCTCTCACCCTTCCCCATAACAGCAAGCAATCTGATATAGGATATATATACAATCATGTTAAACATATTTCCACATCAGTCATGTTGTGAAAGAAGAATCAGAAAAAAAGGAAAAAACTACAAGAAAGAAAAAAACACCAAAAAAAGTGAAAATAGTATGTTTCAATTTGCATTCAAACTCAATAGTTCTTTCTCTGGATGTGAATAGTATTTTCCATCACAAGTCCTTTGGAATTGTCTTGGATCATTGTATTGCTGAGAAGAACTAAGTCTAACAAAGTAGGTCATTGCACTATGTTACTATTACTATGTACAATGTTCTCCTGGTTCTGCATCCCTCACTCAGCATCAGTTCATGTAAGTCTTTCCAAGTTTTTCTGAAATCTTCCTGCTCATCATTTCTTAGAGAACAATAGTATTCCATTACATTCATATGCCACAATTTGTTCAGCAGTTCCCCAACTGATGGGCATCCCCTCAATTTCCAATTCTTAGCCACCATAAAAAGAGCTACTATAAATATTTTTGTACATGTAGGTGCTTTTCCCTTTTTTATGATCTCTTTGGGACCTAGTAGTGGTATTGCTGGATCAAAGGGTAGGCACAGTTTTATAACCATTTGGGCATACTTCCAAATTGCTGTCCAGAATGGATGCATCAGTTCACAACTCCACCAACAATGCATTAGTATTCCAATTTTCCCACATCTTCTCCAACACTTATGATTTTCCTTTTCTGTCATATTAGCCAATGTGACAGGTATGATGTGATACCTCAGAGTTGTTTTAATTTGCATTTCTCTAATCAATAGTGATTTAGAGCATTTTTTCATGTGACCAAAAGTAACTTTAATTTCTTCACCTGAAAATTGCCTGTTCATATCCTTTGACCATTTATCACTTGGGGAATAGCTTGTATTCTTATAAAGTCAAGTGTGAGAATACTGGAAAGCTAGGAAGAGGGGCAGTAAGGCAATTTGGTTACTTCTTTGTTAAATTTCGTATACTTCTGTAAAAAAAAAAACTGTTTACTGAAATACTTGTTTTCATTAAGTTCATAACAAAAAAAGAAAAAAATTACAAAACCAGATCAAGAAGAAAAAATGTCCATCATTAGTTTCTCCACTTTTTGAAGAATGTTATTATATAGTCAAGTTAAGAAATTATTAATGGCTTTGTTTTGTGTAGATAAAGAGCTCAAACACATGTCTGAATGATCAAAGTCACTCATCACCACTATATCATACCTCTATGCAAATCTGTGACCTGGTTCCCAAACTCATCTATTTTTTCTTGACCAAGTGATATGGAACATACTCTGCTGAAAATGTTGCTCCTGTTTCTGGTTCTGTTTATCTTTGACCAAATTCATTTCATACACACACACACAACACACACACACACACACACACACAGAGGAATTCTTTATATGTATTCTTAATATATTCACACACACAGAGGAATTCTTTATATATATATATTCTTAATATATTCACACACACACACACACACACATATACAAACACACATATATTCTTAGTATGTGATGCTACTTTCCTCCCCACCTCCAACAGGTGGCCTAGCCCTTTTTTTTTTTAATATGGCAAACCTTCCATACACGGGTCCCATCCTAACAAATTTCACTGTTACCTATGAAGTCAGTTACTTCCTTGCGTTAAATATCTTTAGTCTACCTTGTTAGTTAACCCTAGCTTTCTTTGTTTGATAGTGCCCACAGTTAGATATAAGGTACCATGGATCACCATTGTCATCATTTTTGTCAATTATCCTAGTTCATTCTCCCAACAAGGTTAATATTTTGAGTAGTAAATGCATCGAACTCATCAGTTTTGAAGCATGAAACAACTGGTCGTCCCTACTGCACTGCCATATATTTGCATGGTATTAGCTCGGTATTTAGAATCCTGAAACAACCAAGATGGGGCACACTGTCTGAATTACAAACCCAGACAAACTGTGGATCATGATTCCCTTTAATGATGAAATATTATATGCAGATATTAGCAATATAATTGTCATTACAACCTAATACTTAGAATGAGGACTTTCTTTTTAGTCATGTATACTAATTAAGTAAAACCACAACGTAGACAGAGCACTCACTGATTCTGGAGTCAGAAAACCTGAGCTTTAAATCCTGCTTCTGTTATTATCTGTGTGTTCTTGGGCCTCAGTTTCCATATTGGTACAATTCCAACTAAGGTTGGAGTACTGCCTCTTCCCAAAAACGAATCATTCAGACATTCAGATTTTGTATCCCATAACAAAATGAGACAAATGGGGAAGGGGAGGAGCAGAACATTTGTTTACTCTATAAATAGTTGCCTTAGTATATGTGGTGTTAATGAAATTGTGATGTGCCAACCAGTATTAAGATGTCTTCACTACTGTTTGAAGGAGAATAGTATGACTATAAAAAGGTACAATGATAATTCAATTTATATAGTACGATATAGATGTTAAACTTGGGTTTCACTCGACACTGAAAATTGTTGCTATAATGGTAGTCAATTGAAACCTGAGAAAATAAAGTCTTTCCCTATGTATTGTATTAAATAGAATTGGATCTTCCTACATATGCTTGAGGTCAGTTACTATGATGTTTTTTATCTTTGTTTCTCCAGTGCCTAGCATAGTGCTTTGTTTATAATAGAAGATTAATGAAGGTATGGTGAATCAAACTCAATTGCAAATGAAACTGAAATTCTTATTGATCTAAATGTTCAAGTCTAATATTTTATTGCCGTACATACTATTCATATATATATAATATGTCCCTGAACTATCTAGAAGAAAATAAATTTTCCTTTATGTTAATTGGTTAACTGTTTTTTCTCATCATACAATAGAATAATGGTCAAGATATTAGAATATATAACAAATTACTTTTATGATGTTTCTTCACATATTTTTGGTATTTAGTCAACATGAAATTGGTCTATTTTTCTAATATACTTCTAACATGAAAATTACCTCAATTTCATTAGTGGTACAGTATGGGGGGCAGGGAGAGGTTATGCTATGTATATTGAATACTTAGATTATTAAATCAGATAAGAATAATAAATAGTGTTTTATTGAAAATCCAGTTATTTATAGCTTCATTCTTTATGTTAAAAAGACTAGTGTGTTGACAAAACACAATTATTGGAGGACTTCTTACTCCATAACAATCCCGTCCTAAGTGCCCAGCAATAAGAAGCTCTAGGTGGAGAATACTCATTTCTTCCTAAAGAGCATCTGATTCTAATTAAGGCCCTGGCAAGTTAGCTTTTGGAAAGCTATTCTTAATTATATGAGACCAAAGTCTGATGACATTCATGTTTTAAATTGGGTACAGTGTTAACTCTCTTTCACCTTTTTTTTATACCCTATATAACACTTTCTGCAGTATACAATATAGTAATTTATTATTTACTGTTCTGTATCACTACGTAATTAATTCACTTGAGTCCTGTTTTCCTCATAAACTTATATATCCCTCAAGATTACTGGACAATTCTTCTGCTTTTCTTGTAGTCCTATAGTACTAAACAATAAATATTTGTCATTGTATTGTGGATGAACTTTTTCTCTGGTCTGTATTGTAAGGGTTTGTTATCCATTATAGCAATGAAGACAATCTAGTTCTCTTTACCATTGGAATGTGTTGATAATAATTTGTGGAGATTTAGAAGCATATAGAATCACATTCTTACAATAATGAAGAAATGATTCTCACATAAACTGATACAAACATTTCTTTAGAGAATAAATTTAGAAACTGCCTTTCTACTACAGTCATAATTAGTGCATAATCTGTGGATCCCCACAGATTGCAAGAACTGAGCCCCTTAACCCCACCCCAAATTTGGTAAAAATTAAACCAATAAAGTCATGGGGGTAAAACTTATACTTTAGAATTCAGTTACAAATATCTTAAGTTTTGCATAGCGCTTACTGGAGGAGAAAAGACAGGTCTCTTCACTACTTTCTCTAGTGCCAAAGTGAAGCAGAACATTTTCACAGTAAAGTTTACATGAGAATCCATGTTGTAATTTCTAATTCCACTACAGAAGATGTTTTATTTTTTTTGTTATTCCAGAAAAAAATGGAGTCATCTTCTAAAGGCTCATTCTGTAGGATAAGGACCATGGATTGGGTTGGCAGTTTTAACAGGTAAAAAAACAACAACAACATTAAGTCAGGACATAGGTTAAAAAAATTTAAATAATGAAGTCAAGGAAGTAAAGACCTAGGGTTCGCAAGAACACTTTCCCAAACATTTCTCTATATTTCCCATCTCTATGCCCCTAAAAGGACAGGCTGGATAATTCTTTCAGCTCCCACAGCGGACATTGGGGTTATTTCATACCATCTCTCAGTGCTACAGGGCAAGAGATATTCCTTATACTGAATTGAAATCAACTTCCCTGTTTGCTTGCCCCCACTGGTCCTACTTCTGCCCTCTCTCTTGTACATGATAATTTCTCAAATATTTTATGAGAGGTATTCCTGTTATAAAACTTCTTTTCTCCAGGCTAAATACCCCCATTTCCTAAAAACTGCTATTTATGTGGCATGGCTTTGACTTCTCTCCCTGTCAGATTAGGACGTTGCAAGACTGGGAACAATAGGAAGAAGGAACAAGGGCTGCAATCTGCTTGGAAAGATTTCCTCCACAGCTCTCCCTATTACAGAGATTGCTAGGGAGGGAAGCAATTCACTGTAATTCTATGGAGGTATTCAGCAGAAATAGTAGGTCAATATATGGCAAGTGATGTACATGAAACTAGTCTGGTGCAGAGTGCTAGAGCATTGAGTATTGATTAAGATACAAGTGCGTGGTGCTTCTCATGTCTCTTCCATGTCCTATTATTGTGGTGTGTATAGTATAGCTAATCTTTTCTGATTTTTTTCCCCATTTAATCTTAATTTCATTTTAATACTTTTTAATGTGTCATGAAATCTTTGATTTTTATCTGGTCCAATTTAATTTGAGTAACGTTTTACATCTCCTGTACTAATGTTACTTATTCTCCTTCCATTTTTTCCCTCTAGAACTCTCACTTCCTTTCCCATTCTTTTATTTAGAGCTCTCATTTTATTATTATGATCATTTAAAAACTCTTGCTTCCTTCATTCCAGGAATTTTGGTACCTCTAGTGGCAAATCTATGAGGTTTTTTGTTTTGTTTTGTTTTTGGTGGAGGCTTTGTCTGTAAACAATGTGGAGTTACTAGGTTTTTCCTCAGTTTCTGTGTTGAATAACCCTGGCCAATATTATTTCTTAATCATTGGTGTTTTCTTGTGTTTACTCATTTCCCAGCCTTACTTTCTGAACGGGAGTTTTGTATCAGAGGTTTTTCTACACTTCCAAAAGGAATGATAAGGGTTTGGGGTTGTTTTTTGTTTTTTTGAGGGGAAATAATTGCTGTGTCTTATTTGACTTGAGTCAAATGAGTGAAATGGCCTTCAAGTACCTTAGGAACAGCTCAAATCAGCACAGTGAGCAGATTTGGTCTGAATAAACAGGAGGATAATTTGAGGGTGATCAAAGTAGGGGTGGTCTATGCTGAGGTAATGGACTCCAAGTAGTCTTCATGAGGGTAGTCTGATCCAGGGCACACTAAAGTCATTCCCTTTCCAGTTCTAGCCATGAAGCTTTCTTGACCCTTTGGGGAATTGAAGCCAAAAAATTTCAGGTATTACAGGTCCTTGGCCAGACCCTGGTTCCAGTTCCAGAGGGCTAGTACTATACTCTCAGATTTTCACATTGAATCCCATTTCCCTAGTCCCAACAGTTTTCTTGTTCCATCTTTGTACGCACTTAGGCCAGCAAAACATACTGCAATCTCACCTTGGATTTCTTGATAATTTCTCTGTCTGGTGCTTTCCCCCTCCCTTAATCCTTGATAGAACAGCTGTTAAAGAGCTGGACTTTTCTCTTACCCAGTTTAGGGACCTTCTGTTCTCTATGATCTTTCAATTCAATCAAGAGGTATTTATTACATGTAAGTCCCAGTGATTCAGCAAGCACATTTGCCAGGCTTTTTTAAACGCAAAGATACAGTAAATAAAATAACGATGCCTTTGAAATAATCAGTATTATTCCCTGGGATAGTATTCCTCTTAAGAAAAAAATTCAAGAACCGGATCAATAACTAGGTTGTATAATTGATTGAAGTTATATACATACATATATATTTATATACACACATATACATGCATATGTATATGTATATATATATAAAGACACTGATAAGGCAAGAATTCTAATTGCTGGACCTGGGCAGAGAAATTTGTATAAATAAATTGTAAGCAAAAGAATATCCTTTCTATTATGCCCAGTCAACAAGATATAAAAAAAGGCTGCTATTTCAATGGAGAAAAGTTAAGGGAAAAAATGATTCATTTGTTAATTTATATGTTCCAGCATTAATAATATATTTCACCCTGTAAGATTACACAGTTCATGTGAAGTTAGGTTATGATTACACTGAATGTGTCAAGACCTTTTAAAGTGATAACATCTTTAAAATGAAAAAAAATGCAAGAAAATCAGAACATTGTATATAGCAGTAGATTTTTTAAAAATCTTTTTTTAAATTGCCAGTGCAGTTTTTCATATCACAATTCATTATGTTTAAAATATAATTTTAGGCATATCGAAAAAAACTCAAATTAAATTAGTTTGCATTACATTAAAATACAAACTAGCCTCATCCTAACCTTACCTCACCCCTCCCACACAATTTTTACCTAAATTTCCACTAGAGGTCAGTATTAAGACACACTTATTTCCATACTGTTGGTCAAATAAATTTCATATGTCAGAAGCACAAATTATGGTAATATAGAAACCACTATATAAAGATAATAACTATATAAGACTTTAGTTATGTTACATAACTTCATCTTAAAATATACCAGTTATAAATCTTTTACCCATATTTGTATGTTTTTATCATTAGACTATATTTTAACCTTTGATATTTTTTTATATTATAGTCAATGAGTATCTAATATACACTTCTTAAATGGTAAGATTATTCAGTCTGGATGTCAGCCTTTCATCTTGTGCTAAGATATGGCCCTAGAGAAGATTTTAATGTTGGTGGGGTTTTTTGAAGCTACCTAGATTTCACTTGCCCTCTTGCCATGCAAGGTCCTAATCTACTTTAAATAACAGCTATCAGAAAAATAATTATATCTGAAAACTTGTTTTATTAATCCAATGTAAGACCTTGTCATGAAAAACATAATGATCAGAATGACCATTCTACTTTATCCCAGGTTATAATCTGTAACCACATTTACAAACAGCTCCAAAGTTAAACAGTCATCCATAGAATAAAATAAATAACAAAATTATATAAACAACTGAGGCAACCTCCTTGTTTACTTTTTGCCTTAGGTGAAGATGAGAGGAAGAAGAAAAAAGAGTGTTACCTTATATCAGAGTGAAATTGTGTCTTTTTTGAGGGGTAAGGGGCACATTCTTCTGGTTGGGCCTTCCTTTGTTTGCAAAATAATTTTTTTTTTTGTAGATCTTCCTCTTGTCCCCATCCATAAATAATTTTAGTACATAGATAAATATGATGTGAATCTTTGGAATTGAACCAGTTGCAGCATAGTTCTCTAATTCTGTGCTTAATATAGTTAATATTC
This sequence comes from Pseudochirops cupreus, assembly GCA_028627135.1. Taxonomy (NCBI): domain Eukaryota; kingdom Metazoa; phylum Chordata; class Mammalia; order Diprotodontia; family Pseudocheiridae; genus Pseudochirops; species Pseudochirops cupreus. Next base: position 535,869,388 of record CM053581.1, read on the forward strand.
CTAATACAAAATGTCTGCCAACTTATTGTCATTAAAAGACCTCTAAACATTTATATAACCTGAATATAAGCACATACACACTCATTACTTTGGGGATAGTTCTTGCCCTCTTGGGCATTTCTCTCTTCTGCCTTAGTGCCTAGCCTAGTATAATGCACAAAGTAAGCACTTAATAAAAATGTTTTAAATTGAATTGATTTCTCCTTTTTTTTATTTGACTGTTTAGGACATACATGCTATATTCATTTTGATCTATGGTCCCATGATCTTATCACTCAGCTCTTTGTGGTCCTAACCACAAATACCTTTGCATTAGTAGCAACATCATCTCAAGGGAAGAGCTCTGTGACTATGACATTCTACAAGTCAGCAGTACAATAGTAATCAATTAACATATATTCACTGAATGCCACTCTACACAAAACACTGCACTAGAATTAAGAGTTACACTCTGGCTCTATATGCGGGGAGAGAAACCATTGCTTTAGTGCTATTGCTGGTATCTTCTGAAGAATTAGACTCAAAGAACATTTCTAGTGACCCATCAGATGGCCAAAGAAGAAATAAAAGAAAATGTGAAATCCCATTGGGGGAAGAGTGATGGAAAGGTCTGATAGGCTTAAGGGAGATTGCCTAAACTTGTTGTCTTGGGGAAGTGTCTTAGACTAAGTAGAGAATTATAATTCATTATAACTGTGTGTACATTAAAAGTAAATTTGACATTTATTTTCTTTAGCAAAATATGTAGACCTTTTGAAAAAAATTAATGACATATAGTCTCATTCTTAGTTTAAACCATTTTTAAGCTCTCTAATCTTATAAAAAGAAAACGTTATCATTTAAATATTTAGGACAAATAAAATTCTATTTTAATATTTTTATTAATTATATTTCATAGTACCTTACAAATCTGCCTCATAATAATGTCTTTTATCCTCAGACAATCTATTGAAAGTCCAAGTTAATCAGTTTTAAGTAATGGAACTGAGAAATAACAAGCATTCTCTTTCTTGAGGGATCACGTGAAAAATCTAAACATGAATTCTGATCAAATCCAACAGATGGCAGTGAAGTTATAAATTCATAACAGAAAATTCTCAAGATGATTTGGCCTAGTGACTAATCTGAAGCAAGGTCTACATGCTAATCATGAGTGTTAAAGTCAGCATGATTAACTTGATGGAAAGGTAATAGGCAAATATGCTTCGTGATTTTCCTTAAAAACATCTTCAGTTTTCCAAGAAATAGCATGACCATTCGAAATTCCAAGAAGTCATAAAAATAGCTCATTCTCCAACATGGCAATAAAGCAAATACAAGAAACTAAAGATAGCCACAATTGTTTGACTACATCATTTTCTCTTGTAGGCAAAATCTCCTCTATTTTCTTTGTCCTGGTAGCTGGTTCAACTTCTATATTCCTTTCTGTTCACATTATTTCACTTCTTTGATGATTCTTACAGTATCTTGTAGTATTTAGCAAGGCCAAGACTGCTAAAAACAGTACAATGTCATCTGCAAGTAGGACCAATTAGAAGACTTCACCTTGGAATTCTTTTCTTTTTAGACCATGTAGGACATTTTCCATGACAACTGCAAACACCTTTGGCAAGCACAGTCTCCCTGTTTTAAATTTTTTTCTTGCAATAAAGAATCTCTGGAATTTCTATTACAGAAAAGTAATAATCTTAACATAGGATTGAGAGACCTCTTTTTGGAGGAGAATATTGAAGGCTGGATCAGATGTTATTTTGCAATAAAAAAACAATGAACACAAGGGAATCCTGCATTTTGTACACTTTTCAATTGTGTGACTGTTAAGATTTGGTCAGTTGTAAACAATTGTCTATAAAAGTTTGAACATTCCTTTGTCGTATTTTAAGCAAGGAAGCCCTAGGTATATTGATAGATCGTTCTCAAAAACATCTTGGAAAGATGAGAAAATAAGCATGTGAGATGATAATTGGTGATGTCTTGGGTGATTTTCCCAAGCACTGGAATAATATGAGAACTTCCTCAATGAGATCCATAGCCACTTAAAAGAAATCAGTCAAAAATCACTTTAGAAAAACCAAATTCATGAAGACTGCCTACAGTCCACACTCAAAATGAAGTATTATGGGCAGTTCAATGAGTTTGTTCATTAGTACACAGATCTTGGACAGACACTGCTGATGGAAAGTAAGCTAGCCCCAGAACTGAATAGGGATGTTGTAACTGAAAGATTTAGACCATAGACTCTATTTTAATCCAATAGAGGACATTGAGTTTAATCCCCTAAACTTACACATGAAGAAACTAAGGGATGAACTTCATTTGAGGAGCTGTATAGTGATTTAAATGATACTAAGGTATTCCTTGACGCAAAACACCACTTTAAGAATTCAGCATTCTCCTGATGATGAGACTGCAGTCTCCAAAGAATCAAAATTGAAAGTGACCCAAAGGGATCTAGATCTGGTTCAAGCCATGCTTCATTTATTTCCTAGCCACATCCTCATGATCTGCCATGTTACATGGCCTAGAAACCAAGCCAAAGAGACTTACTCCTTTCATACTAGGAACTCACACCTGGGAGCCCCTATATTTTGATTTGTATATACCTTAGTCACTTACTGGGGTGCAGGGGGTATTGAAGAGGACTAACACGTCTGGTGTGAGGGCCTGTTGAGGCTGCTCAGACACCTTTGGTGTCCACTTGATTCACCCCATCTCTCACCTCACCAAGAAATTGTAGCATGTACAGTGGCCACATCCCAATAAAAAATGTTTTAGCAGATGGGCTAAACCAGGTTAAGGGTAACTGACAGGCCTCAGAATTGTCAGTGAGCTAGTGGGGTGTCTACACTAAGCATGTGAAGACTCCCCTCTGCAAAAAGGCACTTGAGAACAGTTTGTTCTAATGACCATGAAGGTGGCTGAAGCATGCACTGTGGAGCACTTAGACATTGGTCAGGCATTAAGATGCTAAAGCCATCCACTGCATCCTGTCTTGACTTCTGTCCTGCCACTGGACTTTGATGACTCAGAAAGAGAGAGAAAGGCTGTTAATTTTGTCCAACTCTGCCCCACTTAAATCCAATTCGTGCACAAGTCAAGACATCACCATGATCACAGGTGATATAATTGTTCCTCTTCAAAAACGAAGGCCAAACAACAGTCACTACCTCCATGTAAATAAATAGCACTAAAAAATAACACTATATCTATACCTCACTCCTTGGCTGACTCCTCACCAGCCGCCATACTTTTGTAGATATATCCCTTCTTTACCATCCTTGGCATTCCACTTCTGGAGTCATAATCAAATCAACTCTGTCACTGCTCTTTAAAAGGAAAATGACAATTTTCTCCCTTATAGCTCCATTTCCCATCTCTGTGATATTCCAAACCAAAATACCCTCACCTCCTCACCACTCTTCTATATGTACTGTCTCCCCTTATTAGAGTACAGGCTCCTTGAGGGCAGGGACTTGTCTTCTGCTTGTGTTTATTTTCTCAGCACTTAGCATGGTATTTAGTTTGTAGTAAGCACTTAATAAAATCCTTTCTCATTCATTCACATGGTGGACTTAAGTAAGCTGTGGCATATTAATAGTTCACATCTGTTTAATATTTTAAGGGTTTCAAAGTGCTATCTCATTTGATATTACCAATCATGACTTGTATATAAGTAATAAAGGATACTCACCTACAGTTCAACCTTTGCTCTTATCAATTTGGACGTCTCCAATGATGCAGGTAATACATGCCTGCCTATCTTATCCAACTCCTGTTTATGTCCTTCCATATGTTCACTACAAGCGGTCCAAACAATGTGGGTGGAGGCATGAAGTTATCAGTGCACCACTGAGACTGTCCACTTGTTATCCCTTGCCCTCATCGCATGTTCAGTCCATCTTCTCTTCCTATAATCACATTTCCCTGATTATTTCACAGTGGAAAAGACATTTTGTTAGAAGACAAACTTTAAGGTGGTGTTTTGCTCTCCTCGATCAAATGATTTTTTCCATAATTAAGCCACAAGAACAATGGAATCTTATATGCTTATTGTTCTCATTCATTGCATATTTCCATTGCCCTCTGTTTGGTGTTCATTTTTAATTCCTTGGAGACTGAGATGTTCCATATTTCTCAGCTACACAAACACCACCAATAGATTACTGTTATTTAAAAGATGGACTTTTGTTTCCAGTTGAAGCTTGGGATAATTAAATTTTAAGGTTCCTGAAGGCAGTCCAGTTGATGCTTCTCCTCCTGTGTAATTCTGGGTTCAGCTCATTGTCCATTTATCTGAACTACAGACAAACCCAATAAGCTATCCATGCAGCTGTGCATCCTAATCTGGTCATTACACATTCATCACACATTTGGTCTTTCCTGTGTTGGTGATCAGATCAAACTTTTTCAATCTTATGGATCTCTTTTAGAAGGTTATGCAATGTTCCAGAACTTAACACAGCTTACATAATGCCATCTATGAATGGTAACATCTGGAGAACCTCAGTGCCTTACAGGAAATCCCTTTTCAATTTGGACTCGGCACTGGATCGCCTTCATTATAGTGGCAAACTCTTTTGGTAAGCACACATCTTCCTATTTTATGCCTTACCTGATGTTTATGAGGACCATTTCTGTTACGTTTTTCAAGGAATCTTGAATGATTCTGACGTAAGGAGGGGGAGCCACCTTGTTGGAAGAAAACTAATATTTTGCTACACAAAATCAGATGCTTTTTTCATAACCAATAGTTAACAGAGAGAGCTTTTGCATTCTTTGCATCTTCCAGCCGACTTAGAGGTGGTAAAGATGTGGTCCATTGTAGATATTGTTGTTATAGCCTGACCATTTACTCATTAAAGATACCCCCAATTTGTACATATGGGAAAGTAGGCTTATAGGCTGGTGGTAATTGATGTTTTTTTCAGTTGCTTTTTTGGTAATTAATAAGGTGTGAGTTTTTCCCCACATCTTCGATATCTTTTGATACTTGAAATACCTTGTGAATAAGTCCTTTAATATCCTCATAACTGCACTGCCCCAAGAACAAATATCTATGTAAAACTGGTCCAACATAGCTGCTGTTACCCTCTTTGCTCTCTTTAGTACCATTTCTCCTTCTTCTATAAGCATATCTAGGACAGGGAAGCTAGAGTCCAAGTATGGTAGCTTGATCACATGACACAAGTAGAGGTCTTGACAGTGAAAATGTAGCTGTTTCTGTTGAGTTTTCTTGGCAAAGACACTGGAGTGTTTTGCCATTTCCTTCTCCACCTAATTTTATAGATGAAGACACAGAGGCAAACAGGGTTAAATGATTGGCCCAGGATCACACGGCTAGTAAGTGCCTGAGGCCAGATTTGAACTCAGGAAGATAAGTCTTCCTGACTCCAGGACCAGAACTTTATCCACTGTGCCACCTGGCTACCCTGATAATGAAAACAGTTTGCTATAAAAAAAACTCTTTACAGATCTTTTCCAATCGTCTTATGTTTTGGGTCCATGTTCCGTTTCTATCCTTAAAAACACCAATGAAGACTTTGATCAGTTGAATCTTTTGCCATGCCTCCTTTAAACTTGTTTTGCCCTCTACTTCTATTAGATAATGCTGTGAATTATTCTCCTAAGACTTTACAAATGAGTTTATATTCTAAATTAGTGCTGCCTTGGCTGCCCTCTCCCATTTGGCAAGAAAGTCAAGCATTTGCTGAATGAGGTGCTTTTTATTATCTTTTGTTCCTGTGTCATAAAAATTAATTTACGTTGACTAAACTTCTCTATGAAAGCACTGTAATTGGTGTAGATGCCGTGAATGCTGGTATCTATGAAATCTCAAATGTCATGTCTAGGCAGATGACTATTTATCATGATATATGAGCTATTTGTCCAGCTCTGACATCTCTCCTGACTTCTCGTCCTGTATTTCCAACTGCCCATTGTATATTTTTAACTGGATGTCCTATAAATGCCTTAAACTCAATGCATTCGAAACTAAATTCAATGTCTTCCCCTAAACCCTCCCCTCTTCCTAACGTCCTTGTTACTGTCAGTGGTATAACCAACTTCCCAATTACCCAAGCTCAAAATCTAGGTATCATTCCCAACTGCTCACTCTCTCACCCCCATATATTTAATCTGTTGCCAGGTCCTGCCAATTTTAGCTTCATAACATATCTCATATAAGCCCCCTTTTTCTTCTTTGACACCACCATCTTGGTACAGGCCATCATCAACTCACTCCTAGATTATTGCAAAAGCCTTCTGGTTGATCTCCATGCCTCCAGTCTCTCCCCTCTCTCCACTTGAGTTTTCAAAGTGATCTCCTCAAAGTTCAGGTCTGACCATGGCACCCCCTATTCAATAAACTCCAGTGCCAACATCATTTCTTCAAAGACCAAATGTATTACCTTATGTTTGGCTTTGAAAGCCCCTTATAACCTCCCTCCCTCCTACTTTTCCAGTCTTCTTATACCTGACCTCCACTTCATACACTCTGTAATCCAATGATGCTGGTCTCCTTTCTATTCCTCACATAAGAAACTCCCTCTCCAGATTCCATGCATTTTCACTGGCTTTTTATCTTACCTGAAATTGTCTCCCTCTTCATCTGTACCTCCTGTCTTTCCTGACTTCTTAAATCTTAGATAAAATCTCACCTTCTGAAAGAAGTTTTCCTGATCCTCCTTCACCTTAGTGCTTTCCCTCTATTATCTCCAACTTATCTCATACATATGATATATGCGCAAATATAATACAAACAGATCTATATCTTCTGTCTTGTTTGTGCACAGTTGTTTGCATGTTGTTTCCTTTATTAGACTGTGAGCTCCTTGAGAGCAGGGACAGGGTTTGTTGGGCCTTTCCTTATGTCCTCAATTTTTAGTGCAATGTCTCACACATAGTTAAGTATTTAATTAATGTTTCTCTACTTGACTTGACAAGCAAATGATACTTTTCCAGAACAACTTCCCACATGCTACACTGGCGCCAAACACAGAATATTAACAGGCCTAGAGGAAGTCCTGTGGGATATTGGAACACTTATAAGATGGTGTGGACAAGAACCACACAGGAGGAGAAGGTGTGGGTAGGCTGTGATCTCCATTAGTATTCACATCCATGAAACTACAGATATTTAGAAATATTATTATTTTTGTCTATTGAGTCTTCAACATATTAATTTTGCCATTTCTCTAGTCTCACAGTTTTTATTTCTTCAAATCAGAAAACGGGAAACAGGACAGATTTAATGGAAAGAGATTACCAATCTTCAGAGTTTGTGGTATGATTTGTAGTTATAAAGCTCCACCAAGCAGGATTTTAAAAATACACTGTTTTAACATGTGTGACCCTAGAGGTCTTTCTCCTTCAAAATACTTCCTCCAAAAAACTATCCAAAATTCAAGGTACCAAATTTTGTTTGGTTTCTGCAAAAATGCATGTCACAAGAACTCATCAATGTTTCTTTTACCCAACTCGTCAGAAACGTAGAATTTCAAAGCAAGATATTCAATCAAACATGTAGCAAAATAAATGAGAAGGAAATTTTCCCCATAAGATTATACCCTTCCACAGCTTCCCACACCACTGTGAAAATGCACATAGGAAGCGACCAGGAAACATGTAAGGAAAGGACATGAACATGGCAGAAAAAGGCATATACATGGGGAACAAGTGATAGCAGGAGCAGCTCCCCCTTCTAGGGCTCATCCCAATGGGAAACTACCTCCGTGGTACCACAGAACCACAGACACCATTTGGCTGAATGGGTGGCACCACTGAGTTGCAGGCTGCTGAGCTAGGTTGTGGCACCATGATGCTGACCTAATGTTCTGTTGTTCTGCCCCCTGCAGGGCTGTTTTTTGTTTCCATCTGCTGCTCTCTGCTCTCTCCTTCTGGTAATCAATGAAACTGCTATTTGTGCACGTGTGTGTGTGTGTGTGTGTGTGTGTGTGTGTGTGTGTGTTTCCTTCTTATTCCCATAAGGGAACAGGCATCAACTCTTTTGTACATAGGCTCAAAGGCATTCATTTGTAATTTAAACTAGAAAGCCATAGCCAACTTGCCAGCCAGTCCTTAAGACTCATTTCAATTTATATTTTTTAAAATAACTTTAATATTGTCTGAGATGCAACTCCCTAGCCCTAATCTGCTATTTAACTAAAAGAGAAAAAAATCCTTTGTACAGCCATGACACCAATTGTGGTTCATGTACCTAAGGAGCAAAAATATAAGGGGATGGATGGATGGAGTTTGTGACCTTTGTTCTACTTCCCTGCTGGTAACAAAGTCACTGTTCTTCCTATACATGTGTATGTCACCCAATAAAATGTAAGTTCCTTGTTGGCACAGATGGTTTCACTTTTTGACTTCACATCCACAGCCAGCCACAATGCCAGGCACATAGCAAACACTTAATAAATGTTTGTTAATTGGGTGATTCAGTGATTTTTTTCTGTACTAAAAGTAAGTATGATTTTGTAATGTTCTTACACACTGTTGGGTTTTTGACTCACTCCCACTCCTTTTCTGTGTATTGCCCTTCTCTCCCACCCCTGATAAATAGGACCAGGAGAAGAGAGGTTGGCATACCTTTTCTTTTCATACCACTATTACTCATATCAATGACTATCCTCCTTTAAAGTTCACTGCTTCTATCCTGGTTGTTGTCATCTATGGACCTCCATGTCACACTCTTTCTTTTTCTTCTACAGCAAGTTCAGTACTCGGCACACAGTCTTCTCTATTCTAAACTCCGTCCCCTCTAAATACCCTGGCCTGACTTCTAAATTCCTCAGCCTCGAGTCCCATGATCTCTATCTTCAGTCTACTTCACCCACTCACAGGAGTGGTCATATTTTAGCTCCCCCAGCCCCAGCTTTCAGCATTTATTCATTCAGATTTGCTTGAGGTGCTCTAATTTCTAGTTACAGCTCTAGCAAAAGAGAATACTGGTTGTGGCATGCTGAATTTCAACTAAGAATGCAACTCCAGATCAAGGTCTCACTCTCTGAAAACTTCCCACAACCTCTGGCTGGACTCACACGAGAGGTCTCCCAGGAATCAGGGAAACAACTTGCCTCCCACACCTCTGATCAAGTCTGGACTGCTGGGTTTGTGTCTTCTGTTAACACCCAGGTGTGTCTTTCCTACCTGTGTCAGGGCTTCCCACTGGTCTTGAAACTCCTCTAAAGAGCCACATTGTCCCTATGGCTGAGTCTCTCTGGGTTTAAATGAAGATGGCTAATTATATTACCCAGGATTGTTTCCTTCAACTTTCAGGATATTGGAATGGGACTGGTGGTGAGTGGCAGGAAAGAGAACCAAGTCTTCCCCAGATGCCATACTGGGAAGAGAAATTGTTTCAGTCCTTTATTAACTAAGGTATTTAAATTTTAGAATGATTGGCATCGTTGTAACTCAGCACATACTTACAAAGGTTAAGAACCATTTAAATGTATTTTTATAGAGATTAAACAAATTGAAGCTACTGATAATGGGATTAGAGACAGCGATGGGGAGAGGCAGAAACAAGCATTTATTAATTACTTACTATGTGCCAGGCTTTGTACTAATAAGCATTTCACAAATATTATATTTGAGGTGATACAACTTATGACATTTCATTTGATTTCTAGGTTGTTCATATAGATTCAGACTTGCTTACAATAAACTCACGAGATTCATTCAGACTAACTTGCAAATTAAGTAATATACAAAAACTCAGCTACTCATTAATTCATTCATTTAAGGAGCATGAATTCAGTATCCATTACATGCCAGACACTGTGCTCAGTGCTAAGAATTCAAAGACTAAAACAAACAATGCCTGCCCTCAAGGGGCTTGAGTTCTTCTGGGGGAATATAACATATGCACAGAGAAGTAAATAAAAATGTGAACAAAATAAATGCAAAGTAATTTGGGGGGGAGGGGAGACATTAGTCACCTGGGAGACATCACAACAGGTTGCATGTAGATTTTTTAAGGGTCGGGGGAGGTGGATTAGAGAGGATAGAATGCATTCCAAGCATGCAGCATAAGCCTGTAATGAAGGCATTTAGATAGGAAATGAAATGTCTTGTCTAAGTAACAGCAAGTGGTTCCAGTTTGGCTGGAACACAGAGCAAACAGGAGAGTAATGTGCAATCAGCTTGCACAGGTGAGCTGGAGTCAGAGAGTGAAAGGCTTTAAATGCTGAACTGAGTAATTTGCATTTGATATTTGGAATGATAGGAAAGCACTGGGGCTTCTTGAGTGCTGGAGTGACACAGGCAGATTTGTGTTTTAGGAAGATTAGCTTAGTAGCTATGTGGAGAAGGATTGGAGAATGGAGATAGGGAGCTAATGCAGTGGTAGAGAAAAGTGTTGATTAAGGCTTGAAGTGACGTGGAGGGTTTGGCTATGAATAACAGGACAAGATATATGGTAGAGGAAGAATTTGCAAGAGTGGCTGGCAGCTATAGGAGAGCAAAAGAAAGAGGAAGGTTCAAAGATAATTCTTAGTTTGCAGACATAGATGTCTTCAATAAATATAGGGAAGATTGAAAGAGGAGAGAATTTGCGAGAGAAAGACAAGTTCTCTTCTGGTCCTGCTAAATTTGACATTTACTTGAAAATGTCCCACAATTAGGAGTAAAGTGCAGAACAGAGACTAGGACTGGATATAGAGATCCGAGAGACATCTGGTGATCCCGTGGTTGCTGGTGAGGAAGGAGAAAGACATAGAGAGAGACTCAGGCAGAACCTTGGAAAGGAGGGACATGAATGATGATCCAACCAAGAAGAATGAGTAGCAGCCTGAAATTTAAGAGAAGGAACAGAGCTCATTGTTATGAAAAACCTAGGTAAAAGAAAGTATAAAGGAGAAAAGATAGCGTCAAATGCTTCCAAGAGGCCAAGAAGGACAAAAGCTGAGAAAAGACCAGCCATATCTGACATTTAAGAGATCACTGGTCACCTTGTAAAGGGCAGTTTCAGTTGAAAGATATGTATGGAAGCCAGAGTATAAGAGAATCAGGGAAAAAAAGTGAAGAGAAGAAATGGAGAGGAGTTTAAATGTCTTTTTTATGGCTGAGTAAGGGATTACAGATATAGGAAGACAGCACGAAGGAATGGTATTATGAATTGGAAGGGTTTTTTTAAGGCTGGGGGAAAACTCAGATATTTGTAAGCAGCAGAGAAAGAGCCAATCGATAGGAAGGGGTTTAAACTAAATGATTCTGGGGACAAACTTCCAGAGGAGAAGGAAGAGAATAGAATCATGGACATAAAGTAGAGGTATTGGTGATGAGAAAGGCCACCTTTTCATCAAAATCAGAACAAAGGAGGAGAGGATGGAATATGTTGTTAAAAGATTTTGAGATATAGAATAGGGGAGAAGTGAGAACTTAGTATCAATAACCTCTAAATATGAGAAATGATCTGCTGAGAGGGAAGTGTGAAGAGATAGTGTGAGAAGCTTGACAAGAGAAGAAAGGTTTGGAACAGCCATTGTAGGAGATGCAAAGACTCAATTATGGAAGAATAAATGGATTGCCTGGTGTTGTGAGGATCTGGCTGAAATGAGATAACAAATTTGCAGCAGAATCAGTCAGCATGGCTGTGTGACTTCTTCCAGAACTACTCCACAGCATGTGAGTAAAGGTGGAGAAGCTGAATTGTGGTAGTGGGGGTGGGAAAGTAATCCAAAATTTGGGTTTGGTAAAGGATAAATGATTATAGATTAAGGAGTAAGGATTTCAATGAAGAATGCAGTGTAAAGCTGAAATGGTTAACTAGAGGCTCAAGATTGGGAAGAGAGGAGAATTAAGTAAGTAAGGATACAGAATAAGGACAAGGGACTGATAAAACACTGAGAGATAGGGATACTGGAGATTATTTTGAGGACAAATAATAAATAGAGCAGTAGAGCATGGGGAAAGAAAGAAGGAATTTTAGAGTTCTTGGGCATTGAAGCAGTGATGGTGAGATCTAGTGGAGATGGTGAGATGGCCATTCTTGTGGGTGGCAAAGGTTCACAGTGAGGGTTGAGGGCATGGCAGTTGAAGAGACTGATGAACCAGAAGGTCAGAGTGTTTGAGAGGACATTGATAAGTATATGGAAGTAGCCAAGGATGAGGGCAGCGAATGGAGGGGAGAGGGAGACTGTGAGCCAGGTACTAAATTTCCTGAAAAAGGAAGGAGAATGATTTGGGGATGGAGGTGATTGCCATCAGCATTTGGAGAGTGCTATCTATCTGAATCAAGAGGACTTCAAAGGAGAAAAAGTTAAGTGTTAATGGCAGAGAAATGGTGTGGAAGAGGCAGTGGGGAACAAGTATACCTACACTTCTTCAAGGGATAGTGAGAGAAGGTACCTCTAGTACTGAAGGAGATGAAAAAGGTTTACAACTCTCTTTAGGAGGTAGGGTGAGGCCTGGGGAGAGTGAGGGAGCAGGGAGGGAAAGGGGAGAGCAGGAAAGTCTAAGCTAGAGGAGGGAAGGAGCTCAGGAGGAAAAGAGGAAGGGAAATGGAAAGAGTATGGTCTTTGGAGTCAAAGGACTTGGCTTGGAATCTAGTTCTGCTACAGTTTAGCGTAATCTAGGCTCTCTGGGCCTCAGTCTCTCATCTGTAAAATGTTGGGATTGGCCTCTGAGGTTCCTTCCCACTCTAACTCTATAATACTAAGTTTATTTAAAATACTAAAACAGGGAATCTCAAAGGCATAACAGGACAGGCCAGAGCTGGCTAGGGACCAGTGAGGGACCGGACTGTGGTGGACAGTGATTAGAAAACCACGGTTGATATCAAGAGAAGGGGGATGACTTTTTCTTAGGCAACCAACTTCCATTTTCCTGGTTTTAGGAGAAAAATAGGTAGGTGTTTGCTAGCCATGTTCACTTATGGCATATGATGATGAGAACCAGGAAATAAAGAAACAATGGCTTCTGAGCAGCCAAAACACATACTGCAAACTCCATGTACTTTCATTTATAGGGGGAAAAAAAATCGTACGTAGGCCTTCACCCAGAACATTTTTCGTTTTACTCTGTGTATAACTCTAATAAGTCTGGCCATTGGTTTCCCAAGCCCTAACAAATCAGGAGTAAAAAATGAGAAGAGGAGAGTGGTGGTCTGACAGGACTGAGGAATTATAGCCAAGAGGGAGGCAGAAAACCTGGGTTTACAAACAACACAGAAAAAACAACAAAAAAAAACAAAACATGGGAGGTTCAGGAAACTGAGCGTGTGGCCCTCAATTTTCTTAGAGGCATTGCTGTGTTACAGCCCAGCTCCATGATCAGTGTTCCCAGCGATGATGGCAGCAGATCACCAACAGGTTAAACATTTAAGGCTGGAGATAATTCTGTTTCCATTCACAATAATTATACTGTAAAGAGGAAACAAACTTTGATGCTTAAGTGTATCTGGAAAATGAGGCCACAGAGAAAGAACTCAGGGCTTTGTTACCGTCATTGTTTTTACTCCATCTACTCCATTTACATTGTTTTACTCTATCAATGCTATCTCTAAAATTAAGTTCTAGATAATAAAGCCATTTTACAAACCTCCTACTAAAGTCCTATCCCCCCATTTTATGGCAAGGTGGTAATTCTGTGCTCTTAATAAGGTTGGAATTTAATCTTTTAAAAATCACAGTAGAAAAGGATTTTTAAAAATTAAAATAGCATTTCTTTTCTGGTTTTGATTCCATTATTCATTTTTTGTTATTGTTCAGTTGTTTCAGTGATATTCAAATCTTCAGGACCCCATTTGGGGTTTTCTTGGAAAAGATACCGGTGTTATTTGCCATTTCCTTCTCCTCACTTGACAGATAAGGAAACTGAGGCAAACAGAGTGAAGTGCCTTTCCTAGGATCACACAGTAAGTGTCTGAGGCCAGATCTGAACTCAAGAAGATGCATCTATCCACTGTGCCACCTTGCTGCCCCCACATTATTCATATCACATTAGATTTATGTTACAGGATGAATTTATGAATTAGCCATTCTAAAGGGCTTGTTAGGAGGCCTTTATATATTAACGAGTTAATATTTTTGTTTTTATTACTCTTGTTAAATCTCAATAGTGTTCCACCCTTATAACATAAAATTTAGCAAAATTATGGCTCAATTTAGTGTTTTCCTGATATTTTTTTTTTATCAATTCAAGTGACAATTTATACAAATTTTTGTCAGGGGTGTTAGAATTTTGACTAAGCTTAAATAGTTTAGAAAGTGAGGAGTAATGGCAGATATATAGTTAGCCCTTATTCATAACCCATCTCCCTTACCCGAAGAAGGAACACAAGGAATCAGAAAGAATAATGGATAATGAGTTAAAATGAATAGTAGCAATTAGGAATATGAAAGAACAAAGCCTGATCCAACAGATGAGAAATTTATGTTATAGTACATTATCTTATTTATTTTCATTAGAATTTAAATATGAAAGAAAAGTCAAAAAAATATAGTCCTCTTTTTCATTTTATGCACAATGATTATAAAACATTACAAAAAAGATTATATAAATGACAGAATCTCCAAAATGAGTAGGCCTAAGCTGAATGGAAAAGCTAAAAGGAAAACTGTTATTTCAAGAATTAGCCCATGGCCAGTTTTCTATGAATTTCTTGAAATCTTTGTAATGATAAAATCCAGGACAGCTTTTATCACATCAGGATGTTTACTCATGATCCCTTAGAAAAGCTAGATAACTTTTTGGTACCTCTGGTACCCAACTGCACCAATGTGAAAATCTTGAACTTTTAGAAAATATGTTCTTTTAAAACAACTATTTACTATGATATGGTATTCTGGGAAGGTTTGCATGTCCTTGAAAAATAATGATGAATATTAATTTGAGAAATGACTAAACATGTCAAAGATTATTAATGGGACCGTTCTTTTTCTTTGATGGTATGTATTTTTTGCCACATTAAATTTTGTTATTCCACTTAGCTATTACAAAATTTGTCTAGGAGAAATGGAAAGACAAAAAATTGGGGAAAGAGAAGAAAAAGTCGAATAAGAAAAAGAGAGATGGTATGTGTTAGAGGGACATTTTTTTTCTAAATTAAAAACATTCATTTTTAGTAATGCTATCACCAAAGAAATATTTTTGTAAAAAATTTCTGGTTCTGGTGCCAAATAGATAAATTATTATATTCTTCAAGAATTTCCTGAAAATAACTTATATAATGTTTTATAGAACAATCTTGGTATCCAGAGGCTGATTCCTAGAATTGGCACTGGCATTTATCTAGAGGACATTCTGTTAACATCTTGATTTATTTCTAGTTTTTCAGGATTATTTCAAAAAAGTTTGATTTTTATTTGTCTTTTGACTGGCATTTACCATTTTGCCTGAATCAAATGGTCTTCACAAATTCACCAAACCAGAAAGTAGGGATTTTTCAGTGCCACCAGAAATTTTTTTAATGACTCATTATGCTTTTATAAGTGATCTGCAGGGACTGGGCTACAACAGACCACCTGGGAAGAATAAGAAAATTACTTTGAAATGAAAAGATGGTCATTGGGACGACCTGCAGGGCCAAATAGTCAAGTGACAAATAAGGGCACAGGACCTTGAGGCTTACTTTGCATTGGCTTGATTCCCTGTTGTCAGATTAGCCAGCGCCATAGAGGCCGCTTCTTTAATGTCATCATTTTCACTTCTCAGCAACTGGACTATCTGTGGGATCCCTTTAAAAACAGAGATAAAAAATGTAAATTATAAGAAAAAAAGAAAAAAAGTAAATTATAAGACATGAGAGGATAATACCCTGAAGAAGGAAACAGCTAACCCCTCCAGTATCTTTGCCAGGAAAACCCCCAAAATGAGTCACAAAGAGTCGGAAACAACTGAAAGCAACCACACAAGTATTGGTGTTTAATATTATATTTCATATTACCTTGAGTGTTGAAAAACTCTTTGCTGGCCAAACTCTCAGACATTGCTGAAATCACCTCGGCAGCTGCAACTTTTGTTCCATCATTTTCAGCGCCCAAAAGGGTTATGAGACATTTCTCCACCTCTTGTTCGTGTAGAATTTTTCTATTTTCAGCTTTTTATAAATAAAAATAAAATTACTTTTTTAAAACTGCTACAAGGGATCAAGGAGCAGGCTATTAATGGGAAAATAAGCACCATCACCAAAGTGAATTCTTCAAGAATGTGAGAATGTTACTTTCAACATTAGTGACAAGAGACTAAAGAATAGAGAATTTTTACCTATTTAGCCCTTTAAGCCAATGAACTTATTCACACTTCATAGTGTTAGAGAATATAATCTTTTCTAATGTTGTCATCATGGAAATCATCCTTTAATAAAGAGGCTAGTAAGCCACCAATTATAGACTGCCAATCAGAGGGTCAATGTTAAGAAGCAAAAACAAAAAAACTGGCTCTCTGAAAAAAAACAACACGCATGATACATTTTCATATTTAATCTACATCATTGATATATTCTCCATTCCCTTTTAAAGTGTAAACAATCAGCAAAACAAACCAAGCTCTGATTTGTGCCATAGGCCAATTTTCAAGGGTATAAATGCTCACACTGAAAACAACAATCAATTCCTTCGATCAGGTGTGAGTTAACTCCAGTACACCCTCAACAACTTGATGGTTATTTAAAGGATACTTGGGGGCAAGGGAGGGAGTCCAGATCTATGTTTTCATCCATTTAGGAAATTCCTGGTAAAGAAAGTCTCTACCCACCTCCTCCAGCTACCGATGAGAGTATGGCAATACTGTCTGTAATACATGCTTTCAGAGAATTGTATGAGGCTACCAAGAGGTTAAATGACTTGCCCAGAGTCTCACAATATATTTCAGAGGCAGGACTTTTGAACCCAGGTGTTCCTCATTTCAAGATTAATCCTCTATTCATTACACTGTGCTAACTCTTGATTATTGTTGCAGTTTGTCCCTGGTTCTTGAGGATGACCATGATATCAAGGACGTGATGCCATGACATGCAAGTGAATTGGATTTAAGTGAGGGAGGGATGTGCAAAGTCACCAGCCTCACTGACTCCTCTGGAGTCATCTAGTCCAGTGGCCAGATATCCATTAGGACAACTGGAGATGGCTGGAGATGGATGCAGTGGGGGACATTGGCCTTTTCAATCTAAGGTCTTTAACAGGTCTCAGTTTGACTGAGGCAGCACCCATTCAGTGATTAAGGCTTAATAAAAATGAGGCAAAGAATGACCCCTTTTTAAAAAAAAATTGATCTAAGAGGGGAAGACCCTTAGGGTTTCTGGCCAAAATAGAAAGAATTGTTATTTACATACATTCTGAGAAAGCAGCAAAAGATCAGACCAACCTAAGAAAAAATATAATGGATGGTGGAAGTTTTAATAAAACTTAACGTGACAGAATTGTTTTTATTTTTATATACATACATACCTCACAGACCACTTATTTCTCAGTTTGGGCACTCCCACAATTAATACACACCTTAGTAGATGGTTTTCATTGCTTATTGTGGTATAATAATTCATCACTCTATATTTAACCTGAATGATTGGTCTGCTTGGACTCAGCTACACTGGACCTCAGAACACTGAAATATAGTTTGTGCTCTAAGGCTTTTCCAGCTTGATGAGCCCTAGCAGAGCTAACATTCTACTGCTGTGACTTTGGAGATCCTAGGGTCATGTTCAGATCAGGTAAGAACAGGAAGTTAGTGGAAGACAGAGCCTGAAATCATTATTTATAATGATAAGTGGGAATTAAAATAATGAAAACATTAGCTTTAATTGAATAAAAATAAAAGGCCTTTATGTATATCTATGTATATAACATAGATGTATGCATATATGAACAAGCATTTATTAAAGGTCTATGTAATGTTAATGGGAGTTGAAGATCTTCCCCACCCATTAATAGGCCTCGCATGGAGCCCAACAAGAGAAGCTTGATTAGGGGAGGCTTGCTTTTCAGGAAGGCCCACACCTTTTGTTACTTTGTAATTAGGCAGTGGGTCACAAGGGTTATGGTACCCTTTGACCCTGAAAAAGTGTATATATACTCTGAGGTTAGCATTTTGCTTTGGGGCTTACTCATGGGAAGAGCGTTCAAGTGATATAGCCAGATGAGATTCCAGGTAGCCGTTAAGGAGCCCCTCCCATTTTGAAAACCCAGATGTTGGGGCTTCTCTCTCTGTTAACTATGTATTTATATAATAGTTAGACAGTTGGATCTGTCTACTGATTTGTGATGTATGTATTATTTGGTCAGACAGTTAGAAGCCCTGTCTGTTGGTCTTTATGCTATTATTTCTGCTTGTAATTTCTGTTTGTATTTTTTTCTGAAATTCAGGGTGCTGACTTTTTCCCCTGAACTAGGTAAATGATATATATGTTTGATTAAAGTAAGATTGTTGGCTCTTTTTGAGTTGCTTTCCTTTAGAAAGGCAGATCAAAAAACTTGTGCTAGCAGCCCTCCTGGGTATGCTAGGGTGATGATTGTTACAGCTTATTATGTGCCATTTTCCGTATTAGATGCTAGGGATACAAGTAAAAAGAATAAAAATATTTTTCCCCCAAGGAGTGTGTATACACACACACACACACATATATATATATATATATATACACACACACATATGGATATATATATATGTACATATATGTATGAAGAGAGAGAATATGGATATGTCATAATCTTCTAACCTAGTCACAGAAAACCAGAATGAGAAATACAAATATGTTTTCCCCTAAACATCAGATATTTTCCTTTTTCTATCTTTGCCTTTGGATTTGGCTGGATTTATTATAAATAAAAATAAAATTAGTAAATAAACATGGTAAAGTAATTGAATCAACTTGAAGTAGAAAATTATCAAATACCACATTAACTATTTTTATCTTCTATAGCTAATTCTAAGTCATTTAATTCCCATTTTATCAAAAGCATGTGTTGGGCAAAAAATTGTTGAGTATATTATGCTTTAAATGCCCTAGAGAGGTACAGGAGACTGGTTTGACAGGTAACAGAGTTCACAGTTGGTCTGTTTCTTACCAATTTAATTAATTATTTTTTGTAAAGTTTGGTCATGGGTTTGGATACTTCATAAATTAACGTCTAATAAAATAAATTTATATCATAAGAGAGGGGTGCCTAATTATGTTTAATAATAAACTACTATATAAAAGACAGATCTTTCAGATTCAAAAAATCTTAACAATTCATGATAAGAATTACATGAAGAAATAAATTTCATTTTAAAAAAGTATTCATTTCATTTTAATTTAATTTTAATTCAAAAGTACTATTTTATTTTAATTCAAAAGTACTATTGAAGATTTTTTTCTGAAACTACCGGCAACTAAATATTATTTTTGGTTAATAAATGCTTTCTTTCCTTTTACAATGATTAGCTATTCACATGCAACAATAGTCATCTTTTTAATAGACAGTTAATGTCTTTGACCCTGCACTCATCTGAACATAATGAACCAGAAAGAGTAGACATCATATGGCCAGTATAGTCTTCTTCTGTTTAGGAAATTCAAGCCGCTAATTAATGAACTGTGCCTCCTTGTTCTATCCTTTTAATCTTTTAACCTCTCAATTTAAAAACTGAACTCAACCTGTCAATAAATATGTTTAGTTTTTAAAAATCCATATTTAAACATTTGAATCTTTAATAAATTCACCCCCAAAACACAGCATTAGGAAGATTCCATCTAACCATAATATTTGATCTGAGGAGTTATGTTCACAAAGTACTGCATGACGTATCTTTATCAAACTTTTCCAACAGACATCTACCAATGTCACTTTTTCAAAAATGGCACCTTAACATCCATTGTCAATAGAACTAATTTAGGAAACTGGCTTTATAGTAGGTAACTGTTACACCCCCAAAATAGTACATATATAATTATTGGAGAGGTAAAAAAAATCATTTAAATCAATATCGCAGGTAATTAGTTTCCCAACCCTGCTGGGAATGTTCTAAAAATCCAGCTGTGTTCACCAAACCTCAAAAGTGCAGACTGCTGTGTGGTTATAACAGATTTTAAAGATGAAAAAAACATATTAGCTCAGTACTTCGTTGAATTCCTACACCAAGAGAAGCATTTACATTTTAATTACAGAAACAGTGAAGATGCATATGTGAGGTAAGCTGTTAGTACAGTAATGAACCTTAAAACAGTGTTTTTTAGTGCTACTTTAAAAAAAAACCCTGAAATTTTGTCGTCACAGAAACTTTTGTTCGGACTAATTTTCTTTCCCATTCCAAGGAGCCGATATCGTGTCACCTTCATCCCTAATGCCAAGTTAATGTGAGTCCATAAACCTAGCTGGGAGCAGTGTAATGAACTCTTTCATCCTCCTGGTGTAAGGTCAAAGGCTTAGCAATCTTAGTTTTACACATGGTGAGGATATGTAACTTTGTCACTCACCTCAGTTGAATTTCCTGTTTCATAGCCGCTATTTAAGAAATGTTCCACATATGCTTCTTGGCATTGGGGATAAGAGGAGGGAGTAGGAGTTGGGATTTCATCAGCATGGGGGATTCCCAGTGTGGAAACTCCTTCCAAAGACTGGCGATTCATCCACACTTTGTAATGAGGGCGTGTCGTGTATTTATATAGAGTTTTATGTGATTGCATTTGATCTTCACAATGACCCTACATACTAGATGCAGAATGGCAGTTAAGTGCCACAGTGGGCCTAGAGACAGGAAGATTCATTTTCCTGGGTTCAAACCTCAGACACTTCCTAGCAAGTCACTTTGACCCTATTTGCCTCACTTTCCTCATCTGTAAAAAAGGGCTGGAGAAGGAAATGGCAAACTGCTCCATTATCTTTGCCAAGAAAAACCCAGATGGGGTCATGAAGAGTCAGACATAATTGAAAGACGACTCAACAACAGGAACAAAAGTAGGCGTGGTAAATTTTCCCCATTTTACCAATAAGGAAACTGGAGCTGGGAGAAGTTGAGTGACTTGGTCAGGGTCATACAGCTCGAAAGTGTCTGAAGTGATATTATGAACACAAGTGTTCTTGACTCCACGTCCAATGTTCTAGCCCCACCACTCCCCACCCCAACACATCACCCAGTTGCCTCTTAGAGACAGGGTCTGCCAAGATCTATGTCCTTGGCATTTTCTAGGGTTCAAGATAGGGATCCACATACAAAAGATGGTAAATGTTTTTGTGTTTCTGGTACTATTTATTATTGACATTTTTCAGGTGTGATTTAGTTTTACATTTTGACTTTTGAGTTTGTCATATTAGGACTTGCGAGGGATAGGACTAGCTAATCAATCATCAAGCATTTGTTAAATGCCTACTGTGTGCTAGGCACTGTGCTGGTGCCAGGGATAGAGAGACAAGAATGAAGTTGTCCCTGATTTCAAGTGGCTTATTTGGGGCGTTTAGGGAGGGGAGAACAAAACATACACCTATAAATAAGTACAAAGTAATAGCTACAGTTGGAGGGTAGATTTCTGGAGGGATCAGGAAGGTGGCATCTGAGCTGAGCTTCGCAAAAAACCTGGGAGTTCTAGAAGTGAGGAATGCATTGGAGGCCTAGCAGGCATCCATTGAAGAAGTATTTTAAGGGTTTTAAATGCCAAACTGAAGAGTTTGTATTTTATCCTGGAGGCAACAGAAAACACTGCAATTTTTTTAATATGGGCAGGTCTGTGCTTCAGGAATATCTATTTGGCAGCTGAGTGGAGGACAAATTAAGAGAGGGGGAAAAAAGGAAGGAAGGAAGGGAGGGAGCGAGGGAGGAAGAAAGAAAGGAGGTAAGGGAGGGAGGGAGGAAGGGAGGGAGGAAGGAAGGAAGGAAGGAAAGAAGGGACGGAAGAGGGAGAGAGGGAAGGAAGGAAGCATTTATTATATGTTTACTATGTGCCAGACACTGTGGAGTCTTTACAAATGTCTCATTTGGTCCTCACAGCAACCCTTAGTTGAAGGAACCAAGGCAGACGTAGGTTAAGTGACTTATCCAGGTTCACACAGCCTGTAAAGTATCTGAGATGAGATATGAACTCAGGTCTTCCTGACTTTAGGCCTAGTTCTTTATCCATTGAGCAACCTAGCGATCTTAGGGAGATAAATTAGAAGGCACAGCAGGAAAAACTGGAGTTTAGCTAAAGTGACAGAAAAGGAAGACAAGGGGTGAAAATTATATGGTCACTTCATAGAGGGAAGATCAGGTGGGCATCAAAGTCAAAGTAGGAAGACTGAGTCCAGAGTCCTAGAGCTCTTTCAGCACAGGAGTATACACAGGTCTGGGAAGGCAAACAGAGTCCAAGGTCTACAAAGACCAAGAATAACAATTAGTTCAACAAGAAAGGCATGAAACAAGAAGTTGTGACCTCTGATTCCACAGCACAGGGCAGAGGCTTTCTGCATTCTCCAGCCTACCCCACCCCGTTTTTCTGTTTCCTGTATAGAGTTTGTCGTTGGCTTCCAGCTTGGAATGTGACTACAGAAAGATGAGAAGACTAGAGATGAAGACTGGGATAAGGGAGATTAGGCATCTCTCACAGAGGCTCAGAAAGGATAATGTAGGGTTATCCTGCCACTTCTTTGGAGACTTGTTGGCATAGGCATTTGTAAGACATGGCTCTTTGTGGAAACATGCATCTCATGTGTTTACTGGGCTGATAAACATCACTAAGAATCCTGGCTCATTCAAAGGCAGCACCTTGGGGCAGTAAGAGCTGAGGATGCTATGTGTAGATGTATCTCCTAGAGCCAGGTACTTGATAAAAATATGGGCCCCTATCATTGGGGTCCATCAAAAAGGGCACTCACACAATTGAGCAGCAGGGACTATAAGAGCCAGAGGAGAAGAACTCCTCCACATTGGTTTTGGTCTCCATGATTTCCACACTTCCAGTGTGAAACTCCCAGAGTTGTGTTCCCTTAAGCTCTACCCTAATGCCACCATTCTACCTACTGTCACTATGGGACCAATGAAATCACTCATCGCAGGTCATTTGGTCTGTTTTTCCAATCCTGGTGACTCTCTGATAACTAACGATCGTACTCCCCAACCTTGTTTTCAGGTAAAGCAGAATGTGGCATTAGTGTTGGGGGACAGTACCACTTGGCACTTAGAATTCAGATGCACATTTTTTAAACTAAGCAGGCCTATGTGGATTGTAGACAGGGTAGGTGGGCTTACATTAGATTGAGTGACAATTTTCCTAAAGTTCAGGTCTGACCATACCATTCCCTTACTTAGAAACTCCACTGGTACCCTACAGTTAACCTTCAGAATCAAAAAGAAACATCTGTTGGGCATTAACAACTCCTGACAACCTCACCCATCCTACCTTTCCAGTATTCTAGCACGTTTTTCCCCTCCACATATTCCATACTGGCGACCTTGCTGCTGTTACTGCCACAGGACATGTTATTGTGGCTTTGCAATGGAGATCTCCCATTCCTGGAGATCACCCTCCTTCAAGGCTCGGCTTAGGTAAGTCTATCTGCTTGGGCTATTTTCCTAATTCCTTCAGTTGCTACTGCCTTCCTCTCCACAGTTCCCTTGTATGTACTTTGTATGTGTTTTCTATGTTACCTGTATTCATATATATTGTCTCATTCATAAGACTGTATGTTTCTGAAAGGTAGGGACACTTTCAACTCTGTCTTTGTACCCTCTGTGTCCCCAGTATCCAAGAAGGAAGGAAGCAAGCAAACATTTACTGAGTGATTATAAAGCGCCAGGCACTGTATTAAGTGCAGGGGATAAAAATGCAAACAAAAAGAAAAACATTCCTGCCCTCTAGGTGCTTACATTCTAATAGGGGAAGACAATGTACCAAAGACGCCTAAACAGGGGAGGGGAGGCAGGGAATGAAGATACCTGGTATAGGGGCATGATTCTGAAATCCATCAAGTCTGGAATAAGGCCAGGAGGCCCTGGAGGTAGACTGTCTTGGACCACTTCAGAAAACGGGCGCTCCAAGAGGAATTCACCAGTGTGAGAAGTGGAGTTAGGTCTTGTGAACGGACGCTCCAGGGTCAGGAGGATGCAGAGGTGGCTGGATGTTCTGGTGAGTCTGTCCCAGATGCTGAGGGACTTCAGCATGAGAGTACAGTGGAGGCAAAATTTGGAATTGCAAAAGTTCAGGAACAGAACTTGAAGGGGACAAACAGTACCTAGCACACAAGAGGTACTTAAATGCCTTGTTTGATTGATTGGTGCCTTTGAGTGAGGAGCCCAACTAGAGTTTTGTCAGATATTTGGTTATTCTCATAGGACATTGAAAGCTCCCATACCAATACCAATCAGGCAGGAAAGGAGGCCTCCGCTGGAGTACCTGAATGAATTCAGGCATGCAAAAGCTGTTTGGGGCTGGAAAAAAGGGCATTCTTAAAAGGTATTCTGAAGCGCAGGTTGAATACTTCAAGATCATTTAGCTGGGAAACCTGATCCTAAAAGACAGACAGATAACCTGCTGTATCTGATGGACGTGGTCACAGAATTAGAAGGCAATACTGTCAGTGGAAGGGTGAAAACTGTTCCAAAGGACTGTAGGAGAAGGCCTCCATGGACAGGAAGACAATTTGGGGGCCCATGCCACCAATGACAGCAATCCCAGCACTGGCAGTTTAGGGTAGGACATGGTCTGTACTTTGAGAGAGGTGATGGCCTAGCAATGTAGAATGAAAAATGCAATCTAAACATGGCCACTGGGGTAATATCTTTTGTTTGTTTTGCTATACATTTTTGTTATAAGGGTAGTAGTGGTAGTGATGAGTTAGTTAATCAATGGTAGATATAAAAAAGTATCAATAAAACACTTTTTTTAATCAGAAAAAAGTACAGAAGGAAATAGAAATAGAATAATTCTGTAACTATATTTTAAATTTTAATAGTTACATATTTGTTTTAAAAACCGTATTATGTGATAGTTTCTTATACAGTGGTCTTACTTGTTCTTTATATTGAAATGTTTATTAATGATTGCTAAATTCACATTTAAAAGAAGAAAATTTTAAAGGGGGAAAAAAGCTGCAATGGAATGGCCCCTACAGATTGAGGCTTCAAATCTGCCAGCACTGGCCCAGTGTTGTAGGCTGTCCTACCTTACCTTGATGAGGGTTCTGGATAGTGACCCCTCCTCTGGACCAGGTTCAGAGAGGGTGGAGCTAAGGATGCCCCTTATGACTCATTCATAAATACTGGATCCTAGTTCTAAGGTCACTGGAGGAATAGGTCACTGCTGTGCAAAATAAGATGAGGAAGGAGTGGGAAAAAGCAGATCCACACTTCTCAGCCCTGAGGAAGGGGACAGAGGAGGAATTACACCCGAAAGTGAGAAGACTAACAAAGCTTGGCAAAAAGGAGGTTCTAGGAAGTAGGGGAAGAGATATATTGGGAAATGTAGGTGACATAAAAATAAAATATAACAATAAAAACTAAAAAAAAGAATGTGTATGAGAGGGCACGTGAAGCCTTTGCTGGTGTGCTAAGGCAAGGAAGACACTAATAAGCTCCGTCTGCACATTTAGCTTTGGTCTGAGGGACAACAAAAATATGGATAATATTGTGAACTGGGCCCTGGTTCTCCCCTTCCTCCCTCAGTGATTACACAAGCAAAATGTCGGCGATGAAACTGTCAAATTTTACTTCATACTGAATCGTTGTGGCTGAATTGTTGGGAATTTTTTGAACTCTTCCTAGTTTTTCTGTGAAGGTTGATTCCTGTGGCGCTTTGGGGAAGGAGACGAGTGGAGGAAGTGCATGAAAAACTGTGACTGACAGTAGCAATGGCAAGATTTGAACCCAAAGCATCCTATTACAGAGCTAATGATCCTTCTCCTATATCATGGCACCTGTATCTTCCTTTTCTGTGAGTTTGTATGCTTTGTCCATAGTCAAAGGCTTTAGTTAATGGCCCAAAACAGGGTTGTCCGGCTTTCACAGAGCAGAGTCTTAAGCTGAAGAGGGACTTCTTATGCATTCTGAGGCCCTCCGGATTCTCCTGTTTGTGGTTGACTGTGGTGGCTGCTTCAAGCCTGGAGACATGACAGCAACTCTTAGAAAAGATGCATAATTATTCAGTTTGGTCTAACCATCTACCCAAGAGAAAACAATGGCCCATGAATATCTAACCCTCAGAGCTCATCCATCAGGATATGTAACTGGGATGGACAGTTAAAATGGACAGTAAATTAGACCTAGAATTAATCAGAAGGAGAAGAGGAGGCTGGATCCAGGAAGTTCCAAGGCTCCTTTCATGAACCCAAACTAAGGCCCATATTATTAATACTAATATCCTACCAGTACTCCAAATCATGGTACACTATATAGCACAGGAGGAACTGAAAATGCATATCAAAGAGAGGGCAATGGAGAGGGACATAATGAATGGGAGCAGACTTACCACGTAACAAGGAATTTTGATGAAATAGAATGAAAGATGTCATCTGGCAAATGTAGGGGAAAAAAGGATGGGCTGGTCATCTGTCAAGCAAGAGTAAGGGACAATGTATTGACAGGCTGTTAGCTCCATTGATATCATTACAACATCCAGTTAAATCAAAGGAGGCTCTCATCATTGTCGAATAGAACTCCTGGGATGAACACATGGGAGGATACCAACATGGACAGGAATGGTTGGGTTGTGATCCCTAGAGGGAAAACCCAAATGGATGAGATTAAGGATTCATTTGCCTTTGGTCTCCATAATTGGTGAAATTCTTTTAGTGACCTTCAAGTGCTATGACTGATACTGGTCAATAGCTTGAAGGAATGGCTTAACAGGCACTCCACTGGAGCTCTAACACATTCATCCCATAGCATACATTTAAAGACACCATAGAGCTGAGGAAATTCCTTTTCTCAGATGTTCAGACGTCATCTCAGTTATCAATTCCACAGTCACTCACTGGGGTGGGTCCGAGGTTCACGCACTGTACATAGTAGTTCTGAGGCTCCTTCAGATCTGAATGCACCTCAGAGACCGTGACCACAAGTGCTACGGTTAATGTTGGGTGTCCACGGGCAGCCATCATATGCTCTAAAATATTTTGAAAAGTCTCTAGAACCCCACTGTATGTATCTAAATGTCCCCCCCCAAGCCTTTAAGCATCATCATCACTGGTATTTATGTAGTATTTCAAAATTTGTTGTGGCCTTAACAAAAGGATGAGAGATGTGCAACTTACAGGTACTACTGGTATTATGTCCATCTTACAGACTGGAGAAATTAAGTGACTTGTCTATGATCTTTCAACAAGGAAGGACAGAGGATTTGCCCAGGCCTCCACAACTCCAAATATGTCACTGTATCCATTATGTTAAACTGGCATCATTAACCGGCCTCATGTTTCCCTTCCTGTGGTTTGGGCTGTCCTGTTTTGGGAGGCCTTGGAAGCAGGGATCTGTCACACAGTGTTCCAGGTCCAGGTGTTTTCAGAACGAGCAGGAAGTCTTTGGTATGCCATCATCCTGAATATGCTTTTGGCAGTCATTGCCGAGACTTCACTCACACTGACCGCATGGCCTCTGCATTGTTCTTCTGGATTCTATGTGGTCCCAATGGAGGTTTTTTTTTTACATACCCCTTCCGTTAGCTGACTGGTATGTCCTTTCATGGCCCATGGGGGGGCACAGTCAAGGGACAAAGCAAGGTCATGTTCAGATAATCAGTGTCTTAGTAAAGGAGGCAAACAACGTTCGTGAGGCACAGTGGTCACTAAAAACAGAGCCCGCCTTGTTCTACTGGGAGTGTCTTGCTTCAGGCCGTTAGTAGCAGTGCCTTCTTTTATGCTGGAGATGGAAGGAAGAAGAGACACCCAATGTGGGCTCAGAGAGGTGGGCACTTGGGTAGGCGAAGGTGATGGATGGATGACCCTGAGTGATGATGCCATGAAGCTTTTCCAAGTTTCTAGCAAAAACATCAAGGGGGGAGATAAGTGGTATATTTTTGCCAAACGGGGCATATTTATCATGCCAGAAAAGCATGGAAGGCAAAAAGAAATACTACAAAACAGGAGAGGGCATCAGAGATCCTAGGTCTCTCTGGTTTTTTTTGTGTTGAATTTGAGTAGCTCTGGGCGCACAGGTATTAATTAACTATGGTTTAAAAGATGTCTTGGTTAGCTACACTTAATAGTGACTCTACAGGGAGAGGGACTGGTCCTGTGATCTGAATGACACAGAGGACTTCCTCAATCCCCTCCCAATGAAGAATCTTCCTCTATTAATGCAGGTTGACTCTTTCTATAGTCTTGTAAGTGACTTGTCCAGAATCACATAGCCAGGATGTGTCAGAGGCAGGACTTGAATCCAGGACCTCTTGCATCTATCCACTATGTGGAACATCTTCTCTAGTCTATATTGAAAATAATTTAGAAAAAAATAAAGAAAATCATTTAAGGTCATTACTTGAACACAGGTCTTTTGGCTCTAAGACCAGTGTTCTTTCCATTGCCCCATGCTCTACGTAGACTAAGGATAAAGCAACTTTTACCATACAAAGAAAACCTTAACCTGAGAAGCAGCGTGGAGTACTGAAAAGAAGGCAGAAGGCATGGATTCTAACCCCACCCCAGACACTCGCTCCCTGGGGGTTCATGGGCAAATTACTTAACCTCAGTTTTCTGATTTATAACACATACACTACTGACCTTGCAAGGCTGTTTGGAGATGGACTACCAAGTGTGAGGAGAGAAGAGAAGGCCGGTTTGTCTGGAAAGTACTTTGCAAACCCTAACGTAGCCCACAAGTGATTTGTTGTTGTTTTTGATTTCCGATTCTTTCTTCGGGTCTAGCCTTCTCAGTGTAATTCTTTATAACTTCTACAGGCATAATTTCTAACTGTCAGTGAAATTCTGCTTGTTGAACTACGGCAAGATTGCAAAGAAGGTCTCTGGTGTGGATTAAGAAGGAAATGTTTCCTTTGTTATATATGTTTAGAATGTAACTCACCTAAAATAGCCAAGCTGTCATTCTTGGAAAGAAGAGTGATTCAGAAGGGGAAAAAACTTATATCACATATTGTGTTAAATAAAATACTCCCCAATAGATATAAATTAAAACTGCAATTTCATCTTTGGTTCTGTTGACACAAACAAACCCCACCAGTTTTGCAGATTTATGTTAGCAGAACTCATCACTGAAATGAAAACCTTATTATGTATAGTTATGAATATAGAATTTTTCATATCCTGTTACATGGCACCACTAGACTTTAGATTACAACTTGAAAAATTACTGTATAGATACCATTCCCAGCACAGACTTATTTAAACAGTAGCTTTCAGGATCACAAATAATGCACATATTTTGTATAATCCTGAAATCCACAGCAAATAAGAGAATGTAAAAAAAAAAATTCCTGTAGAGAATGAGTAATTATAAAAAGATAGGAACATGACTAAATTGCATTGGTGGTTATTAATCTGTAGGCTATCCTATTGTCTTATGCCACTGACAAAGGAATGTCAGTGCTACCTGGTTTGACAGACCTTGCGCAGCCTTAAGTGAAAGGATTAGCTCCTTGTACAGTCATCTGGTTACTATTTGAAAGCAGACAGAGATTGCAATACAGAACCCACAAAGCAAAATTAAAATGTCAAAGGAAATATGTATATTTTGCCTTTAAAATTATACATACGATCATAAGCTGCTCTAGCAATTGCTTTAGTTGCGTTCTTCTGGATTTCAGGAAACGTGGTGTTTTCGGCAAATGCCATGAGTTTCTTTAGACCTCCTGTCTGCTGAATCTGTTGCATGGTATCCACATCCTCAAGACAATTGGCTAACACGGCAAGGGCTTCTACGTGGAGATCATTAAATTCCTAATAATAAAAACAAACAAGATTTTAGTGTGTTTATCTTATTTTGTTCAGTCTTTTGTGGAAAGGGAGACTAAAATAATCATGTGAATGTCTTGTTGCAGAGAGAGGAGGGGACCATGGAGTTCCTGGATTGTCAAGCCAGGAGTGGGGAACCTGCAGCCTCCAGGCCATATGTTGCCCTCTAGGTCCTCAAGCTGCCCTTTGATTGAAGTCTAGGTCTTGAGGACGGAGAGGGCCACATGTGGCCTGGAGACCACAGGTTCCCCACCCCCGGCTCCAGCTTAATTTCTTTCTCCTTCCATTTACTCTAAGCCTACTGCCCACCTACCACAATTGTAATGGCAATGTTGGAGACCTAGCCGGGATCCAGGGGCTTTGACAAGATGCAAGGTCTCTACAATTTCATCTGAGAAATGACTAAAATAAGATCTTGTAAACTTCCCAGAATTTATGAATTGGCGGTAAGGCATTATCTGGCCCCGTTTTCATGGGGAAGATCAGTAACTCTTCTAAAATGTGAGGTTTTAGATCGTTGTCTCAGCATGTGAAGATGGAATGACTTGTCCTGGGTGAATGGGGCCAGCAGGTGTCAGAGGCAGGGCTTGACTGCAAAACCAGCCTCCTTGAAATTTATACTAATAGACATAGTATATTCAAATAAGCATAAGGATTTTTAAAAATTCTTGTTAGAGCAATATTTGTAAAGCCTATGAGATAAGGTGGCCTGGTATAGTGGGCAGAGAGCCAACCTCAGAGTTAAGACTACTCAGTTTCAAGTCATGTGCCTGACACACACTGGCTCTGTGACCCTTGGCATTTAATTATCATTTAATTTTCCCAATTGCCCTGCCTTCTCCCCTCCAAAAAGACAAAAAACATATAACATAATTATCATTTAATCTCTCAGTGCCCAACACAACATTTTAAGATTACAGTTGTCAACAGTTATGCATCTGCACCAGTAGGAGGGGTTTCCTCACTCTGAATTGCCCACAGCAGTGAAAAAATGAGTCCAGACCAAACAACAATAATTTTAATTTCTGAAAAGAAATGTATATTCATATTGTGTGCCTTTCTAAGCTTAGAAGCTGCAGTAAGAGCAGACTTGAAATGGTATAAAATTGGGCAATGAAACAACTAAAGGAATATAGAAAAATCAATGTTTGGTATTTAAGACATGACATAGAAAAATGATTTTTTAATGCCTCCACTTCTTTGGTCCACATAACATATTCACAGCCTCAGACAAATGATAGAGTAAGGTGATTTAACTGGTATTATGTGATATGTGAACTGCACAGGCAGAATTATAATTACTGATTCTCTGTGTTGTCATCGAACCACTAGGTCATGCTGCTTCTCCATTTAGAATTTAAGGCTAAATTTAAAAAAAAAAATCAACAAGCAACTTTCCAAGCTATGTTTAAAATTAACAACAGCAAAGAGACAGCATGAATCTTATAAATGTATAGTATGCTTCATCATGAAAAGTATGAAATAACATTATCAAACATAAAATGAAGATAAAATAAAGGCATTAGTTATAAATTACTAGCCGAAAGATAAACAGTACAATCAATGGTGATTCTGTTCTGAAAGAAGAACCCTCTTCTAAAATACGCTGTTTCCTCCTGATCTTAAATAAGACAATTTCTGATTACTAGATTGATGTTTAATTCACTAAATTTTTTAAAATTGCTAAGTAAATCTCAAAAGCAAAATTGCTCCTTTTCAGTAGTTCCTATGATTACATATAGGTTTGATTTCTTCTTCCCAAAACTGCCTCTTCATATCTTTTGACCATTTATCAACTGGGGGATGACTCATTCTTACAAATTTGACAGAGTTCTCTATGTATCTGAGATATGAGACCTTTATCCAAGAAACTATCTATACAATTCCCGCCCCCCCCCCCCATTTTCTGCCTTCCTTCTAATCTTGGCTACATTGGCTTTATTTAGACAAAACCTTTGTAATTTAGTGTAATCAAAATTATCCATTTTACATCTCATCAAACTCTTCATCTGTTACTTTTTCATAAATAATTCTTCTATCTATAAATCTGGTAGGTATTATATTCCATGTTCTTCTAATTTACTTATGATATTTCCCTTTATATCGAGATCATGTATCCATTTTGACTTCATCTTGGTGTAAGATTTTGGTTTACACCTAATTTCTGCCAGAATGCTTTCTTGTTTCACCAAAAATTTTTTACCAGATAGTAAATTCTTATCCAAAAAGCTTAAATCTTTATATTTATCAAATTCAAGATTACTCTAATCATTTACTACTGTGTATTATATGTCTACTCTGTTCCACTGATCCACCTTTCTATTTCTTAGCCAGTATCAGATAGTTTTGGTTAATAACTGCCTTATAATATAGTTACAATCTAGTACTGTTAAACCTCCTTCCATTACATTTTTTTTTCATTAATTCCTTGGATATTCTTGACTTTTCTTCCAAATGAATTTTATCATTTTTCTAACTCAATGAGGTGGTTTTTTTTTGGATAATTTGATTGGGCTAGTATGGAATAAGTAGATTAGTTTAGGAAGAATTATCATTTTATTTATA
The DNA here is from genome assembly GCA_028627135.1 of Pseudochirops cupreus. NCBI lineage: Eukaryota > Metazoa > Chordata > Mammalia > Diprotodontia > Pseudocheiridae > Pseudochirops > Pseudochirops cupreus. Next base: position 535,901,751 of record CM053581.1, read on the forward strand.
TCGGTTCTACCCACCCATGAACAATTAATATTTCTCCAGTTATTTAAATTTGACTTCATTTGTAAAAAAAAAAAAGGGTTTTATAACTATGTTCATGCAGGTCCTGGTTTGTCTTGGCAGGCATACTCCAAGGCATTTTATATTGTCTATGATTATTTTAAATGGGGTATCTTTTACTATCTCTTCTTGCAGGACTTTTATATTTTTTTTGGTAACATATAGAAAGGCTGAAGATTTATATGGGTTTATTTTATATCATGCTACTTAGCTAAAATTATATATTGTTTGAAAACATTTGTAAAACACATAACAAATGCCAGTTCCCTCCCACCCTGTACCTACTTCACAGGATTGTTATAAATAACAAATGAAATCACACATATGAAAGCATTTTATAAACTGCAAAGTACTATATAGAAAGGTAGTGAGTTGTATTAGAAAAAAGTACTGTGCTTTGAATCAGGAGAGACCTGAGTTTTCATTATGCTTTTGTTTAACATCTTCAAGCCTCAGTTTCCTCACCTGCAAGATGAGGAAAGCATTTCCTGAGTTGTGAGCTGCACAGTTAGAGAGAGCCCCTAATGTGATGGGATCATAGAACCACTGAAGCATTTTGTAGTATTTACTCAACAATCTTCCCATGGGAGTTGGGGATAAAATGAGATAACATATTGAAGCACTTTGCTGACTTTAAAAGTTCTATCAGAATGTAAGTTGATATTATTAGTAGTAAAAGATATGAAAGAAGGCAGCATGATTTTTTTGCTGGCCCAAATCCAGAGCCAAAGCAGTTAAGCTTTGCTCCTGACAGATATGAGTAATAAACCAGGGAATGTGGGGCCAGAGCAGACATTAGAATGTGCCTCCTCGGCTTACCTAGAGAGATTGGAGAAACAGCAAACCCTAAGGTAGGTAGTTTTCTGTAACAAAGGACTTTGTCTTCTGTCATATAGACTGAAAAGAAAAAACAGCCTTGGCTAGAGACTTCTCAGCCTGGCTTTTGTTAACTAAATGTGGTGGCTAGGAGTAGAGAGCTATTCGTCTGCTCTTGTTTCTATTGGACTGCCATGGCGGGGGGATGGCCCCAGAAAGATAAGCCCAGCAGTTACTAGCATGGATCTGCCAGACCCTAGGAAATGGGAGGGAGAGAACTGAGATGGGGGAGCAGAGTAACAGCCAGCTGAGAGCAGCAGGAGCAGGCCCAGGGAGAGCAGAAAAGATGGCAGCGATCCTGTAGCATCAGGGGTGCAAACTGTCCATGCGTTCTTTATGTCTGTGGCACTCATGCATGATCCCTATATGCATTCTCATTGTTGGAGTACGCCCTATGCCTATGAAGGGAATGTTCTACTATGGCTTTTCTTACTACATTATCTCATTGTGTCCTATGGCTTACAAGAGACAAAATAAAATACATCATAAGGATTAATGAGCTATGGTTTTGAGTGGATTTGGACCTATTATGGGGGCCCACTTGTGGAAAAAGGTACTAAAGCCATTATACTAACTTGGAGGGCGTCTGGATCTATTGTTTTATCAGTTTTGAGGGTATGTTTACTATGTAAACATGTCTAGGGTTACAGATTACCTTAAGTGACTTACCCATGGTCACACAACTAATGAGAATATATCAGAAGGGGTGTTTAAATATAGGTCTTTCTCATTTTAAGGCAGTTCTCTATTATGTCACATTGCCCATTATATTAATCTATGTAGAAAATATTTTACTTCTATAGGAATTTTTAGGAGTGCCTCTATAAAAGTTTATCTGAACATCATTTTTCAGGCTACTTCAGTGACTGATAGAAATGATCACTTATCTGAGAAAATAATTACACTAAAACCTCATTAATGTGGATGTTACCAATTCTAAATATTAGGTCATTCAGTTACAGCATACTTACATACAACATAAAAAGTTGTAAGTGACTTGCCGAAAGTCACACGGCTAGTAAGTGTGTCAAGTGTCTGAGGCCGAATTTGAACTCAGGTCCTCCTGACTTCAGGGTCGGTGCTCTATTCACTGAGCCACCTAGCCACCCCTTTAATAGGCTTTTAAATGTCCTCTTCCATCAATGAATATTGAGGAATTTTCATGTTGATTTGATACATCATGTGGTTCCATACTAATATTTATCTATATAGTAAAACCCTTACTTGTTTGGAATTTCTGATTATTCACACAGTTTACCAGTGCTTAGCAAATAGTGTGCTCATAAAAATTGTGTTAATAGTATGAACAATATAATGAAGAAATATTTTTAAATGTTAAGAGAAAAAAAATCATTTTCAAAAACTTACAAGCACTTCTGATAAACTATTTATATGTCACTTATAAATCATTTATATTTAGCTATTAGAAAAGTCTCCCAAGGACTTCTACTCACCAACACTTCATTAGCCAAACTGTTATTGTACAGAAGCAATGTACAATTCTTTAGAAAATCCTTGATAGCTTTTTTCCATAAATTCAAACTCATCTTATTCCCAAATAGTCTATATTAGTGAGATATTCTCTATCTTAGTTTTTGAAAATGATAAGTATTAGTGAATTTCCATTTATATAGTCATCCTTTTAGATTTGACCAAACTACCTCTTCCCTTCTAGTTATTGTAAATTGGGGAATGTCTTACACAAGAGATTTTTTAAAACAGTAGTAGTCACATTTTTAAAGTACCTTAGTTTCAAGAATTTTCAGAAGTTGGTCTAGTCCTTGGCAGTCTCTCAGCATTACTCTGCTTTCTCTATCATTGGTAATAGTGCCTAAGGTCTTGAGAGCCAGCAGTTGAATAATTGGATATTCAGACTTCAAGAGCTCTAATATAGGCGGGATTGCATTGAATTCCTGAATTGCCAAACGACACTGGAAGTCCTGCCATGGAATGCAAAAAAAAAAAAAAAATAATAATAATGCCATGAGTATTGCAGAAACACAAGGCAATTGTGAAGAGATTTTGTCTTCTAACATACAGCAACAAATGAGCATTTTGGGGCTTCTGGTTTTCCTTCCAAAATAAGTTATAATTTAAATATAAATTAAATTTTAATAAACTAAAAGACTCATTAAAACCTGCATATGTTACCTTACCAGGGATAGAGTAGACCACACAACCATTTGTGTTACTTAAAGCATCTTTATTGTATAGCAAATTCTATGACAAATTCAGTTAAAATAACATTTATTAAAAAAAAAATTTCCAAACTCTAGCTGAACATTACTCATCCACCTAAAAGGAAATGAGACTGTAGTGTACTGTAAAAGGGAACAGCCCCTTGTAATTTGTAGGGGGCAGGAGGTGGGGTGTAAAGAGTACTTGATCTGTTTCTGATTCTACTTGCCTGCTTTCACCTATTTTCTATTCAGCAGATATTCGTCAATGTTTATAATTCACAGATCATAGATTGAGGCGTCAAAGGGACCTCAGGGGCCACTGAGTCCAATCCCCTCATGTTATAGATGGAGAAACTGAAGCCTCTGAAAGATGAAGAGACTTCCCCAAAATTGTAGGAGGGAGTAAGTGACAGACTCAGGCCCTTTGACACCAAGTCTCCTCTTTCTTCCATTGTGATGTGTTGCCTTTCAATTTGGTAAAATCTGGCCTGGGTATTTAAAATGTAATCCAACTAGGAAACCATGTCCTATAGATTACGACCCCTTTTGATCTTAAAAATGAATCACAATTTATGTTTTGATATTCATAAAATTATGGAACATCTGAGCTAGAAGAGAATTATCTTCTTATTTTACAAATAAAATGAAGCCTAGGGAGTTTAAATAAATCATCCAAAATGACACGGAAAGGCTTTAGAATTTTTCATTTTCTTGGTCTCAGTGAAGAATAGATTTGATGTCACATTTAGGAAATAGGTTGAGAAATGAAGACATTCCTAAAATTACCATAATACCTATGGGTAGGAGTTAACAACCCATTAAACATATTTCTTAATTGAGAAGAGACAGAGGGTAAGAGATAGAATGTTGGCATTAGAGGACACTGAATCCTGCCCCAGATATTTGTTAGTTGTACAATCATAGGCAAGAATTTAATTGCCTTATCTGTAAAGTGGGAGTAATATTATTTGCACTAAGAGTTGTTTGGAAAATATTTTATAAATCTAAGTGTCATATAAATGTGATCTGTTTTCACTGACTAGCCTATCTGCATCCTCAGCAGAGTAGATCAGAGCTCTAACACTGATAGGCGGAATGTACACTATGACAGAATCCTTATACTATAGACAAGAGTATATATTTTTATAAATTCTATCCCAAGAATAATTGCTTTGGGCAGAGATGGTGGAAACACGATGAGGTGGGGGGTGGGGTGCCCTATTAGTTCCAGCGAACTACCAGGTTTCAAAGAGCATTCAGCTGCTTCAGAATCTTAGAAGTTTCATCTTCTACACATGGGAATGACTTCTTCCCCCACCCCTGGACAGTATGGGGGAGAGGGTCTGATCAGCTCTACCACCATTGAATATACCTTGATATGAGGCTTCATATAAATACATTATCTAGGTATTCAAATGAATTCCATAAACATTTATTAGGTGTGGTATGAGGGTAAGGAGAAACTTTTATAACTAAATCTAGAGTTCCTTTTGGGTACACCAAGAATTTCTCTATAAAAGGTAAATGTTCTTCGTCTTGCTTATTATATTCATTATTTGATTCACTACTGATGCTAAAAAAAAAACTTTTTTTAAAGATACTTAGACATTGTGGGATTTCTGCTATTAACTGAACTAATTTTAGTAATGTCAGTTACAAAAATAATTTCTTTTATCATTGATGGATGAGGATAGTAGCTGCTAAACACAGTGGAACTGGGCTCTTTGGGGACTCTGAATAGGGAAAAGTTCTTTGGAGAGTGTCTGGGTCTTCTAGAAATAAGGGAATCTTGGTATTAAGTAGACAGGAATTAGGAAAGAGATATTGAACAGAGTTCCCTTTTCCTGGGAGTTTCTGCCAGGGAAGGAAGAAAAAGACTTTGGGAAAAGTCACATGGCAGCAAAGACATAACTAGGGCAAGGTGACTAGGGTTTTTGTCCCAGGACAAATTTAGAGAATACTGTCAGCACTTGTAATCCTTAATGGGGCAGAAAAGTCCAAAATTAGCACCCAGTTACCAGGAATAATAACATAAAATAGGAAGGCATGAGCAGACTCACTTTTTTCCCCATCCTACAAGCACTCCACAGGTGAGCTTCAGGCAGCATCAAGATGTCCTAAGGTTTCTATCCATGGGAAGGGAGGGGTGTGCGTGTGTGTGTGTGTGTGTGTGTGTGTGTGTGTGTGTGTGTGTGTGTGTGTGTGTGTCAAGATTTCTGTATCCATAGCCTATACAAGATGGTGTCCCAGTGTCTCTTTCCTCTACTGGACCTCATTAACTGGTAACCATTATTTCTCCTCCCCACCTTGCTCCTTTAACTAAGTTTGTCTAAAGTGTTGATTTGAGGGAACTTTCTGTGCTGCTTGTCCTAAGAGCAAATTTTGTAGCCCTTGCCCAAGCTGTCAGGACTGCTAGTTATGGTTGTATGATAGAGAGCTGTCCAACTATGCTAGGGAAGAAGAGATGAAATGTGGTAACATTTCTTGAGATGATAAAAGGAGATAAAATTTAAGCTTTTTCCAGCTTTGGAAATTAGTTACTCTTCTCCTCCTCTTATGCCTTTTCTCTTTTCTTACCATTAATTGTCTATCTCTTTTTCTTAGGCTTCCATCACTCGGGAGCCACTCAAAATGTGGAGCACTCTCTCTTTCCCTGTGATCTCTCTCTCCTTCATCCCATCAGTCACAGAACTTTATTTTAAATCAGATGATCAGATAAAATCATTCCATATGAAATGTATCCAAAGTGATCCATACACAATGGTTACTGCTCAAAGGACAAACTAAAAGGATATTGGGGAGGGGGGTAACTCCAGATTCAGACACTGATGTGAAAGCTGAAAGCCCAAGATCGATCAACAAGGGGCCAATAGAGGCTGCACCATAGAGCTATACTGTAGTGATACAGAGAATAAGTTATGAATGTATGGACATGCCTTACTAGCAACAAATATGAAGATTAAACATAATTTGATATTATGCTTAAAATTTCTATCAGTCGGTTGATATATTTAATCTATATATAATCACTATAGTATAACATAGTTGTTAAGCACAAATGGTAAGGAATTCATATAAATTTACTAATTAACATTACTTTTACATAATCAAACTGACTATTTCTGGAAGAAAGTTAGTAGAGGACTTGGCAGGGCAGGGTATTGCTCTCAGGTCCTTCCAAATACTTCACCCAGAGGGACCCTGGTCTTTCTATACTCCAGAAAGGAGTGCCAAGGTGTTCTAAGGATCCATGGCCTGCAAATAAATATTCTAGTCTCCAGATGAAAGCCGTGATAGGGAGAACACTAAAGGCCTGGGTCACTCCTGTCTTAGATGGGCCTTCCCCTTCATGGAAGAATGAAACTCTGACAAAAGCAAGGCCTTAAGTTTCAGATAAGGAGCTGATGAAAGGAGGAGAAGGACCAACTTCAGAAGGGAAGGCTGAGGGAATTTGGGAGTGAGGGGGTTAGCATTATTCCATCTGGGCACTCAGGGGCCATGAAATCTGCTCTCTTCTGCTAGGTCCATCCTTGTAGAAGGGAGCAACCTGAATAGTATGATTTAAAGAAAGAGCCCCTCCCCCAAAGTTTCTGTGAGATACCACCTTAAATTTGACCAAGTAGTGGTTTGGTTGACTTAGCAAGTAAACATTCATGGAAGGGAAAAGGGGTGAGGGCAATAGTCAACTGAGCTATGCTGAGGGGCTGGGAGCTTTGGAGAGAGGGAGGGAAGAGAAGAGAATGATTTGGAGCATAGGACTTTGCAAAGGACATAGAGGGGCTGTGCAGCTAGAATCTTTGAGCCAGTAAGGAGGCTTGCAAGGGGAGGGCACCATGTGCTTGAGAAACCAAGAGGAGTGAAGCAGTTGAGTTGGGTCAGAAAAGGTCTCAGGGAAAATGGTTCAAAAAGGTAATAATAAATGGAACTAAAAAGAGACAAAAGGAAAGAGAAGTGGAAAGGGAGACAGGAAAAAAAAATTCCAAAGGTAAGTAGAAACAGAGTAGAGAAAGAGGGGTGGGAAAGGGATGGAAGGAAAGGAGGTAGCAGTGAAGAAGAGAATAGAAAGATCAGAAATATATGAGCCGAGGACAAAGACTAATAAGGTTTATATGGGGATATTTTAGGATGCATGTGACTGCACATGCATGAACCTTGTATATTATGACTATCACAGCAGCCCAAGCCAGAGGTGATGAGAGTCTGCACCAGGGGGGTGGCAGTGTCAGAAGAGCAAAGGGGGCATCCTAGGTGTTTCAAAGGCTGAATCACCAGCACTGGATGACCCATTGGATGTGAGAGATAAGGGAGAGAATGAGGAGTCTAGGCTGGCACCTGGGTTTCAAGCCTGGATGACTGGGAGGACGACGATGCCTCAGCAGTAATAGGGTTAAAGTTTGGGACATAGAGTTAGGCAGCTGGAGCTCAGCTACATTAGGACTGGACAAACAGATCTGAGAATCATCTGCATAGAGATGATACTGAAACCATGGGAGTTGATGAGATAACCAAGTAAAAAAATATGGAATGTTTCATCTCAACACTATGAGCAGAATTGGTATTCAATGTGCTCAGTCCCCAAGTGTGGAGATCATGATCAAATATGTCATGCAGAGAATAAGGTACTGGTCATGCTCAGCGGATGCCATTCTTGTCTGTGTATTACTGGCCATTTACTGACTCGTTCATCATGAGTACCCTAAATCAGTTAGTTGTAGAAGCACAGAACTGTAAACCTCATTTCACTGAGCTCTAGATTGCTAGATTCAGAAGAGATAAAATGTTATCAAAAGCAAATTCCTTAATTTATACCGCTATTCTTTAAAATATAAGCATATTTTTAAAAATACAACTAAAATAAAATAAAATGACTTACGAAACATGGAAACAAAGAACTCTCAGAAATAAAGGTCTATTGGTCTGCCTTGATACATGACAGATAATGAGTAGTATCTTAAAATGTATCATTCTAAGTGTCTCTTCATAAATTCTTATAATTGCCTTTTTAAAAATTAAAATACATCTGAAAAGCACATCACCTGTACCAAGTTGTAAATACATTCAATAGAGTTCTTCTTAACATCAGGGTCTGGGCTTCCAAGTAGTCTGATGAGTGGTTCCAGGCCACCATACTCAAATATTTGCACTTTACTGGTATATTCCACAGACATATTTGCGAGGCAAAGGCTGGCAAATTCATGGATCACTACTTCTTCTGTATATCAAAAACAAATGATGAAATTATGATATGTTTTCATCTGCTTGACTACTAAAGATAGTTGAAAAGGCAATCTTAAGTTTATTGAAAATGCATTGCATTACTTCAGTCAGATCATGCCTTCACTACTGAAACAATGGAATGAGTGCTTTCATGGTTTCTTTTGTTTTTTAACAATAGGAAAAACAAATTCTCTTCCATCCATGTCAGTTATTAATGCATTTGTCATTTGTCTCCTAAATGTTAAGTCTAACGTTTAAAAAAATAGAGCTAAATGCCTGTTAGAGCCCCCTCCCTTTCCCTTTATTTAAAGTGTAGAATCGAACTTTGATTTGAGGTTTTTGTTATAAATTTTTCATAAATTGGTTTTCCCACTGGGTGGCAACAGTTTCATTTTTTATAAATGCCAAATAAAGTTACCTTCTGGTGCCAGCTGAGCAATAACTGAATTCAGTATATCTAATTCCCTTAGCAACTTTTTAACATCATCTACAAAGAGAAAATGAAAATTATTCATGTTTTGTTATTAAAGAGAAATAAGATAGCAAAGCATAAAGAGGATGACAAGCTTCATGCAACATAATGGAAATGCTACAATTTTTATTTAACACTGAAACAAACACAATCACAAAATTAGAAAATACTTGGAAATGTTCTAGGACATAGGTTTAACAACATTTTAACTTAAAGCATTGTACATAAAAATAAATTGAGTGAGAAGTTATCTGGTTTTATTCCCTGCCTAACTTATTCTTTAGCATCACGTGCGTCCTAAATCTGGGTAAGACAAGAATAGCATATACTTTGCTCAGTAAAGATTAAGAAGAAGAAAAAGAAATCTGCAAATCGAACGTTTCCAAATGTAAAAAAGAAACCATATTATGATATTCAGAGGCACTTTGCTTTAGTTTCTGTGTTTCTTAAAAAAAGGCATTTATTTTTAAGTCCACACAGGGATTCGTTAAATGTTATTTTGGAAAAATATTCTTTAGGGAGAGGATCGTTGGCTGTACTTATGCCAGTAACAGGTAATACAGAATATTAAGCATAAAAGACAAAAGGAAGATACGAAGCAGGGAGCCACCAAAGACAGCTCCCTGGGGGTATCTCAGGGCTGGCAGAAGGAAAAGATAATGCCTGAATGAAAGCAAATCTGACCTTCTGAGAGGGGGCCGTGAAATTGCAAAAAAGACATGGCTTTGATATAGATATATACTTAGTTTGGACAGCTAGGGGAGGCAGTGGATGAAGTGAAGGGCCTGGAGTCAGGAAGACCTCAGTTCAAATCCTGCCTCAGATACTTACTAGCAGGCACTTAGTAGTAGCAGGCACTGTGTGACCCTGGGCAAGTCATATAAGCCTGTTTTCCTCAGTTTCCTCATCTGTAAAATGATCTAGAGAAGGATATGGCAAACCACTACAGTATCTTGCCAAGAAACCCCCTCCCCCCTTCCCCAAAAGGGGTAACAAAGACTCGGACATGACTGAACAACAACAATACTTAGCTTGGATTTCTGAGTGAAGAATTAGTGGGAAGGGGATGCCCCGTGTTGTACTGGAGTTGTATCAGAGTGTGATTTTTATGTTAAATCCAGTCAGACACAAAAATGTAGTGCATGATTGCCACTGATAATTTGTTTTCCAATTACAAGTTGTTTAAATATGTATGCTGATGTAATTTTAGGGTTTAAGAGGGGATTAATGTCTGTGCTGTAGGAAACTAATGAATAATGGACCAAAAAGCATCATTCTCTGCACATAGATGTCTAAGCTAGCCTTGAACAACACTCAAAGGCAGTAGCTCCCTGAAATAGCCAGAACCATGACAGAATGGACAGCAACCATTTTATCAAACTGGATTTTATCAAAGGTCCGGGAAATCCCTGGTTAGAAGGGAACCTCAAGCCTCCTTGACAGCAGACCTTCCAGGAGTCTACTTGGAAGGGGTATTCTTGATCATGTCATTTAAATGACATTTACCAAGGACGTCTCACCTCTACAAGTGGTTGGGGGCTTTTAGAGATCACCCATTTCAGAGGAGATGACCACTAACACAGGTTGTAATTTCACCAAGGGGCCTCACAGACTAGGAACTGTGAGTCTGTGGTAACACAAGCCCCTCCATTGGAATCCTTAACCATCTGCCCAAATCTTCTCACCCTGGAAGCAGGAACAGGTAGTTGGGGAACATATACTCTGGGACCTCCACTCTGACCAGCTCATTCTCTAAAGGTCAACATATGTGTCCTTCAAAAGTTGTGTCTACATCCAACTTAATGTGCTTAAGGAGCTTACTACATAAAGGAATGCTGCGCTGCATCCTTGGATATGTCAATATTTGCTGCTTAGTGACTTCAGTCACGTCTGACTCTTTGAGACCCCCATTTGGGATTTTCTTGGGAAAGATCCTAAAGAGGTTTACCATTTCCTTCTCCAGGTCATTTTACAGGTTAGGAAACTGAGGCAAACAGGGTTAAGTGACTTGCCCAAGGTCACCCAGCTGATAAATGTCTGAGACTAAATTTGAACTCAGGAAGATAAGGCTTCCTGACTCAGCACTCTAAGCAGTATGGCGCCCCCTGGCTGCTTGATCATGTTAATAATCACTCTCTAAATTTTTTGTTTTGGAATTGGGATGCATACATATTGAACTTTTTGAAAGTATGATAGCATGTAGTACAATAGGTAGAAAGACAGCCTCAAAGCCAGGAAGATTTGGGTGCGAGGCCCACCTCTGACGCTCTCTGTGTGACCCTGGTCAAGTCATTTAAACCTCTCAATGTTTGAGGCAACCAAGATTGTGAACTGCAGAGAGGGGGCTGACCTACATGACCAGAGTATTCTGTGCTGGAGAAACCAATCACAGATCTAGCCCCTATCCCTATCTTATAATACATGCATCGATGAATCCCTGTAAAAAAGGAACAACAAACTCAAAATATTGACATTATTTATTTGGTCCTTGGTTTGTGGGGTTTTTTTGTTTCATGTTGGTTTTTTGCTCTATGCATCAACAGCCCTCCAGGAAAAAAAAAGTGCAGTAGAGGTAAAGAGTACAGAAAGCTGCATAATTTAATATCGTGATTCTCCTTTAATTCAGGAAAGCAGAAATTCAGTTTCTCCTCCTCCTTCCTCTAGTAGCAGGAGAGATTATCGTAGCTGTAACTATGGGTGATGTGTATACAGTGATGATTTGGCTACCATGTAAGCCTTAGAAGACCTTTTGAAGGAGGCTGTTTCAAAATAAAAATAAAATTATGATTCATGACATAGGACTTAACATAGCTGAAAAATAGATCCTTACTATTAGAAGCCAGAATTCCAAAGACCATGGTGGCATTTCTTCTTACAATTTTGTCTTCATGTGTAAGCAATTTAGTTAGAGGTTCCACGGCTCCGAGTTCAAGAAGAGTGGCTTTATTTTCCTCACCTGACATGTACATAAATAAGACCGTTACAGAATTGTATTTTATCTTCAGCCTCCTTCACTTTTATTTCACACGTCTTCCCTCTGCTCCCTTTTCAAATGTCAACATCAGTTTACAGTTTTCTCCTCTTATTCCTCCTCCCTCCCACTCCTTCCATTTCTCTGGGTCCATCATCGTTTGCTTTCATACATATTTCAGCATATTCCATAAACTTTCTATACTAGTACTAGCGAGGCAAAGGATGGGGCACAAGACAGAGCTCCCCCAAAACAGGCATCCTCCACTCTTTAAAGGGAAGCTGAACAGTAACTACCATTCGGGTTTCAGACACAGAAGGCAATGTGACTTTATAAGAAAAGCATTGCTCTCGAAGTTAACAATTGCTAGTCCAGATTTTCACCACTGACTCACTGTAACGTCTTGGAAAAGTCACTTAAACTACTCTGTGTTTCACCTTCATCCAAAAAACTGAAAGAACATTGCTGATGTCACTGGGTATTGGGAGAGTTAAGGCAGTTCATGGCTGTGAAAACACACCCAAAGTATTCAATGCCATGTAAAATACAACCTCTTCGTGGGCAGCATCTTTATGGGGAGCAAATCCTAGTAAGGAGGTCAAGGGATCAATAATAAAATTTTTAATGTCAGAAAGTTGCCATCGGATTGGTTCCTGACAGAACTACTCATTGTAGTATCTAAATTATAAATCTAAACCATTCAGTTTACACAGAAAATTTTGGAAAAGTTTTTAAGATGTAAATGTTAACTTAAAATTCCTTCATTTTTGCTTGCTTTTCCTCCTGCCATTCTTAAGAATTTATTCTTTCCCTATATTTCCCTCCCCCATCTTCTTCATAGATCTCCTAGAATACTATCTGAACCTCTCTCTCCCACACACCATCTCTAAATTTACTGTCGTGGGCAGCACCATATCCTGACCTCTTCCTTTTAGCCACCTACCTCCTAAACAAAAGAAATAATAAGAGACTGCCATCTTTTTTCCTAACTCCATTCTATTCAGTTCTTAATAAAAAGGAAATGGAAGAACAGTGAATGGTCAGTTTTTTCTACTCTAGTACTTTTCTTCATTTAGCTGAAAACAGGGCTTAATAGAAGAAAACTGTATTCATATCAGTGGGCAACTATACTCTCCAGAATGCAGTTACTGGTACAGAAGGGACTATGGGGTATCCTAACTTTGTACGTATGCTACCTAAGTAGAGACATTTCAAGAGCTCTGCTCAAGCATCAGTAGGATTGTGTACAAATTTCTTCACTTCTCACCCTCTCCTAAAGGGTGTTCCTACTTGTGATATCTCTGTGACTTCCATTGACTTTGCCAAGGGTCTGGCAGTTTGGAATGGGGACCAGAGCTCTGTGGTTGCTTTGGTCTTAGCTGTTTACAAGAAGAAGTGGGATTTCACTTTCCAGAGAGGCCTAAGGTAGCCCAGATGATCACAAAGGGTTTGCCTTTCTCCTCCAGAATTCTCATAGTTGCTAAAATGTAATTTTCCTCAGGACAGAAAAAATGATTTTTGAAATGCTTACTTAGGTCTCTCATTTGATGAGAAAAGACTGTAAATGAAAAAATCACAGAAATATATTTAAAATAATTTTAGGTGATTTGAATTATTGCATAAAATATTTTTATTATGAAAGTTAAACATATACAGCACAATCGACCATAAGTTCAAAACCAGTATTCAAAGACCCAGATCATAGGAATAGGAATCAATCACGTCTGCGCTCTGAGAGTAAGTCTCCCTAAGTAAGGAAGGGCTTATCATCAGAAAGTTGGATATTTAATCAATCACTACAGGTGGTAGTTGTGGCAGAAAAGGAAATAAAAAGAAAAGACAAAATGTCCCCCAATCCCATGTGACTGTCTGTAGTGATCATGGTAGAGATGGAGGGGGAAAGGGAGGAAAATATTTTAGACAGATTTTACACAAAATTTAGATAATCTATAAACATCAAGTTAATTGCTGCTACTCTAAATCAGTGGTCTCTAAACTGTTTTGATCACATAGTACCATTTGTAAAAAAAAAAAATTAGAATGTACCCTATATATAACATACGTATTTTATATAAATTAAATGTAAATAATATGATAGGATCATGTTGATTATAAAAGTTACACAAAAATAACTTTTTAAAAGAATGGACTAAAGATGAAATAATTGTTTAAATTAGAGTCAGTAAGGAGGTACTGGAGATTCCTGATTAGGTGAATGACATGATCAGACCTGTGCCTAAGGACTATTAATTTGGCAGCTGTGTGAAAGATGGATTGAATTGGGGAAAGACTTGAAAGAAGAGAAAACATTAGGGGACTATAATAATACTCCAGGGAAAGATGGTGAGGGCCTAAACAAGAGTGGTTGCTATGTGAGAGGAACAAAAATGAATGAATATGAGGAGAGCGGCATAGAATCAACAGGGCTTTGCAATGAGAGACTGAGGAATCAACATAGGCCATTAGAAGCATATTGGAAGTAAAGGAGCTTGCAGTGTTGGATGGGTGAGAGGGTAGAGCTGTGTTGGACATGATTGGCTACTATGAAGAGGGTGGGATGTCACCCATCTTCTTGGATTTGTTGTTCAGTTGTCAGCCTCTTCATGACCCCACGGACACACCAGACCCTCCTGTCTTCCACTATCTCCCAAAGTCTGTCCAGCTCATCTTTGTTACTTCCATGACTCATTTCATTACTTCCTTCTCATCCTCTACTGTCCCCTTTTCCTTTTTGCTCTCAATCTTTCTGAACATCAGGGTCTTTTCCAGTGAGTCCCATCTTCTCATTATGTTTTTAAGCTTCAGCTTCAGTATTTGACCTTCCAGTGAACAGCCTGCATTAATTTCTTTAGGTATTGGCTGATTCGATCTCCTTGCTGCCCAAGGGACTCCCAAAAGTCTTTTCCAGCACCATAATTCAAAAATTTTGATTCTGTGGTGCTCACCTTTCCTTATAGACCAACTCTTACTCCAACTCTCCATACATCACTACTTCAAAAATCACAGCTTTGACTATATGGAACATTGTTGGCAAGGTGATGTCTCTGCTCTTTAGTATGCTCTCCAGATCTGCCATAGCTTTCCTTCCAAGAAGCAAGCATTTTTAAATTTCATAGGTGTAGTCACCATCTGCAGTGATCTTTGAGCCTAAGAATATGAAATCTGACACTGCTTCTATTTCTTCTCCATTTGTTTACCAGGAAGTGATGGGACCAGTTGCCATGATCTTAGTTTTTTTTAATGTTATGCTTTAAGCCACCTTTTACACTCTCCTCTTTCACCTTCATTAAGAGGCTTCTTAATTCTTCCTCACTTTCTGCCATCAGAGTGATATCATCTGTTTATCCTAGATTGTTGATATTTCTCCCAGAAATGTTAATTATGGCTTTTCATTCATCCAGCTTGGCATTTTGCATGATGTATTCTGCATATAAGTTAAATAAATAAGGCAACAATATATAGTCTTCTTATATTCCTTTTCTCAATCTTAAACCAATCAGTTGTTCCAGGTTTAATTACAACTATTACTTCTTGGCCTACATACAGCTTCCTTAGGAGACAAGTAAAATGATCTGGCAATCCCATCTTTTGAGGACTTGCTACATTTTGTTGTGATTCATTCAGTTAAAGGCTTTAATACAGTCAATGAAGCAGAAGTAGATGTTTTTTCTGGAACTCCCTTGCTTTCTCCATAATCCAGCCAATGTTGGCAATTTGGTTTCTAGTTCCTTTGCCTTTTTGAAAACCAGTCTGCTCTTCTGGTATTTCTTAGTTCACATATTGCTAAAGTCTAACTTGCTGAATTTTAAGCATAACATTGCTGGCATGTAAAAGGAGCACTATTGTTTAGTCATTTCAACATTCGTTAATATTGCCCTTCTTTGGGATTGAGACATAAACTAATATTTTCCAATCCAGTGGCCACTGTTGAGTTTCCTAAATTTGCTGACATTGGGTATAACATCATCTTTTAAGATTTTATATAGCTCAGCTAGAATTCCATCACCTTCATTAGCTTTAGTGTTAGCAATACTTCCTAAGGCCTAACTGACTTGATTCTCCAGGATGTCTAGCTCACCATCATGGTTATAGGTAATGCTAAGATTTTCTTAATTTAGTTCTTCTGTATATTCTTGGCATCTTAGTCTCTTCTGCTTCTGTTAAGTCCCCTCCATTTTTGTCTTTTATCATGTCCATTTTTGTATGAAACATTCTCTTGGTATCTCTAATATTTTTTTAAGAGTTCTCATCTTTTCCATTCTATTGTTTTCTTCTATTTCTTTGCATTGCTCATTTAAGAAAACCTTCTTATCTCTCGTTGCTATTCTCTGGAATTTTCCATTCAGTTGGAAATATCTTTCCCTTTCCTTCTTTCCTCAGCTGTCTGTAAAAGCTCAGTAGGTAACCTTTTTCTTTCTTGCTCTTCTTTTTTCTTTGGAATGTTTTTTTATTGCTGCCTCCTGTACAATTATTGCAACCATCTGGTCACACTTCTTCAGGCACACATATCTACCAGATCTAATTCCTTAAATCTATTAATCACCTCCACTTCATATTCATAAGGGATGTTATTTTAGTCATACCTGTACAATCTGATGTTTCCCCTACTTTCTTTAATTTAGTCTAAATTTTGCGATAAGAGTTTGCTCATGATCTGAGCCAAAGTCGGCTCCAGGTCTAATTTTAACTGACTGTATAGAGCTTCTCCACCTTTGCCTTCAAAATGTATAATCAATCTGATTTTGATATTGACTAGCTGGTGATGTCCATGTGTAGTGTCACTTTTTGTGTTGTTGAAAAGGAGTATTTTCTATGACCAATGAGTTATCTTGACAAAATTAGTCTCTTCCCTGTTTCATTTTGTACCAGGCAAAACTTACTTGTTATTCCAGTTATTTTTTAATTTCCTACTATAGCATGCCAGTCTCCTATGATGAACGTGATATTTTTTGGTGTTATTTCTAAAAGAGGTTATAGGTCTTCATGAAATTGATTAACCTTGGCCTCTTTCACAACAGTGGTTGGAGGATTGGCTTGTATTACTGGGATGTTGAACAGTTTACCTTGGATTCAAACAATTACCATTCTGTCATTTTTGAGATTATATCCCAGTACTGCTTTTCTTATTCTTTTATTGACTATGCAGACCATTCCATTTCTTCTAACAGATTCTTAGCCACAGTAGTATATGTAGTGATCACTTGTATTAAATTTACCCATTTCCATCCATTTAAGTTCACTGACACCCAAAATGTTCATGTTTAATCTTTTCATTTCCTGTTTGACCACATCCAGCTTACCTTGATTCATAGATCTTATATTCCAGGTTCCTAGGCAACATTGATCTTCACAGCATCAGACTTTCCTTTCATTACCAGACACATCTGCAGCTCAGCTTCCTCTGGGCTTTGGCCCAGCCACTTTATTAATACTGGAGCTACCTGTAGTTATCCTCCACTCTTCCCCAGTACTGTGTTGGACCTTGGGCCCATCTTCTGATGTCATCTCTTTTATCATTTTAATACTGCCCATGGGATTTTCTTGGCAAAGATAGTGGAGTGGTTTCCCATTTCCTTCTCCAATGGATTACCTTTTGTCAGAACTCTCTACTATCACCTGTCCATCTTGGACAACCCTGCAAGAGCTAGTTCACAGTTTCACTGAGTGATGCAAGCCCTTCCACGACAATAAAACAGTGATCCAGGAGGGAATCTGCTTGTATAATCTACCCCTATCGTATCAACGCATATATAGATACAGCACGAAATTTGAAGATCATTGCTCTAAATGAGAAGTTGTGGGAGGAATCAAGTGACAGCAGAAGACATATGTAAACTCTAAATGGAAGGATGGCTCACAGATTGTCTTTGGAGACAAGTAAAGAAGGCAAAAAAGTTCATTTCATTGTGTATCCAAAGGCAACAAGAAACATCATCTCATGGGAAATTTGATGATCTTATCTTAGATGACTTAAAAGCATAGTTCCCCATAACAATTGAGTAGTATTGTTTTTTAGGTTGTATTCTTTGGAGTGTTTACACTAAATCTTTCTGGAAGTTAGACTCACTAACTGTGGGCCCCTGATTCCCCCACAAAGTTCTGTCTCAGGCACTCTAATCTTCTCCTTCTATATTTTTTTCACGTGATGATCTCATCAGTTCCCATAAATTCAGCTATCATTCTATGGAACATATTACCTATTAGATTTATGAGGAGGATTTATGAATAAACAAGAGATAAAGAGCATTGTGGAATGTAAAATGGATCATTTTGATTACATTAAATTAAAAAAGGTTTTGTACAAATAAAATTAATACAGTCAAGATCAGATGGAAAGCAGAAAATCAGAGAGGGGGGTGTTTTATAGACAGTTTTTCAGATAAGGGCCTCATATCTCAAATATGGAGGGAACTTTGTCAAATTTATAAGAATATGAATCATTTCCCAATTGATAAATGGTCAAAAGCATATGAATGGGCATGTTTTTTTAAGTGAAGAAATCAAAACTACATATAAGTTATATGAAAAAATACTCTGTCATTATTGATAAAAAATGCAAATTAAAACAACTTCTCTCACACCTATAAGATTGGTTAAAATTATAACAGAGGAAAATGACAAATGTTGGAGGGGATGTGAAAAAACTGGGATACTAATAGACTGGTGATGGAAAAATTGAGACACTAATACACTCTTGATGGAACTGTGAACTGATCCAACCTTTTGGGAAAACAATCTGGAATTATACCCAAAGAGTTATAAAACTGTGTATATCCTTTGACCCAGCAATACCACTATTAGGTCTGTTTCCCACAATGATTAGGGAAAAAGGAAAAGCACCTATATGTTCTAAAATATTTATAGCAGCTCTTTTTGTGGTGGCAAAGAATTGCAAATTGAGGGAATGCCCATCAACTGGGGGATGACTAAATAAGTTGTTGTATATTATTGTAATGTATTACTGCTGATGATCAGGTTGATTTTAGTAAAACATGAAAAGATTTACATGAAATAATGCATACTGAAATAAGCAGAACTAAAAGAACATTGTATGTAGTAACAACAAAATTGTTCAAAGACTTACTATGAAGGACTGAGCTATTCTGAGTAATATGAATATTCAAATTTACTACAAAGGACTTATGAAGGAAGATGCCACCCACCTCCAGAGAAAGAACCAACATATGGAAGTACGTATTGCATGATTTTACACACATCTGTGTGTATGTGTCAAATCTTGGCCTTTTCTACTGTGGTGTTGGGACAGAGGAAGGGAGACAGCTCAGCACTCAAAATGTAACAAAAACAAGTTTAAAAATTTAAAGAAAATAACGCGGAAGATATGTGGCCTCATCAATGTGGGAATTTCTTGCAGCGACACATATCACAACCATCCTTGACTACTCAAGCCGAGCAGTTCTTATCCACGGCCTCATCAAGCTTTACAGACACCACAACCATACTAAAAAACTCTGTCTGCTACCTTTTGTGATAAGAGCAAAATTCTAACTTCTTCTCCCATGCAAGTTAGGTTTTCTTTTCTTAAAAGATATTGAGACCACCCTCGAATCTTGGTTGTCTCAGTAGATTAAGGCTTCAGGCAGCTGACACAACTTCCCAGTTGTCTAAATTCAAAGCAGTCACAAGTGTGCTCTCTGATGCTTGACTGGTGAATCATGATGGGCAACTCAGAGGGAGCTTCACTCAACTGAATCAACTCATGGCATCTTGAATGTCTGTGCTGGTTAATAAGCTTCTTCTGCTATGATTAGTAAATCTCCTTTCTTAACTGCTTAATGACCCATGAGTTTCTCATTTTGTTCCAGTATTTTACCTAAACTCTCAGAGTTGTTGCCTGAGTTAGGTTCAGCCCAGAACATCTCTTGCTCTCCCTGTATGACTAATCTTATCTTTTTTGCTCATGGACTTTTAGTGATGCTTTTTAAACTACTTTTTCATGATTCCTTATTTGTTATATGTTGCAGCCTGCTCGTTCATACCATATGCCTCTTCAATTCCCTTTGGGTGACCCTCAGTTTCAATTCTTTGGAACAGTGCTTCATACTTTCAATCACGCAATAACACTGCAAGAATGTTGATATTTCTAAAAAATCTTTTAAAAGAATGTTGATATTAAAAAGATGGGCCTTTGATTCAGGGAGAAGTTTGGAGTCATTAAAAGAACATGCAATTTCCCAAAGACAATCCAGCCTGCTTTTCTCTTATTGAATTTTAGACCCAATGATTGCCCATTTTTAAGATATAGAAATTGATGGACAAGCTAATAGGTTGTCTATTCAACTATGTATCATAGTTTCGGCAATAATTACTCTTTATGAACTTGGTTTTTCTTTCACAAATAGGTTAAACTATTTGGAGAGATTATGGATCTCATTTAGGAGGCTCCACAATGTTTTGAGAGTTGATGCAATTAAAGCAATCATATATGCAATTTGGAGCATCTGGAAGGCCTCACCATCTACAAAGAATCATTTTCTGGTTTAAAATCTGTGTTGGAGCTCCTCCATGACAGTGGAGCCCAGGGAACATATGTTTCCTTATTTTGTGCCTAAATATTATCTCTATTGTTATTTTATCTTTCATGAAATGTTTTGTAATTTTGATACATGCTCGAGAGCTAGCTTGTTAGAGATGAAAATCTAAAGTGACATTCTGCTGAACTTCTTTTTAAAAAGCCAACAAAGAGTAAGCATAGTGGAAGCTTATATATTCTGTACCTTGCAGGCAGGTGTGTGACCATGAAGATGTGAGCCACTCTTCCCTACTCAAACCTTCATCAAGGATGCCCTCAATGTGCATGTAGATTATTCCCACAAAGATTTTGTAGAGATAGATAAGTAGGCATATGAACTAATAGGTATTTATTTCTCAATTAACTTTAAAAAATAAGCCTAATATATTTTAAGCATTTGATATCATCCCCATTTTTAGATATTATTACTAATACATTATAATGAACATTAATATAATAAAGATTTAAATATTATTGACATTTAATTCAAAACTTCAAAGATACACATTTTTCTTCAAGATGAGTATTCCATGCATACTTTAGTAGATATTCATCTTAGTAACTATGGTGGGAAAAGAATTTGCCAACTGGTCTCCATCTTTCTGGCCATAAGCCTTTACAGCTATAACTTGCCTGGTGTTCGTGTGACAGACTTACCATCTGTCACTGGGTCTACATTCAAAGGCTTTTACTACTTTTTTGATCCTCTAGCACCTGTGTTCCCTTAGAAGAGTCTTCCAAAACCAATGTAACCACTGTCTCAATTTGTTTAAGTAAAAGAGTGAGGTACAGACTCTGAGCAAGATCAGTTTATTAACAGTGGTGTATATACTTGTTAACAAAGAAGGTCACTGGGAGCAGTTAGGTGGCACAGTGAATAGAGCACTGGACCTGGAGTCAGGAGGACCTGAGTTCAAATCCAACCTCAGACACTTAACACATACTAGCTGTGTGACCTTGCACAAGCCACTTAACCCCAATTGCCCTGCCTTCCCCCCTCCAAAACAAAACAAAACAAAGCAGGTCAGACTGGCAACCTCTGCAAAGTCAAGCCAACTACTCCCCAGAGAAGGAGGGAACCCTCTTTATTAAAACACAACAAAGAAGGGGTTTTGGTAGGTGCAGAGAAAAGGCAATAGGTTGTAGGGTTGAGGCAGGAACATTAGAATTGGCTATGCTGAGAAAGGTGTGCTCATATTCAGATGAGGCATCAGGTGTTAATTCCTAACAATTAAGGAAGGTTAATTGTTTTCTGGGCTCTATCTGTATCTTGTAGTGTTTGCTAGGGGATCACAGACTTGTATTCTTGGAAGAGATAAAAACTCTCTTTACACAAAGACAAGAAAGGGCAGATATATACTTTGAGGACAGCATTTTGGTGGGGCTAAACAAACATATATCCATGAATTATTTTAGGGGATTCAGGCAGGAGAGATAACTTTTCTTTTAAACTAACTTTAAGCAAACTCAGAGGAAGAGCTGAATTTTTCAGCTCAACTCAAGGATTTAGCAAAATGGCTTGAGCAATCATACAAAATGAGGCAATAATACAGAACAGAATCAACTACAGAGTGGAATCCATTATAAGATGATACAGAATACATGCCAGAATGAGACACTGGAATAGGACTGCAGTTTGTACTTATTAAGTAAGATTATTACTACTTAAAACAATGCTTTAAAATGTCAAGACAAGACCATGTAGTGGAAAACATCAATTCAATCCAATATACATTTATTAATGGGCAAGGAATTGGCTCAGGGGTGTGGAAACAAAGACAAAACTCTCTACTCTCAAGGAACTTCCATTTTCCTGGGGCCATACAACATGGAAACAGGTAAGTCAACACAAAAAATGTACAAAGTAACAAAAAGTAATTTCATTAGGAAGATGGCACTAACCATTGGAAGATCGGGAAAGGTCTCTTGTAGAAGGTGGAGTTTTGAAGATAGGGATTCTATCTTGTAGAAGTGAGGAACAAATGTATTCCTTTGTGCCAAGACAGAGAGATGGGCAGTGGAATTCTAAGTGTGAAAACTAGCTATGAGGTCAAGCTTACCAGAATGGGGAGGGGAATAAGATGAAGAAAGATTGGAACAGTTGGTGAGAGCCATATTGAGGGGTGCTTTCTAAATGTCAGGCATAGGGTTCTGTATCTTATCCTAAAGAAAGAGGGACCTCTTCAAGATCTTTCCTTAGAGGAGTAATGTATGCTTTAGGAGAATCAATTTAGTAACTGGCTGTAGGATGTAGAAAGGAGAGAAACTAGGGAAACAGAGGAACTAATAGGAAATTTTCATAAGAATCCAAATGAGAGACAATGAGGTTACAGTCTAGGGTAGAGGCTATGTAACTAGCGAGAAATGAATGGATGAAGATAAAACTGGCAAAATTAGCAAGTGATGAAATTTGGGGAGTGAGGGAATTGGGAGAGTCAAAGATGAATCTAAGGGTGAGGACCTGGAGGACTGGAGAAATGGTAGTGTCCTTTATCAAACAGGGAAGTTTGGATGTGCTTTCATGTAAGCTTCTGATAAAAATAGCAAATTAATTTTTGTTTTCATATGTTAGATGTAAAGTTTTTTTTAAGTAAATGAAATTCTGAATCCAGTAACAGAATATTCATTCACACATTAATTTCAGTGGAAAACAAACTTTTTTACAAATATAATGAAAATTCAGTGCTTTTTATTCAATATTGAAATTATATCAACTGCTTAGATTTGTAAATTCTATATCATATATGCCTAATAACTTTCTAAAATGGAACATTTAGTAAGGAAATAATCAGAAATTTTAAATTGTTGCTCTTTATTCAAGTATGTATAAATTATTTCTTGACATTAAATTATTAGGCCCTTAGGGAGACACATTAATTCTCCCAGGGAATATGTTAAAGGAAACCTGATTCTCCTTAAAGAATTAATTTGACAAGGAGTAAGTTAAGGATAGGGTAAAAATGGAGCTTATCATATTGTAAATACTTCAAAAAAACTTATAAAACAGAAAGACAGGAAAAAAACAAACAAACCTTTTAAGGCAAATTTATAAATGGCTTCACATGCTTTAGCCAAAATCTCTTCTTCTGTAGAATTAAGCATTAGCACCACTGTTGCTGCCTTTTTACTTTCAATTGTTAATGGATCAAACTGAAAGAAAAAATAGTAATATTTTATTAACAAATAAACTTTTAAAATATATAAACAAAATTAAAACTTTCCAGAAATATAGAACAGATTATAATCTTCAAAGGAGGTAGTCAGTGGCCACTTTGAGTGAATTTTGTCTTTAAAAAAATAATCATTTTTGTGTTTTACATCACCATTATTTCCATATATTTGTGTGTACACATCACCCTAGAATTAAATCATTCCTTGTAACAGAGAAAAGCAATTAAACATAAATAATGAACATATGACTACATTTGATATGATGAAGCTTTCTGTCCCTTTGTTTTCCCTCCTCTCTGCCAAGAGGAGGGTGGTATGTTTTATTTTCTGTTCTCTAGACCAAAATTGGTTATTACAGCTCCACGGAATTCAGCGTTCTTTCTATTTACATTATCATAGCAATTCTGTATATCGTCCTTTTGGTTCTGTTTACTATACTGTGCAATAGAGCATGCAAAATCTTTCCCCATTTCTTTGATTTCCTCCTATTTGTCATTACTTCCTGCCCAGTAATCTTCTATTGCATTCATATACTCCAGTTTGTGTGGCCATTCCCCAATCAATGGGCATCCACTTTCACAGAAATCACAGAATCTGAGAGTTAGAAGGGACTTCAACCTATATGCAAAAGTCATCTCTGCTACAAAGTGCCCAACAAGTCATCATTTAGCATCTACTTGTAGACCCTCAAAGGGAGGGATGCAGTCCATTTTATTTTATAGAGAGCTCAACTGTCAGCACCCCTCTGCAACTAACTTGCACCCACTGTTCCTGGCTCTTCCCTCTTCTAGGTAATGACCTTTTAAGCACTCAGGATCTCTTCCTGAGCTAACACACAGTGTTTGGAGGTCATGACAACCTCACTGGGCTATGCAGTTGTGTGAGGGTGACAACAATGTTCTAAGAAGCCAAAGGCAGGGAAGACCAGGACTGAGAGGGGATGCTAAAGATATTCTAACTCTTTATCTATGTTGCAGGAATTTCCTTATTGAAGCTATGAGTCTGTTCCTTACTACTGGACTTGGATTTGAGTCCCATTTATGTCCTGATCTATTTTGTAATAAAGGTTTATGTTCCAAATGCTAATTGGATACTTTGGTTGCCAGCAGATGAGCTGCCTCAAATATGTAGGAAGTAAGCCAATTCAGATATTCTCAGGGAGGAAACTTTCTGGGTTTCCATAAGCCCTGTAGATAATACATGGCCAAGATTGAATCCAGTCCATCTGTCCTCATTTAGTACATAGGATAATTACAAAAGTACCAGCTAAAAGAGTTATGGTTGATAGAATCCTTGATAATAAAGATTTCACCAATTTTTTTGTTGTTTTATTCAGTTCAGTCATGTCTGATTTTTTGTGACTCTGTAGACATACTGCTCATGGGGTTTTCTTGGCAAAGATACTGAAGTAGTTTGCTATTTCTTTCACCAGTGGATTAAGGTAAACAGTGTTTAAGCAACTCACCAAGGGTCGCACAGCCAGTAAGAATATGAGGCTGGATTTGAACCTAGGTCTTCCTGACTCCAGGCATAGTGCTCTATCCACTGAGCCACATACCTGCCATTCACTATTATTAGATTTGTTTAAAGTAAGCTACAGATGAGCAAAATAACTATTTTTTCAGTGATTCATACTTAGGCTACACATTCAAACAAAAGGTTAATTTTCATGGTTGAGGAAAGAGAGGTATGCGACCACATGGTCTCATTTTATTAAAAAAAAATAAGAAAAGTAAGGAAGGATGTGAGAATTGTGGTATAAAAAACTGTTAAGGGTAGAGAAATTTTGTACTTTGCTAGGGTCAGCATGGATCTGTGGGCAGAGGAAGTCAGCATGAAATCTCTTATTCCTACAGAGTCTATCATATTAGAGTCATTTTTATTTTAAGAAAATTGAAAATAAAATGATAGATATAAAGGAATGACACATTACTAAACAAATAATATAGTGCTGTAATTACTGATTCCATCTGCTTTCACATGAGGAAGCCATAGTCATCAAAAAGCATGTGGTGAGATTATAATTTCACACTATGTACAAAATAAATGATGAACTGAAATTAGTAACAGGACTCAAAAAAAAGAGGTATTCTAGCTAGGCTCAGAATTCTTTAAAAGTCTGGTAATCAAAGAAGCTACCTATTTACAAATTTCAGATATAGACATATGTATATAATTTAAATTTTTGTTGACAAATATACTCCTTTCCTCTTCTCTCTACAGACAGCCACCTCTTGTAATCAAGAATAAATTAAAATAAACCAATTTATCTTTTAAATGTAAATATGTTATTATCATTGGAAATAAAATGTTCACATAGGACACAAATTTAAAGTTAGCTTAGGAAAAGTTGTTAAGTTCTGTAGTATTTACCACATCAAGAGGTACAAATAACTTTTGTTGACTTGAGGTTCTGAAATGAATCAGTTTGATATAAGAGATTAAACATGATCTAATTTGAACTTTTGGTGGAGTATATCTAGAGATCAGTAGGAATCTATTATAGAATGGAATTGATTAGTTCAGATAAAGTCTAAATAATGGCTAAAATTACCTTTGACTAATGTCTAAATCTATCAATGCCTTCTCACTTTGTGATTTGTTCATGTTCTCCCATAAATCCACCAGAGCAGATCTACCCAAAGAGCTGGCCTAGTTCTAAGAGTAATTAGTGGTATAGAATTGAACTGTGTCATCAATGTGTAAAGACAGGGAAGTTAAGAAGAGTCTAGCTAGAATGGGAGTTTCTGTACTAGGATAATACTGAGGGACTGAAGATCACAATGAGGATGAAGAATAGGTTTAGAGGGCAAGATAAAAGATTATGATCAAATAACGGAAGGTCATATTTCTTGAACATGGAAGCAGAATACTTGACAAGATCAAGGATTATTTCTGTGTGTAGCTCTCACTTCTTTCCCCAGTTTTCCCTCTATGATTCTTTTTTCATCTTTAAAATCTTTTTTTCTGCTCTTCCAGAAGTTTTTGCTGGGCTTATATGCAATTCACTTTTTCTTTGAGGCTTTGCTTGTAGTTTTTGATATCATTGTCTTCTTCCGAGTTTGTGTTCTGATGTTTTCTGTCACTAAAGCTAATTTTTTATGGTCAGGTTCTTTTTTTTGTAATTTGCTCATTTTTCCAGCCTATTTAGAACTTTATGTTAAAGTTGGGTTCTATTCCCAGGGTGGAGAAGAGGCACTGTCCCAAGCTTCAGGCATTGCTGTTTTCAGAACTAGTTCTGGGGGTCTGAAGTTTTCAGTGCTTCCAGGGTGATGTAATCTGGGGAGAGGTGTGGTCCCTGCTCTCCTGGTCTGCACTCTGATCCTTACCCAGGAAGTACCCCTGATCTCTTGTGACTGCAAAGTACACTGTTCCTTAGGGCTCCTACACAAAGTAAAAAGGTCAAAGTCCTCCACCCATGGGGCACAGTAAGTTACAAATCAATCACTATTCAGTCATCAGTCACTATTTAATCATCAGTCACTACTCAGTACCCTCTTAAGGGGTAGTGGAAAATATACAGGAAAATACACATCCACTCCTCAGTCACAAGTAAGTTACAATTTTATCAGTCACTACTCAGTATCCATGGAGAGGTCTTTTCATCTTGACTTGAGGCAGGTTTTCAGCTTCCATGGCTCTTCTTCCACGGTCCCAGCTCCTGCCTGAATCTAACCAACCGCCACCTGAGTTCAAAGGCAGACAGCTCCCAGTTCCTTGTCTAGTTCTCTGTGCAGTTTCTGCTCTGCATTGAGGCTCACAGTATCCAGTCCACCTCAAGTCCTTCACAGTTTCTGTTCCTGGGAAGAGAAAACTTAACAGAGCCACAGACAGACAAAGTACCATCACCACAGTCATGCTTCCTCTGGCAGCTCCAGCTGGCCCTTGGAAGTACTCAGCAACTCCATTCTCAAAATCAAAATCACTTTCTCCTGTTCTTAAAAATCAAAATCACTTTCTGCCATTCTCAAAATCAAAATCACTTTTTCCATGGAAGTTCTAGTCCAGCAGTAGCAGCGCAGCCTTCAGAAGCTCTCTGAGAGAAATTCTCTCTCTCTCTCTCTCTCTCTCTCTCTCTCTCTCTCTCTCTCTCTCTCTGTCTGTCTTTCACAGCTGCTCTGCCTCCATATGCTTGTCTCAAGAAGTTCTGACTATCCAGCTTGTGCTCTTCCTTAAATATGGTATAGCTCCTCGCTGTTCAGCCCTTTCCTGTTACATCAGCAACAGAGGTTCATACCTTCTGTTTCTTTAACAGAGGCTTAAGTTGAAACTAGATGCTAAGTACCTCTCAGCTTTCCAATACAAAGGGATCTTCAAATTTCATTATTATTACACCATGGTGGCTCCAGGCAAGCCCCCACCCCAGTGTCATAGCCCTCTCCTTCCAACCCCTAATGTCTTGGGCTGGAAAAGTGTCTCACCCTGACCTTCTGTTGGCTCTGTTGCTCCTAAATTCAATTTCAGGCATTATTTTAAATATGGCATTTCAAGGGGAATGTGGGGAGAGCTTGGCTGCTTCTTCTACTCCAGTACACCCTCCTCTTCAAGGTTTTTGGGGGATTTTTTTCTTCCAAGTTAAAAACTATACATGGAATGAGAAATACTTCAGTTGCCATAAGGAAGCCTATACAGAACTATTATTTGCACCTGGGACATATGCATAGCAAAAAGGAGTAGAGACAATTGGCTACAATTCTGGGGTGAATTTTATGTACTATTGAGAGGAGACCCTGTAGACTCACTGTGATGTTATTAATGAAACACTAGATTGAGGTGAGAAATATGAATTTTATCTGTTAGCATTATTGCTAGGGGCTGCTGAGTGATGGTAGATATAGCTCTTAGCCTGGAGTCAAGAAGATCTGAGTTCAAATCCTAATACATTTACTAGGTGACCATTTTTGTTGTTTAGTCATTTTTCATCCATGTCCAACTACTTTTGACCCCCTTTGGGGTTTTCTTCGCAGAGATTTGACTGTTTTGTCATTCCTTTTCCAGCTCACTTTATAAATGAAAAAAAAATTGAGGCAAACAGGGTTAAGTGGCTTGCCCAGGGTCACACAGCTAGTAAGTGTCTGAGGCTAGATTTGAACTCAGGAAGATGAGTCTTCCTGATGCCAGGCCTGGTGCTCTGTGCATTATGGTGACCCTTAGCTGCCCTCTAGGCAAGTCTTTTAACCTCTATTTGCCTCAACTATAAAATTCGGACAGTAAGAATATCAGCAGCAGGGTTGTTGTTGAGGATCAAATGAGATGACATTTGTAAAGTGGTAAACGTAATGCCTTGTATATGACAGGCACTTAATAAATGTTATTTTCATTCCTTTCCTGAGTCAAAGTGGGGCATGATACTTCTGGTTCTATGTTAAGGACATAAGTTCTATGTTAATGATGTGAATAGTGCCAGGGTACACAGAGGTCCTCATTTAAATTGGTGGGATTGAATGCAAGGATGCTTCTATGACCTTGGTATCATGTAAAAAATATTTTTAAGCAGACTTACTACTTTTACAGGGGAATATCATCATCCTCATGACAACACATCACTTCCCAAGAATGTGAATACTAAGTTCACATTTATATAGCACTTTCCCCACAGATATCCTGTGAGGTAGGTAGAGAAAAATATTCATTTTACAGATGAGGAAACTGAGGCACAGAGCATGTTCTTTTAATGTCTTGGTTAGGGTGATAGGTAGGAAGTGTCGGAGGCTGGCAACAGAACCTAGGACTCCTGACTCTGAGTCCAGAGCTCTCTCTACTCTATCATGCAATATCGTGTGACATTTTATTCAAGGTCCAAGTTGCCAGCTGATCCATAGGCACTGATCTTTTCAGGTAGTCTGTGAATTCTCCCCATATGCGTAACTGGTAGCTATGCCAAAGATTCAGTAAATGCCAGCCTTGATGATCTAGGAACATTTACTACCCATAGAAGGGAATCCAAGACACTCCACAAATCTTAAGGTTTAAGGCTACCACAGTTACAGGGAAGGCAAGAGAGGGTCCATGAAGAGCAAAGTCTCTGTTATTGGAACAAAGGCATAAGATCATATCACATTTAGCTCCTTGTATGTAGGCCTTTCTGAGTTTTAAATGATAGCTGCCTGGACTCATTCACTATTTTCCAGTGACTTAACTGTATGCATTAGTGCTACTACAAATATGGAAGATTTGTCCAATTTTCCATGCCTCACACCTCTTAACTGGTTTATGTTGCTCAAAATTTTCCTTGGCAATCATGGGAACAATCTGTGCAGGTGGGAATCTAAGGAAGGATCTGATAGTAATGGGTATGGCCAACTGTAAGGATTATGGCCTAGAGATAGACACATGGGACACAAAGAAGATGCCCAGGTCCCCTCCAGGGGCCCTGGAGAGGAGGTAGAGGGAGGAAGAGAGGAATATACTCTTATCACAATAACTAGAGGAAACAGAACCAGAAATAAGGAACCTGCACAACTAGTTATGGCATTACTGCTATTGGGTGGTATCACTTACCACTGTGTAAGGAGGTCTAAGGGGTTTCACTGATTGCAGTGTATTATTTAGTTGTCTGTAGACAAACTTTAAGGGAAATATGTTTGCCTAATTCAGGTATTGGTTTTAACTATTTGACTTCTGAAGTTCCTTCCAACTCTGAAATTCTATAATTCTCTGAAAATATATATCAACTGCAGGATACACCTCTAAGATTTGGTTGTTATGGCTCAGTCATTCAGACTTGTCTGATTCTTTGTGGCCCCATGGACCACAGCAGAACCATGCTGTCCGTGGAGTTTTCTTGGCAAAAATACTGGGGCCATTTCCTTCTTCACTGAAGGATTTCCGAAGAACATGTAGGATTTAGGAAGAGTATACATTGTCTTAGTAGTGTCCTGGAAAGCTCCCCTTAAGTGGGAATTGTTCTGGGTGTTTCTGCAGTAGATGATCAGCAAGGAGATAGCTAGAGGTGCAAGTATTTATGGCTCCTTCTTTCTATCCCATATATTCTGTGTGCTACAAACATACCTGGCATATTTCTAGGCTGTAGGAGAGTTATTTTACCAGTAATATTGTCTACAATAATAATTCTACTAAGATGTAGTGCAGGCTTCTTTCTGGTATGGTTACTGTTCTGAGACTGCCTCAGCATAATGTGGGGAAATGTAAAAATTCTAGATATAATATTTTACCCCAGTCACAAAAATTGCTCATTATGCCACTGCATACCATGTTCTAAGAAGCCTAATTATAAAGGACTATGATATGAGTGGGTCAATCAAAGATCTTGGTTCCAAACATAGTCCCAAATCTCTAATCTCAGACTGAACATGTTCTTCCTAAAGAATTCTGATTTAAAAATAGGCTACCATCTTCCAGGAAACTATTCAGTATGAGTGAACGGTATGTTATGGCCTCTAACAAAGCTAATGCAATTTTAGCTTGTATTGATGGAAAGATAATATCCAGGAAAATGATACAATAATCCCCTTTTATCCTGTACTGGTCAGACCACACCTAGAGTACAGTGTTTTGCTCTAGGTCCATGTCCAGGGGAGGTGTCAGCAGCATTGTGATAAGTTATGAGTCAGCAAATCATCATAAGGAATAGTTGAAGGAACTGAAATTATTAAGCCTGGAAAAGAGATGCCTTACAGGAATACATGATAGTCATTTCAAAATGTTTATTAAAATCTTTTAAATTGCTTACATTTTCTAAAATTTTCTCCCATCTCTTACTCAGAGAACCAGCCTTTATCATAAACAAAAATTAAGAAGAACAGGTCAGCAAAACTAGCCAACTTATCTACAAAGTCTGACAGTATATGCTATATTCTACTCCTGTAATATTTTATTCCTTCTTCAGGGCCAGGCTGCATCATAATAATTGAACTCAACAATACTCATTTTCAATGTCTGGCAGAATTCTTTCCATTGATCTTGTAGTCACTGTATATGTTGTTTCTTCAACCTTCTTACTTTGCTTTATACTGGTCCATACATGTCTTACCAATTTCTTTGAATTCACCATTTCCAACAGCACAGCTGTATTCTGTGTATGTACAATAATTGATTTAGCCATTCTCTGACAGATGGCTATCTATTTTGTTTCTAATTCTTTGCTACTGTAATAGTACTGCTGTATACAGTTTGGTGTAAACAGGACTTTGCATATGCCAGCAGGGGCATCTCGGGGTCAAAGGGTATTGATATTTTTGTCATTTTCTTAGCATATTTCTAGATTCCTTTCCATGGACCAGCTCATAGTTCCACAAACAGTAGATCAGTGTGCCTGTTGTCCTACAACCCCACCAACAATCATTATTTCCATCTTTTGTCATCTTTGCCAATTTACGGAATCTGAGATGAACTTTAGAGGTTGCTTTGATGTGCATTTCTTTACCATTAGTGGTTTGGAACAGTCTTTCATGTGGCTGTTAATTGTTTGCAATTCTTCTTTTGAGAACGGTTTATTCATATCTTTTGACCACTTTCATTGGTGAATAGGCTTTGATATATCTGTATTAATTCCATATATATGCACATATGTATGCATTCATCTATATGGCATGGATGTATCTCTAGGTACAAATCTTAGGTATCATATCTTTGTCAAAGATATATGATACAAAACAGGTTATTTTCCCTTCAACCAGCCATTTCCCTCTTCCCCCAAATCAACCTCTTCTCTTATCCTAAACTAAAAATCTAGTGTTTAGTAATTTATTTAATAATTAATAATTCAAACATCATAAACTAATCAGTAAGCTAGCATCTATTAAGTGCCTGTTATATCCCAGGCACTGTGTTAAACACTGGGGATACAAAAAGAGGCAAAAAACCAAACATCCATGCTCTCCAAGGGTCTCACCGTCTAATGGGGATAAATCTTTATTTGACAATGAGTGCCAGGAAAACTGAAGAAAGAGTTGGTAGAAATTAGGTTCAGATTAGCATCTTATTATACCATGTAACAAAATAAGTTCAACATAGATAAATGACTTGACTATTAAAAAATTTCACCATAAAAAAAGAAGAAAACCAGATCAAGCACTTTTGACAGCTCTGGAAACAAGTGATAAAAGTGATCACAAAGGATAAAATAGGTAATTACATGAAATTGGCAAGCTTTACACACAAGAGTATTGACTTTGGAATCAAAGAATCTGGGGTTCAAATTTTCTCTCACTACCTGTGTGACTTCTCTTCCCCTCTCAGGGTTTCAGTTTTTTCACCAGTAAAACGAGGGCTCTTGGACCAGATGACCTTCTAAAGTTCTTTTTAATATCTTAATCTATCGTCCTATGATGGCCATTTTCAAATAGTTCATGATGTTTTTTCTCATAACAACTCTAGAGGGTATATAACAAGGGCCAAGGAGTTAAACAAAACTAGTAAAAAATGTTTTTTACTTTCTAGTAAGTAATTTAACTCTATTCTTCAATCCAGCAAATATCCTTTGAAATTACTCCAGTAGCCCTATTCGAATAGAATGGGAAGTCTTATAAAGTATTATCATTCCATCACTGGGACTTATTCAGGTAGAGGTTGTTTAACTGCTGATGTCAAAGGAAACATTCCTGAGGTGAGTGGGAGATTAGGCTAGATGAGATCATCAAAGGGCTCTTCCAACTCTAAGACTGCATTAAATTTATAGCCCTATCTCTTCATTTTTTAAAGAAGGAAGATCACAGTTATGGCTGTTTCACAAAAAGTTTTATTTTATGCTTTATTCATATTCGCTTCTTTACAAGCCTGAAGCTTGATACGTGAACAGCCCAAGGGATTCCCTCTACCTTGAACAAACAGAATCTTTCAGTTGTTTGTAGACTTTAAAAAGAAAAGATAACTTTTTTTTTTGAAAAGAAAGAGACATCAATAGATATATGGCTTGTGTAGTAAAAATGGCTAAACGATGCAGTAGTGGTGAAGCACTGATATCCTTCATAATTCTGGGTAAATAATGTAATATATCTGATATTCAGAGACCTGAGCTAATTTCAGACAGCTTTCTTCACATAAAATAGTTGTAGTTCAAATTCTGATTCTTTTTAATATTAACTGGCCTATAATGAACATCAGACTGAATTTTGGCTAAATATTTCAAAGATCTAAAAAGGCATACTCTTTAACTTGATATATCACTCGTATACTTGAAATGAAAATAATTGTGGGTCTCTAATCTTGTAATTAAGTGATCACAATTTTAATTTCTGTTCCAAGATATAATACTATATTAGAACTGGTTAATTTAGACATTAGCAGGCTTTGGACTTATGTAATCATGGATCTCCACATATATATAACAGTACAGTTTATACTGCCTCCAAGGTTCCTTTTTCAGATTACAGTTGTCAAAAAAATCAATAGTCAAAGTGACATTAAATGAGGAATTTTCTTATAGTATATTGCAAACCAGAAAACTTACCACATCCTTAGGAGGAGGCTCTACTTCCTTCTTTATTTTTTTACCCATTCTAGAAGGATAGACAAAAAAAAAATCACTGTTTTCTCTCTACTATTTACTATTCCTATTTTACATTTTGTACTTGGTGGATTTATTAAGAATGATCTTGAAAAGCCCTGACTTTGTGTGTGCAACTTAGGCAGTGATGATGCTAAAAACCAATAACTGACTATAGCAAAGAGTCACTGAATAGCCAAAAGAATCAAATCTTTTATGGTACTAATCCAGCATTAGTGAATTTTCTGTCTCTGTCTCTCTCTCTCCCTCTCCTTCTCCTTCTCCTTCCTTCCTCCCTCCTCTCTCATCTCTCATCATATGAGTTGATCGAAATTACTTTGTGAGAATACTCCTTTCATGGAATACATACAGAAGTTAATTCTGAGATCTTTTTTAATAATCAACCTGCTTTGCATGGTCATTTATGGTACTGACAATAGAAAGAGGTAGTTTGTTTTTTTTTAATGAAAGCTATGTGTCAAGAAGCTGTAATTTTATTACTGTGGGTCACTCCTTCGATCAGCAGAGATCACAAACTCTCTATAGCTTAGTAAAAAAATCAAATGTGTCATGCCTTAAAAATTTATCACCTCATAGATCTACTAGGTCCTATTATCAAGCAGGAAAGATTTTAAGTATAGTCTGCATGTCTTTTCATCTGAGGACCATCCTCAGCTCAGCAGAGGGTAAAGGATAAGTTGAACTTTATGTTAAGGGATTTGGGTTTGAATTCTGCCTCAAATATTAGTTAGGTGTGTCATCATGGATAAATCATTTAAGAAGGGCTTTAGGACCTCAAGCATAAAATAAAGATAACAGCACTTGTACTACCATCCTCGCAGAGTAGTTATGTTAAAGTACCATGTAAACACCAAGTGTATTACTGTTATTATTATTATTATTATATTGATAAGACCTCGGAGCAGAATTTTATTCAATCAGTCAATAGTTAACATTTCTTATGTACCTACTATGTGCCAGGGATTATGCTATGTGTTTAGGATATAGATACCAAAAAAAGGGAAATAATTTCTACTGGTAAGGAAGTTACATTCTAATGAGGAAAACAACATCTATAAAACCAAGACATGAAGAGAATAATTGGATTGAGAAGGAAAGTAGTAGGAGTTGGGGGATCAGGAAAGAGAGGGATTCTATGAGGGGGTGATGAAAAAAGAACATATATTCCATCCATGGCTATGTTAGATGGGAGCTCATGAGTTAGAGAGAAAGGACCAATCTGGCTGAATTCCAGAGTGTAGGAGAAGCAGCAACAGCTAATAAAATTTGAAGAGAAGTTGGGGGTAAGGCTGTACTTTAAAAACTAAAGAAAGGAGTTTATATTTTGTCCTAGAGGCAAAAGGGAACACCAGAATTAAGTAGGAAAAGTGGGAGGGTCAGATCTACATTTAGGAAATATTCATTTGATCAGTGTACAGGATACACTAGGGTGGTAAGAGATTTAAGGAAAGGGGACCAGTTAAGAGGCCGTTGGAATAATCAAGACAAAGAGGTGATGAGGGCCTGAACTAAGCTAGCAGCTGTGCGTCAGATGTGAATCAGTCAATCAACAAGAATTTAGGTGCCTACTGTGTGCCAGGCACTGGGCACTGTACTGAATGCTCCTTGGAGCAAGACCTTAACAAGTAATCTAGGTTATACCAATACCTTGAGGAAAAGCCATATCTATATCATTTTAATGTTTTTAAAAAATGTAAACTTAACAACCAATAAAACATAATCATTTCAATATACAAAGAACAAGAAATAGGAGTACATATGATATTATGACCTGTTTCACTTGGTTTTTTGTTATAAAATTTGTGTGTGTATTTATATATACACATATACATATATACATGTAATTTAATAAAGTCATAAAAATTGCTCTCCTCTAAACTGAATGATCCTAATAAATTATTCTTTAATTTATAGCTAACAACTGAAAAACAACTCATCTGCAAATAGTTGTGCTACCTGGCTTCCAGTGGTTTCTTTGTATCTATCTCTATCACACAGAAACAGAAAGAGACAAAAGATAAAGGACATAGGAAAGAAGAAATGTAGAAGAGAAAGAACCGAGAGGGAGAAAAAAAATAGATTTAGGATAGAACCTTAACATCCACGGGGAAACATCCATGGTTTGGGTACAAGTTAGCATTTCCTCTGTAAGTTATAGTTGCCTCCTAGAGCACCTGATTTGCCCGCGTCACATAATTACATAATGTGTCCGTGGGACTTGAATCCCAGATCTTCCTGGTTCTGAGGCTGGCTTTCTATTCTTTACACCATGATGCCACTCCATTCTGATTTGGACTTAAGTAAAAGTGTGTTGAAAACAATTTCTATTTGAGGCTCCTAGCTCCCTTTTCTGGTCATGCTTTTTTCTCCCTTCCCTTCTTTGTTTATTCTTTCTTATGCCTTATTAAACCGGGAGGAATTTGATTAATTCATCACTGCTTTTTTATTTTTTTAAGGGGGATGGGGTGGGAGAAGGACCAGTTTTAGACATGTAATGGTGTCATAAGTGAGAACTCCTGATGTGTATCTGACAAACTTCCCACACTGTACCTTATATTCTCGGAGAGTTGCCTAGGGGCATTGAGAGAGATGTTTTGGGATTTGCTTACAGTTAGTATATGAACCCAAGTCTTCCTGATTCCAGGGCAGGCCAGTAAGGGTGGAAAGAAAGAAGAGAAAGATGAAGGAGGTAGAAGAGGCAGAAGAAAGGGAAAGAGAGGAGAAGGGAGTTGAGGGAAAAGGAAACACAAAACCCAACCCTCCCGCTCCAGCCAGGCCAGGCTCTGGAGATGGTCAGCTCAGAGTGTGTGGGGGGTGGGGTCACCCGAGAACACTTGGTCGGGCCCGGAACTTTTCCTCCAAGGCCCCCTCACTGGCCCGTTCTCCTGGGACTACCTGCCCTCTGCCCCTCTAGGCTTCCTCCAGGTTCTCCCTTCCTTCCCAGTCTTGGTCTTACCTGCCTTGAGAACCGGGAGCAATAGCTCCCGCCCTCTTGCTCTCTCCCTCCCTCTTCTAGGCTTGAGCTTCAGGTTGTTTTCAGTTGCTAGGAGACGGGGGAAGGGGGAGAAGTACGGGGGGGGGGGGGGTCGGAAAAAAAAACACACTTAGGCGCATGCGCCTGAACAGGAGGCCTAGGCCCTGCCCCCAGCCCCGCCCTGCTGGGATAGTGGTTTGCATCCCTGCGCATCCTACAGCTTCGGCTTTGCATCCCTTGGATCCTAGACCAGGCTCTTGGCTTGGCGGTGGAAACCGGCACCCTCTCCTCTTCTTTCCGTTTTAAAGGATTAAGTAAATCCCTGCCCTGTTTCTAGTAAGAATGATAAGTTCAGATGTTTGTCCCTTTAACATTCCATTTTAACAGCCTGCTGCTGTTGGTGAGCGGTTTTAAACCCAACAGCCCCACCGCCACTTCCGGCTTCTCCTGCGCTTTAAAAAACAGCTTTGCGTCCTCTGATAGCGCTGGACAGTTGTCAGGGCTCTGTCCCCTTCCTTATCTCGATTTCTCCTAACACCCGTCCCCATCCTACTTTGGTATACAAACAAACCCTCAGAAAATTAGTGGGTAATTTGTGATAAATAATTCACCTCCCCGTGATTGTTCTTTGTACAATTTTACAATAACAGCGGTTCTGTTTATGACCTCTTCCCTAGTGCTCAACGGCCCTTTTATTCCTCTCTTGTTTACTCGCCATTGTGTTCTTCTCCAAAGGAGACACCAACATGCTCGTGTGTCCCCTATCCTTAAAAGTAAAAGAAAATCTCAAAAGACTCAATGTAGCCCACTGTCTTTCTGCTCCCCCCTTCCATGCCAAACTGCTAGAAAGAGTATTTTATACTCTGCCAAACACAGGCAGAACAAAGAGAAAGCAGCTGGATTCAACTGAGTGTACACAGAAGAAATCCATGCTGGCAGTGACAGGGTTAGGAGAGTGTTGAGGGAAGGAGATTCACAAGAGATCTGAAAGGGAATATTCAGAAACCCTGGGGGGAAATCCCAGATTTTATTAATCCTGAAAAAAAAAGATGATTCAGAAAATCAGACATTAACAATCTATACAGACACCCACTTTCCAACTCTTGCTATAGCTTAGTCTTTTTCAGTGATGACCCCTTTTGGGGTTTTCTTGGCAAAGATAACTGGAGTGGTTTGCCATTTCTTTCTCCAGTTCATTTTACAGATGAGGAAACTGAGGCAAACAGGGTTTAAACTGACTTCCCCAAGGGTTATTCTAGCCCTAACATTCTATCCACTGCATCAATTCTATTCCACACAGACAAAAGGGGTATTAGTAGACAGGCAGACTTTCACAAGTGAATCTACACAGTAAGTCACATCACACAATTGACTCAGAGATAAAGAGTATATAAAATCCCATCATGCTTAATGCTTGTTTTTTTTTAAATTATTAGATTCAGTAAACACATTGTCTCCAGCAGGCATCAAAATTATTCCGAATTCCTTGAAAGACTTTAATATCAGGCAAAACATAAAGTAGGGAAACATATGGTCACCAAAGATGTTTCACAGGATAATTAATGAAGGAGATTCAGAGCAGGCTCCAAATTAAAGATAGATTCCTTAGATATGGTGAGTTCATCCAGATGCTCCTGCTTGCTGGTGGCATTGTGCTGGTCCCATAAAACCCAAGGACACCACAAAATCTTGGATGAGATCTGTTTGGTCTAATTATCCACATGGGGAAAACAAGTAGATGAAGGCCTACTATTCAGATTAAGATTTTCAGGTAGAAGGAAAATCTATAGCTCTTGTCCAACATTGTATTTACGTGTGTGTGTGTGTGTGTGTGTGTGTGTGTGTGTGTGTTTGGGACAGACAGTACAAGTCGACAACAAATCAGACCCAGGATTAAAAGAGAAGAGAACAGGCTAGAAATTGCAAGTCTCCCTTAACGACCACAAAGTTTTCTTAGAAACAAAAGGCCAATTTTTAACACCAATGCTTCGCTACTGTTGTGTGTCCTTGAGTTATGGGAGACAATATTGTAAAATGGAAAGAACAGGGTTTTGGAGTTGGAGGAACCTGAGTTCAGATCCTATCCCTTAATCTCCCTAGGCCTCAGTTTCACCATCTATAAATGAGGAGATTGGGGAGTGGTCTCCAAGGTACCTTATAAGGATCATACCTATAACAATATTACAGTCTCTAGTCTAAATAATTAATTCTAAAGAATTAAAAAGAGCCATCACTCATGTGCATTACATGTGTGTATCATTTCACACCTGTGAATTAGAAAATACGTGGCTGAGGCAGCTACGTGGTGCGGTGAACAGAGCACCTGGAGTCAGGAGGACCTGAGATCAAATACGACCTCAGACATTTAACACTTACTAGCTGTGTGACCTTGGGCAAGTCACTTAACCCCAATTGCCCTGTCCTTCAAAAAGCAAAAAAAAAAAATAGTAGAATATTTTATTGAAGGCTGTCCCTACATCGAATAATATGATCATATCATCTTCCCTTTTTTCTCTTGTTGATGTGATTTATTATATTGATTTTTTCCCTTGTTTTATATCACCTTTGTATTCAATTTACAAATCCTAGTATGTAGTGTTTGCATTTTATATATTGTTTTTATACCCCTATTCTCTAGTGATATTGTTTTATATATTTTTCCTTATCTTTTATTCTGTTCAGTTTAGAAATCATGACCATATTTACCTCACCAAAGCAGCTGAGTAGCCTACCATATTTCTCTGTGCTTTGAAATAGTCTACATAATATAGGAACTATTTTTATGTTGATTAATAGTTTGGCAAAATATATTTCTTAATTCTTTGGAGCGCAAGATCTTTTTTTGGATGGAAGCTGGCCCATCTAAATTCTGGGACTGATCTGTTTTAGGTTGTCTTCTTATCTTGTTAGTGTAGGAACTTTATAATTTTATAAATAATCATCTATTTCTTTTAGATTCTCAATTTTATTGGCATAGAACTAGAAGTGGTGATCTTTGCTGATTTCTTTTGTTCTTGTGATCTCTCTTTTTCCATATCTCTTTGTGTATGACTTGGTTTTATTTCTTTATTTTCTTGCTAATTTTCTATTTATTCATCTTAAATTCATCCTTTTAATCATATTAATTTCAGTTCTGATCTTGGTTATTTTTCCATTTTTCTCTTGGTCTGTTACTTTGTTCCCTGCTTGAGTTTTTAAGATGCAAAGTCAATTAATTAATTTTCTCTCCCTGTTATGATATAGACATTCAGTCTGCCTGCCTAATTCTTTTGGACTTTCTCTATAATACTCCAGAAACTTCTTCACCCTGGAAGCTCACTCATACCTGGGCTTCACCCATAAGAAGTATCCTCTGCCCCTGAGGCTTTGCCTCTGATTGGGTGGTTCTTCCCAGAACCTCTATTTTAAGAAGGAGGCCAAGGTCAACCACATCTTTTTACTTCTCCAGGATGTACACCTCATTTTCCTGGGCTTTCTCTACAATTCCCCCTGTGCCACTTACTTTTTTATACCCCTTCCCTCTCCTATGCCCGCTTTTAGCTCTTTTATGTGTTATCTGCCCCCCATGAAGATATAAGGTCCTAAAAGTTAGGGCCTGTCTTTTTTTCTGTTTGCATTTGTGTTACCAGCACTTAATGCAGTGTCTGACACATAACAAGCATTTAATAAATGCTCTTTGATTTGACTTGGCTATGAACTTGACTCTTAAGTACTTTGGCTGCAACCCATTGGTTTGGCTATATTATACAGGTGTGTGTATAAATAACATATAATTATCTTTGCCATAATAATCTGTTACTGTTTCAGTAATTTCCTTTTCATTCATCTACTAATTAATAAAACATTTAAAAATTTGAACTAGGGCCTATAACTTTTAATTCACTATAATTTATTTTATTATTTATTTTATTGTATTATGGTCTATAAATGTAGCATGTTGAATCTCTACCTTTTTATATTCACTTGTTTTCTTTTTAACTTAGGATAAAAATCAAATTTTGTATAATGCCCATGGTTGCTGTTCAGATTTTTCTGAGCCCTCTCGGCTAACAACAACCCCAAGATTGCTAAATGATGCTCCATCTTCTAGGTCTGTCACTTGAGTCTTCATGATTTATAATAGTTTAAAGGATCCAGTGATCTTTTGAACCTATATTTCGAGCTACTATTCATTGTCTGTGATTATATTAACTGTTGTGTATGTCTCATTAAATGGGTTTTTTTACTGTTGTTCAGTTGTTTTTCAGTCATGTCAGACTCTTTTATGACCTCATTTAGCATTTTCTTGGCAGAGATACTGGAGTGGTTTGCCATTTCCTTCTTCAGTTCATTTTACAGACGTGGAAGCTGAGGTAAACAGGGTTAAGTGACTTGCCCAGGGTCACATAGTTAGTAAATGTCTGAGGCCAGATTTGAACTCAGGAAGATGAATCTTCCTGACTCCAGACCCAGTGCTCTATCCACTGTACTACCTAGATTTAGCTGCCTACTCATCTATAAACTGGAGATAATAATAGCACCTACCTCCCAGGGTTGTTGTTAGAACAAATGAGATAATACTTGTAAAAACACTTTGTAAGACTTAAAGAGCTATATAGATACTACAATTATTGTATAGTATATTATTACAATTATTATTACCATGGTTTTTTTTAGATTAATGACACAAACATTTCTTAGGCTCCAATTACATAAAAAGTGTTATGCTAGTAAGTTATGACACTATGGGTGTGGAGATATGTAAGACACAGAACCTGTTCTCGAGGACCTCAGAATCTAATGTCAAGGGAAGAATAAATTAATAATGAAGGTAAAAGGAAGAATACAGATGCAAGAAACAAAGGATGACTCCAGTGAAAATGAAAGGAGCAATTTGAAGGAGAGATTACCCACAGTAGTATGACTTGGAGTAGGATGGAGGGGATAGGGAAAGGAGGAAGAATCAGGGAACATTTCATGGAGAAGGTTGCCCCATAATTAGACCTTGAAGGAAGAATGGCACTTCCATAGGTGGATAAATTTTAATGCATTAAATGTACTACAGTTTTCCCAAAGGGATTCTGAATCTGCATAACTTAGAGTTCCTTAGTTTTCCATATTAAATATTAACCCAGAGAGTTTCTTCTTGGCATACCCTTTAATGAAGCCAAAGTGAATGTTCTTTCTTTGACAAAAGAGCAAGAAATGCAATTTGCAGACAGTCCATGGGCACATAGGGAAAGGGAAAGGAAAATTATAGGATAATCCTTTGAAATTTGTAGTGGAAATCACTAGAAACGTAAAAGTAAAAACTACTTAAATTTTTTTTTATCTGTTCCTATACTGCTTTCCTCTTCATGATTCTGAATTTGGGTGTATTTTTTATGATTCAAGAAAAATATAGGTAAACATTTTGGCTTAAAGTACAGAAAGAAGAGCTGCTACCAAACCCTTGTGGGAAAATAATAATCGTGTTATTCATTCACCTGCAGTGCTGGTGTCAACTGTCAGCATCAGGAGACAACGAGCCTCCACTGAGATTTCAAGCCCTCCTTATGCAATGTTGTCTTCCTGAAAACTTGCATATAGATGGAATTTTTATCAATCTATTTTTAAAGTAGACTGGTGGAAAACATTATTTAAAGAAATTCTGGGGAAAATCCTTTGGCAAATGAAATAATCACCCCTGAAGGTATCTGTATTTGCAAATGTAGAATCTGTATCAGATTGCTTGCCTTCTCAAGAAGGGGGGAGGGAAGAGAGAGAGGGGAAGAATTTGGAACTCAAATTTTTGTTTATTTTTAAGTTAATCAATTTATTTTTAGTTTTCAACATTCTAAATTTTTTTATTTTTTTAAAATATTTTCATTTGTTCCACTTACTTGTAAAAACAATTTATAAAATCCATTTTAAAATTTTTGAATTCCAAATTCTTTCCTTCCTTCCCCTTCCCCTCTCCTGAGACAGCAAGAAATTTGATATAGGTTCTACATGTGCAATCATGCAAAACATATTTGCACATTAGTCATGTTGAGAAAGAAAATACAGACCAAAAAACCTTTGAAAAAATAATAAAGTGAAAAACAGTATTCTTTGATATGCATTCAGGCTCCATCAGTTCTTTCTCTGGAGGTAGATACCATTTTTTATCATGAGTCCTTTGGATCATTATACTGATGAAAAGAACTAAGTCATTCATGGTTGAACATCATACAGTATTGCTTTTACTGTGGACAATGTTCTCCTGGTTCTGCTCACTTCACTTAGAATCAGTTCATGTAAGTCTTTCCAGATTTTTCTGAAATCATCCTGCTCATCATTTTTTTTAAATACCACAATAGTATTCCATGACTATCATATACCACAACTTGTTCAGTCATTCCCTAATTGATGGGTATCCATTCAATTTCCAATTCTTTACCACCACAAGAAGAGCTGCTATATTTTTATACAAATAGGTCCTTTTCCTTGTCCTTTTTTTAATCCTTCTGGGATATAGATCTATTAGTGTTATTGCTGGGTCACAGGGTGCACACAGTTTTATAGCCCTTTGGGCATAGTTCCAAATTGTTCTCCAGAATGTTTGGATCCATTTACAACTCCACCTATAGTGCATTAATGTCCCAGTTTTCCCATATCCCCATCAACATTTATCATTTTCCTTTTCTATCATATTAGTCAATCTGATATGTATGAGGTGGTACCTGAGAGTTGTTTTAATTTGCATTTCTCTAAATGATAATGATTTAGACCTTTTATATGACTATAGATAGCTTTGATTTTTTTTTTAATCTGAAAACTGCCTGTTCATATCCTTTGACCATTTATCAATTGGGGAATGACTTGTATTCTTATCTATTTGACTTAGTTCTCTCTATATATTTGAGAAATGAGGCTTTTATCCGAAACATTTGCTACAAAATTATTTTTTTAGCCCTGTGCTTCCCTCCAAGTCTTGGCTGCATTGATTTTGTTTGCACAAAACCTTTTTAATCTGATATAATAAAAATCATCTATTTTACATCTTGTAATGCTCATTGTCTCTTGTTTTATCATAAGTTCTTCCTTTGTCCATAGATCTGACAGGTAAACTATTCCATGCTCCCCTAATTTGCTTATGGCATCACCCTTTATGTCTAAATGATGTACCCATTTTGACTTTATCTTGGTACACAATGTGAAATGTTAGTCTATACCTAGGTTCTGCCAAACTCCTTTCCAGTATTCCTAACAGTTTTTTTTTTTGGTTTTTGTTTTTTTTTTATCAAATAGTGATTTCTTTTCCCAAAATCCAGGGTCTTTGGGTTTATATAACACTAAAGTTACTATGATCATTTATCCCTGTACATTGTATACCTAACCTATTCCACTGTTCTGTTACTCTGTTCCTTAGCCAATACCTGATTGTTTTGATGATTGCTGCTTAATAATACAGTTTGAGAACTGGTAGAGTGAGGCCTCCTTCCTTTATAAGTTTTTTTTCATTAAT
Source organism: Pseudochirops cupreus (assembly GCA_028627135.1). Taxonomy (NCBI): domain Eukaryota; kingdom Metazoa; phylum Chordata; class Mammalia; order Diprotodontia; family Pseudocheiridae; genus Pseudochirops; species Pseudochirops cupreus. Next base: position 535,946,138 of record CM053581.1, read on the forward strand.
TCCCTTGACTTTTGTTCTTTCTGATTGAATTTTGTTATGATTTTTTCTAGTTTTATGAATAATTTTTGGAAGTAATTTTAAATAAGTAAATCAATTTCGATAGAATTGTCATTTTAATTGTGTTGGCTTGGCATATACCCATGAGCAATTAATATTTTCCCAATTATTTAGATTTTACTTTATTCAAATGAAAAGTGTTTTGTGATTGTGCTTATATGATTCCTAGATCTGTCTTAGTGGTTAGACTCCCAGATATTTTATGTGGTCTACATTATTTTAAATGAAATTTCTCTATCTCTTGCTGCCAGGCTTTGTTGGTAATATATAGAAATGCTAATGATTGATGTGGATTTATTTTATATCCTTCAACTTTGCTAAAGTTGTTCATTATTTCAACTGGTTTTTAAATTGATTCTCTAATGATACTACTATTATATCATCTTCAAAAAGTGATAGTTTTATATCCTCATTGTCTTTTCTAATTCCTTCAATTTCTTTTTATTTTGTTATTGCTATAGTTAGCATTTCTAGTACAATATTAAACATAGTGGTGACAGTAGATATCCTTGCTTCACTCCTGATATTTGGGAGGGCTTCTTAGGTTATCCCCATTACAGATAATGCTTGCTGATGGTTTTAGATAAATACTTATCTAAGGAAAGCTCCATTTATTTCTGTGCTTTCAAGTGTTTTAAATAGAAATGGGCAATTGTATTGTGTCAAAAGCTTTTTCTGCACCTATTTATATTATCATGATTTCTGTTGGTTTTGTCTTTGATAAGGTCAATTATACTGACAGTTTTCCTGATATTGAATCAATCCTACCTTCCTGGTATAAATTCCACCTGGATTATACTGTATGAGCTTGGTGATATTTTGCTATAATCTTCTTACTAGTATTTTATTTAAAATTTTTGCATCAGTATTCATGAGGGAAGTTAGTTTATAGATTTCTATCTGGTTTTGCACTTTCTGATTTAGGTATCAACACCATATTTTGTCAAAAAAGTAATTTGGAAGGACTCTTTCTTTGCCAATTTTTAAAAATAGTTTATGTAGTATTGGAATTAATTATTCTTTATATGTTTAAATTCACTTGTGACTCCATTTGACCCTGGGGATTTTTTATTAGACAAGTCATTGATGGCTTGTTCAATTTCTTTTTCTAAGATAGGGTTATTTAGATATTCTCTTTCCTCTTCTGTTAATCTAGGCAATTTATATTTTTGTTAACATTTGTCAATTTTACTTAGCTTACTAGAATTATTGTTATATAATTGCTCCTAATAATTGCTTTAATTTCATCTTCATTAGTGGTGAATTCACCCTTTTTATTTTTGATATTAGTAAATTGGTTTTCTTATTTTCAAAATTCAAATTAACCAGTGGTTTATGTGTTTTTTTTTTTCATAAAACCAGCTTCTAGTTTCATGTATTCAATAGTTTTCCTTTAATTTTATCAATCTGTCCTTTGATTTTCAAGATTTATAATTTAATGTTTAACTGGAGATTTTAAATTTATTCTTTTTCTAGTTTTTATTCCATTACATGCCTAGTTTATTGATCTGCTCTTTATTTTATTGATTTAAGCATTTAGAGCTATAAAATTTCACCTAAGTACTGTTTTGGCCACATCCTCTAAATTTTGCTACATTGTCTCATTGTTGTCATTCTTCTTAATGAACTTATTGATTGTTTCTATGATTTATCCTTTGATTCACTCATTGTTTAGGATTAGATTACTTACTTTCCAATTAATTTTTAATGTTTCTACAGTCCTTTCTTGGATATAATTTTTATTACATTATGATCTGAAAATGATACATTTAATATTTTTGGTTTTCTGCATTTGGTTGTGAAGATTTTATGCCTTAATACATAGGTGTCATGTGCTGGGGAAAAGGTATATTTCTTTCTATTGCCATTCAGTTTTCTCCAGAGGTCTATCATATCTAAATTTTCTAAAATTCTACTTATTTCCTCAGCTTATTTTTTATTTTTATTTTTGTTAGATTTATCTAGTTCTGAAAGAGGCAAGTTGTGGTCCCCCGCTAGTATGGTTTTACTGTTTATTTCCTACTATAACTCATTTAATGTTTCCTTTAAGAAATCAGATGCTATACCATTTGGTGCATACATGTTTAGTGCTGATATAACTTCATTGTCTATGGAATCTTTTAGCAAAATGTAATTTCCCTGCTTATATCTTTTAATTAGATCTAGTTTTTCTTTCGCTTTGTCTGAGGTCATGATTGCTACCTCTACTATTTTTTGCTTCAGCTGAAGCATAATCCATCTGTTTCCATTTTATGAGTAGACTCATCCTATTCATATTTGCAGTTATGATTACTGTCTGTGTTCCTCCATTTTTCTTTTTCCCATTTATCCTTCCCACTATTTCCTTTAACCCTGTTCTTCCTTGAAACTGACCATTCTGACCATCACATCCCCTAATCTGCCCTCCCTTCTATCAGGCCCCCCTTCCCCTCCTACTTTCCTGAAGAGTAAGATAGATTTCTATGCTCAACTGAGTGCTTATGTTATTTCCCCTTTAAGCCAATTCTAATTAAAGCAAGGTTCAAACATTGCCCACCACCCTAGTATATTCCATTCTACTGTAAAAGTTCTCTTGTACATCTTTTATGTGAGATAATTTACACCATTCTACCTCTCCCTTTCCCCTTCTCTCAGTGCATTCTTCTTTCTCATCCCTTAATTTTATATTTTTAGGAAAAAAATCCTACTATATTCAGCTCACACTCATACACTCTATTTATGTATACTCCTTCTAATTGCTCTAATAATGAGAAAGTTCTTAGGAATTACAAGTATTTTTCCATGTAGGAATGTAAACTGTTTAACTTTATTGAATCCCTTATGATTTCTCTTTCCTATTTACCATTTCAGTGTTTCTCTTGAGTCTTGTATTTGAAAGTCACATTTTCTATTCACCTCTCGGTCTTTTCATCAGGAATGCTTGAAAGTCTTCAATTTCATTAAATATCCATTTTCCCTCTTGAAGTACTATATACAGTTTAACTGGATAGGTGATTCTTGGTTGTAATTCTAGTTCCTTTGCCCTCCAGAATATCATATTGGAAGCCCTCCAATCCTTTAATGTAATAGCTGCTAAATCTTGAATTATCCTGACTATCACTCCATGATATTTGAATTGTTTCTTTTTGGCTGCTTGCAATATTTTCTCCTTGACCTGGGAACTCTTAAACTTGGTTATAATATTCTGAGGGTTTTCATTTTGGGATCTCATTTAGTAGGTGATCATTAATTCTTTCAGTTTTTCTTTTACTATCGGGTTCTAGGATACCAGGACTATTTTCCTTAATAATTTCTTGAAATATGGTGTCCGGGCTCTTTTTTTTTAAATCATGGCTTTCCAATAATTTTAAAATTATCTCTTTAGCTTCCACTTGCCCAATTCTAATTTTTAAGGAATTATTTTCTTCAGTAAGCTTTTGTACTTCCTTTTCCATTTGGGCAATTCTACTTTTTAGAGTTCCTTTTTTCTGTGAATTTTTGTACCTCTTTTTCCATTTGGTGAATCTTACTTTTTAATGAATTCTTTTCTTCAGTGGATTTTGTGCCCCTTTTAACATTTGGCCTAATGTGTTTTTAAGGTGTTATTGTCTTCCATATTTTTGTTCCTCTTTTACCAGACTGTTGACTTTTCTTGCATTATTTCCATTTCTTTCTCCCATTTTTCTTCTTTCTCTCTTATTTGATTTTTAAAATCTCCAAGTTCCACCAGAAATTCTTTTTTTAGGCCTGAGATCAATTCACATTTTTATTTGAGGCTTTGCATGTGGGTGCTTTGATCTCATTGTAACTTTCTATTATTACAATCTTTTTTGTTGTTTGTTCATTTTCCCAGTCTATTTCTTTACTTTTAACTTTATGTTAAAGTTGAGCTGTGTTCCCAGGGTGCAAAGGCCATTGTCTGAAGCTTCAAGTTTTTCATGCTGCTGTATTCAGAACTAGTCTTGGGGGCAGTCTTTAAGTTTTCAGTGTTTCCAAGGTGGTATGATCTAGGAAGAGGTGTGGTCACTACTCTTGGCCTGTGCTCTGCTCTGTGAATGACCACAAACACTTCTTTATACCCTGGAACTGTGACCAGGATCCCTAATTTTGCCAGTGTTCTTCTTTGCCCTGGGAATTTGACCCAGAACCACATATGGGCAATAGAACTGAGTCTTGCACCCAGTGCCAGTAAAGGTTGTCTGCAATCTCTTTCTGACCAGTTTTCTGACTTCCTTACTGTCTGTGGACATGGAGCTCCTGAAGCTACCCAGTGGTCACTGATTTGGTCACTGCCAAGGACTGCTGCTTATTTGCTGGGATGTGGCCTGTGCTGGCATAGCTTGTGCTGGACTGTGCTTCACACTCACTCAAATGATATGAACTTTTCTTTCTGACCTAAGTTATTTTGGGATGGAAAAGTGTTTCATCTCATCCTTTTGCTGGCTCTGCCACTCCAGAATTACTTTTGAGGCATTATTTTAACATTGTTTGGAGGAGATTATGGAAAAACTTAGGTGAGTCCTGGCCTTTATTCCACCATCTTTGGAACTCAGAATTTTAAAAAGGCTTGTTAAAAAAAATTTTGTTTATATATAATTGAGGAAAAAGTTAATTATTTTTTGAAAATATATCTGCACCTTAATCTGTTTACAATACAACTTATTTCTATATAATACTGTATAAAGTTTGTTGACTGAGAGATGGCATGGTGTGAATGAAATCCTGTGATAATGGCAGTGAGATGTGTTTGACTCCTACGTCCTCTAGTCACTAGCTATGCAAACTTTGGCAAGTTAATGTAACTCTCTGAGTTTCATTTACCTCATCTGTGAAAGGAAAGTTCTAGATAAGATGAGGAATCATAAAATCACAGGATTTAGAGCTGGGAGGGGACCTCATAGATCTTCCCATTTATCCCACTCACTCATTTTATAGACCAGGATGATTTCTTCTGTCTTTTTAACCTTCCTTTAGATGTAATTTTATATTCAGTTTGCTCACACACACAATTCTTGTAAACAATTTGTTCTAGGAATGGATTTCCACAAGGCAATTTCCTCCACTGCAGCACTATTCAAAAATTATCTGAGTTGGGTGGTTGGGTTTGTTTTTCTTTTTTCTTGGCTTCTGTTCAAGGGAGTTCTCCACTTATAAATCCCCCTCATCTCCCATGCTGTAGTTTACACAGAGCTTTGGAACAGTTTCAGAGTGTTTGTCTTGTACCATGGGAAAAAAAAATCTGTTCACCAGAGACACTGACTTTTTGAATTGTACATGGTCCCCAAACAGTGGGAAGCCCTATTTGCTATTCCAAAGAGCATTCCTACTAAAGGTTCTATGTGCAAAAGTATTAGACTTACTAAAGAGATTATTAAAGAGTGAAATGCATTGCTAAAAAAGTAAATAATGCAAAGCTTTTGACTGGTCACTTTCTCCCTATAATCAGTGTGACTTTCCTCCTCCTTTCCACTCACATAACCCCTATGCTTTTAACCTATAAATCTAGACTTTTAAAACAGGCTCTTAATCAGGTTCCCTGCCTCCAGAATCACCTCAAACTTCTTCAGCTTATTCTACACATAGCTATCAAGCCGAGATTCCTAAAACATAAATCTGACCCTATAACTGCCACTCCCCAACTCAAAAAGCATAAAACTTTCAGCCTGGTGTTTAAAGCCCTCCATGATATGCCTCTTCACTTCCTGCCCAATCTTATTTTGTATTACTCTCCTTCTTGTCTAATGTGCTTTGCTATTCCTATGCATGTCTCTCCATCCTACCTCCTGTAACTTCACACTACTGATCCTCACGTCTGAGAGATGCTCTTTTTTCCCTATGATCTCACAGACTCTCTGGCTTCCTCCTAGACCCAACTCAGGTCACACCTCCAAAAGAGGCTCTTCTTGATATTGCATTTATTAACACTCTCACTTTGTGTCACTTTGAATATATTTGTATATACTTCCTTGGGTAAGGGCATACTCAAGTCCCTTTAAGCTTTGGCCATCTATATCTACCAATGAAAGACCAGAAATATGGCTAACTAGGTAGGAGAAATGATGGCCTTGCCCACTGGGTTTATCTTTATCTCTGGGACTTTATGTTGCCCACTGATCTACATGGGAGAGTGGAAGGGTTTAGGAACTGGGAAATTTGGAAACCCTGAACTCCAGAGCTGTTGGTATATACTGGGAAAATAGCCTCAACAGAAGTGCAGTTATAGTTTCCAGAGATAGTTCCAAGTGTAGTCTAGCTTTCAGAGATTAAAATCAAAAGGGTTTTTTGAAGTGCTCATCTTAAGAGTTAAGTCACCCACAGAGACCCCAAGCACCGTAGACAAAAAATGTACTCCAAAGAAAAGATTAAGTTGGAGGCCATTAGCTAGCTGAGGGGACCTTGCCCTGTATCCTGGAGAGCTTAGAACTTGAAGAAAAGAATTTCCCCAAGACTCTAGGAGGGAACAGATACTGTATAAAGGGGAAAAAAAAAACAACTCAGGAGAGTTTCCCCCTAGGGAGGGCTGTTGCTGATCAGATGGCTGAATCAGGGACAGAAGCTTTTGAAAAAAGCCTGCGTCTTTGGTTCAGTCTCCCACTGAGGAAGAGAGAACTCCTTAGACAAAGACTTCAGCTGAATTCAGGAGGCGGAAGCAGGGAGAAGTTCCATAGGCACGTACCTAGTGACCCTTGCCTGGCAACGCCCAGCAGAGCAGTGCCCATCTGGGAAGCATCTGGCAAAGCAGCATATGGAAGAAACTAAACATATACCTGAACCCAGTGGAGAACAGGCCCTGTGGGAGCAACCTAATCAATCAGTTAATCAATAAGCATTTGTTAAGGATGCTTATACAAAAAACAGGTATTTATGATATTAAGCATCTTCTATGTGCCATACAACTTGGTGATAGATATAAAGACAAAAGTGAAAGTCTGTCCTTGTGGAGTGATAATCTAATGAGGAAAGTGTGTATATACCCAAAAACCAGAATGGCATGATGCATAGATAGACAGCCTCTGATGCATGCTGACTGTGTGATCTTAGGCAGATCACCTAACTTCTCAGTGCTCTAGGCCAGCAGGATCAAACACAAATTGAAAAGGATCTTTGTGGGCCACACATTGATTTAGAAAACAACAAATCAACATTATGTTCTATAACATTTTATTTATTTTGTTAGATGTTTTCCAATTACATTTTAATATGGTTCAGATTGTATTCAGGATTTTTGCTGGCCCTTTTGAATATAACCTAAGTCCAAAAACTCATTTGTATGGCGCTGACTCTCTCCTCATTGGTGGAGGTCAATGCCCTGAGCCTGTATAAGGGACCATCAGAGCTGGTGAAAGCAAGAGAGAGGAGATCTCCAATCTCTGGACATGTTTTGAGTCTTTACAGGCATCTTTAATCCGTTCAGGCTTTGGATGCTTCTGGCTTCTGCTTAGGCAGAACCTTGGGATATACCTATAGTTAGGGGGCAAGATATGGATAATGAACCAGCAAAGAAGATCAAGAAGTTGTGGTTGATCACAGGTGGGAAGAGAACTGAGAAAGTACAGTGTCATGAAAACCAAGGTAGAAGGAAATATCTAGGAGGATCTAGGGTTAAAACCTTCACGCCTAAATTCATGTTGAATCCTATAGAGAGGAAAGGCCATCAGATTAAGCCATTAAGAGATCAGCAACTTTGGAAGGAGCAGTTTCTGGGGTCTGAAACCAAATTGAAAGTGGTTAAGAAGAGGACAAGAAGACCAAGTGGGTTTGTGGGTTGCTTTTAGGAGTCTGATTGCAATAAGGAGGTAAGCTATTGGATGAAAGCTTCAGGGAATTGTAGGATCTAGTGATGGTTTTTTTTATTTGTATAGATTTGGGTGCTTATGGAGATATCAGGGAAGGAACAATTAAATAGGGAGAAATTAAAGATAAGAGAGGTGATGATCATGGGCACATTTTTGCTAAAGAAAAGGAGAAGGACTGGGATCAAAGGTACGTGTAAAGGTGTTGGCCTTGGCAAGGAAAAAAACTACCTCTTCACCAGAGACTGGTGAAGGAAATGGGACTGAAGGAATGATCTCATGGGTTGTGTGTTTGCTCAGTGCAAACATTCTGGATTTTCACAGCCAAACAGAAGTCAGTATCTTCTAAAAGGGCACAGTTTAGAAGACAAGAGGAGAAAACCTGGAAGAGAAGTCTTAGAACAGCTTCTGTGTGGAATTTAATAGAGAATCAATTAGGAAGGAATAAAGTGACTGCCTTGCTGCAGTGAGAGCCCATTTGAGACCAGAGAACACATATAATAAAGTTGAATTGTACTGAAGGGACTATTCTTGGTAATGATTGACCGTGTGGAAACACTGGGGCTGTTTCTAACCAAATGTGACTCCTCTCCACTACCCCGCCCTGGCTTCCATGTGGCCATGAGCACAAGGCATCTGAAGCACGTGTCCTGTCTAGGAAAGGCTAAGCCTGAGTTTAGGGTGCTTCTTTTGATTTGTTTGTTTGTTTGTTTTTTCCTGTTCTTAGGCAAATGAGTACCTATTTTGAGACACATAGATCTGTACTTGGTGGCAACCATGTGAATCTGAGAGATGTTTAGATCTCATCTGTTTGGATCTGAATAGGATCAGAGAAGGAATCCCTGACTACTCCAGTGTTTTGTAGAGAAACCACTGACAATTAGTACAAATCATATATGCACCAGGTGTTATTTGGACAGTGAAGAGCTAAGGTAAAATGTAAAAATGCCTAATTGGTAGCTTAAGAAACTACTTTATGTTCTGATGAAATTTGAATATCAGTCTCCCAGTAGATTTCAACAGTAGTTAATAATTTTTAAGTCATTCAATGTCTCTTAAGTTTAGCATGTCGTTTCATATGTTGGAACAAATTACATATCCTGTACCCGATCCATGTTGTACACCTTTTGAGGAAACCTTAGATGTTATTCATAACCTAAGCTAAGGATTTAGGGTCTAGCCATCCAAAGAGTATGAGAAAAATGAATGTAGCCCCTTCTCATTAAAAAGTCAGGTTTTGTAGCCCAGCAGCAGTTGCTCAAAGTTAAAAATAAATTTGTAGTGAACTCAGGCAGAGTTGCGCAACTTTCTCCAGCTCTGTTCACCAATGTATAAGAATGGAATAGGTAAATGGAAGAAGTAATCTAGGGCTGGGGTTTGGAAAGACATTAGTCATCATAAGACAGGGGACCACAGAATTCAAGAGTAGAAGAAAGTAGATCATTGAACTGGTTAATTAAAGCAATGGCATTACTAGGAGATAGCAGCCGTCCCACAGCACCAGAAGGATGTTATCCCTCCTTGTGTGTCCCCTAACCACATATGTTCCCTACAAGTATGTTTTTCCCCATTTTTTCCTCTTCAATTCTATACACTAGCCACATATGTTACCTATCCCTGTGCTTTTCCATGCATGTACCCTGGCCAAATATGTTTCCACATATGTACACCTCTACAAGTATTCTCTATGTATGAGCATCCACTCTGTATAAGGTACCATGGGAGGGAGATCCTGAGGGAGATAGAAATGAGACCTTGCCTTTTAGGAACTTGCAGAGTAGTAGGGGCTATGAGACATAGACAAATGTCACAATGCAAATTAGAATATAAACACATGGTGTTAGTACAAGTAGAGCTAAGAACCTTTGACCAGAGGGTATGCTCTTATCCAGTTCATCCATTTAACATATGACTTATGTCTTCACTTCCTAGATCTGCAAAAATAGTTATTAAACTTTTGTGAGTGGAAAAAATACAGTCACGTCCCACTTAAATCTCACCTTACAGAAAGCCATAATTGCAGCTAAAAAGCAACTGAATTCTTTTAACAATATATAGTACCCCACTGCATGAAAGTATGTTCCCAAACGCTCTTTCCACAATGAGTGAAAACCCCTTTAAATACAATATGTGATTCATAGAAGGCTGGTTGGATTACCCCCTATAGCAGTTTCCCTTGCTGATGTTGTCAGAAAACTCCTTTACATGTGATATCTCCTAGGAAATCTACCACTTTCTAGAAGTCATTGCTGCTTTTGTGTCAAAATGTCAAAATAAAGCAGTGTCGGGGGGGCAGAGCCAAGATGACGGCATAAGAGCAGCAACATATCGCAGATCTCACATAGCCGCCCCAAAATACCCATAAAATATGACTCTAAACTAATTCTAGAACTCCAAAACACACACAAATATACTTTCCACTAAAGTCAGCTGGCTATGAAGAACCATATTAGCCCTGCAAACCGAAACCAGCCTAGCCTGAAACCCCAGCCCTGCCCCGGAGGCGGCTGGACGAGAGGAGCCGAGCCCCAGCTGGAGCTTTGGGTAAGCAGATCGGCGGCAGCTGTGGCAGTATCCAGAATTAGGTCAGTGGAGCTTGTGAAATTGGGGGAGAAAAGTGGTCTGGCCAAAACACCTTCTGTAGAGGGACAGGGACAGGGTAGAGAGTGGATGGGGGGGCAGGATAGGAAGAAGGGACATGTAATCAGACTCTCACAATATGCTCACTGTGGAGAGGTTCTGCGTAATTACACACGTTCAGTCTGTATTTGATTGCTTGTCCTTCCAGTGGGGGTGGGTGATGAGGGAGGAAGAGAAAGAATCAAGAATTTAAAGTTCTATAATCAAATGTTAAGAATATATATGTATGT
>CM053581.1:535957336-535979726 GCA_028627135.1 Pseudochirops cupreus
AATCAGACTCTCACAATATGCTCACTGTGGAGAGGTTCTGCGTAATTACACACGTTCAGTCTGTATTTGATTGCTTGTCCTTCCAGTGGGGGTGGGTGATGAGGGAGGAAGAGAAAGAATCAAGAATTTAAAGTTCTATAATCAAATGTTAAGAATATATATGTATGTGTGTGTATATATATACACACAATTATTATTATTATTATTATTATTATTATTATTATTAACTACATCCAACTGGAACTTGAGATACACAGGCACTGTGGTTGGGAGATCCATCCTGCCCTACCAAAAAGTCAGAGGGGTGAGGGGGGAAGACATAGGAGAGAATAGATTGGGGGAGGAGGGATACACCAGGATGGCTGTTTTGGGGTGGTAGGTAGGGGAAAGATGGGGAGAAAATTTGTAACTCAAAATTTCATGGAAACGAATGATGTAAACTAAAATAAAATTTTAAATAAATAAATAAAGCAGTGGCTCAGCTTTGTGCCAGGAAGAGACCCACAAATGGTGAAGCTTGTGGTATTGTCAAAGGTCATTGCAGCTCAGAGCTGTACCAGTCAAGAACAGTGGAGGGATGCATTAATGGGGAATCCTCAGCTTCTTCCAGTGTTGCAAGTGGCTTCACCACCTGATCTGTGCCTCATTGATATCAGTACAGGTGGATGGCTTAGCCTATCAGCAGATGCTATTCTTTATTCAGGGTTCCAGTTTTGCTTGCCACACAAGCTAGATTGTAACCCTAACTCTGGTTCATAATTAGAATTCATGATGTTTTGGGATCATAGATTTGGATCTTGCAGGTCATCTTGGTCCAGTTCCTTCATTTTACAGATAAGGAAAGAGAAGCCTTAGAAAAGTTGCGACTTGCCTAAAGTAACATAGACAGAAAGTGGCAGAACTGGGATTCAAACCTAAATTCTTTGACTCTAAATCCATTGCTCTTTCTACTATTGACCATAAGGGGTGTGGGGCAAAAAGAGCATGTTTGGATATGTGCCAACTCATCATCCCTAGTAACAAAGCAGCTCAAAGATCATGCCCACCTGCTTCCAGTGATAGGTTATCAGTGTTATCTTTGTCTGCGTAAGTAAGGACCTTGTGTGTGTTGAGAGTAGGCCCCACATCTAGAGAGGACTATGGCAAGGGATGTCATATGGCTTAAAGGAAGGCAGAACCTCCAACACTTTTTCACTTACCTTTCTCCATGGGAGACTTTTGTTCCTTCCAAGAGGGAAAGCAGGAATTGGGGACTGGACCCCACCTCTCTGATTCCCCAGGGAGAAGAGATACTGGACTTTATATCTAACTTAAATATCATTCATCTAGGGATATCATCACATTCACTCTGATTTCTGATCACTTTGTCTCGTTATTGTTGGGGGGAAAAAGGGGACCACAGCTGTATATCCAAGGCTTGACCCCTTTCCCACAATGCCAATTCCACAATGAACACACATAGTGAGTAGAAAAACCCATTTATCTGAATCAATAACAAAACAAATCAGAGAAGATATACATAGAAGGATATCAGGCAACACCAAGCGAGGGAACTCTCTCAGTGGGAGTTAAGCAACTCAGCTCAACCAAGAGAATCCTTGATAGCACCCAATGGGAAGTCACCCAATGTCTCTAGAGTAGCAAGCTGGATATAGGGACATGATGGAGATTGCCAACTCATCTCATCTTTCCAGTCTTTTCCTTCAGTACCCTGAAATGGAGTTGGTGTCTTCCACCTTCCCTCTCAAAGCTGAAAGCGAGAAGTACCCAAAGTGATTCAAAGCTTGAAGAGTGTCAAAGGGAATTGGTGGAGCCTGGAGCTCTCTCACCCCTCACCCCCTCTGCCCTGCTCCTTGCAGGGCAAGGCGTTCATCTCCACCCACAAGGAGAGAGTCCCATGCCCATGGGCTTTGGGACAGGAGTTACATATGTACAAGAGAGAACATCAGATTATTATGGAAGAGAAATTCCTGTCAGAGCCAGGCTACCCACAGGATACAGAAGTCCTTACATAGATCTGACTCGTGGGGAGAATGTAGTATACATACAGTATTTCTATTTGGTGACTTATTTTGAGTAGTCTTTCATCAGAAAGAAAATTTATCATTATTTGAGTATTGAGTATTGAGATTTAAAAATTAAAGGAGTACTTTGTCATTTTAAGGTAAGGCCACAAAGCAACAAGCCTTTATTAAGTGCCTACCATGTACCAAGCACTGTGCCAAGCAGCCGTAATATAAATACAAGCCAAAAAAACAAACTTTTTTCAAGGAGCTCACATCCTAATGGAGGAAGATAACATGCAAAAGGCTGGGGAGCATTGAAATCTGCAGTCAGAAGCACCAGGAGGGGCACGAAGGCTGGCCAGCTGGAGTCTCTCCCCTGGGAGATTCAACACTGGGAGAAGAGGGCTGGCATGGTGGATGGATATCCTAGGATGAAGTGAGGAGGCCCCAAGCACTGAGGTAATTTCTGGAATGAGACTGCAGCAGAGACACAGTGTTAAAATCCAGAAAATCAGAAGCACATCCAGGAAGGCAATGCTTTATGAGCCGTTCTAAATTCATTATCATTTGTAATTGGCTAAATTTGGATCTATATATATAGTATTATACTCACACCCACACATGCATGTGCACACCCACACCTACATATAAATGAAGGATATTCAGATTCCCAAAAATATTAAGGTATTGTCATAATGTGGTACTTTATCTCCTTCAAAAAAATCCATTATTTCACTGATGTGGTTTCTCTTACCAGGGACACAGATCCCAACATTCCCATGCTTTAGAAGACATTCTTGATGGACCACTGAAGCCAAGATAGTTCATCACCCAGCATCCAGCCTTCTGGTGACAAGTCTATGCTAACTGAGCCAATATGGTCCGCAAACAATTGAAAATGTAGCCTACTTCTGAGCTGATACCAGAAACCTCTCCAACTTGGCAGGCAGAACCGGCTCTCCATTGACAGAGCATTCAAAAATCTGAGTCACCTCCTAGCCACAGTGAGGTGTCATAATAGTCCAGGGTTGGGGAACCTGTGGCCTCAAGGCCATGTATGGCCCTCTAAGTCCTCAAGTGTGGCCCTTTGACTGTCAGGGCCATACTTGACCACCTATAGGGTCACGTGTGGCCTTGAAGCTGCAGGTTCCCTACCCCTGTAAAAGGTCTTTAGTAATTAAGGGTCTCCCTAGTGGTATTACAGAAGAAGAATCTCTCTAATCATAATAGGTAATAAAATAAGTTGGTTTTTATTGGTCTTGAACTAATTTTAGTGCTATTGGGCACTGCTGATGAGAAGAATCTCCTTTGAAAATGGAGACAGGGAACTACTTGAAAATTTGGAAATTTCATTTTAGAGAGTTGCTTAGGGTACTCATAAGTTACATGGTTTGCTAGAATCATATAAGCCAGTACGTGTCAGAGGCAGTACTTGAACCTCAGGTCTTTCTCCTTGGAAGCTGGCCATCCATCTAGTTCACCATGCTGCCTGTCAACATAAGTAGTAGGTAGTAAATTAACCAGTAAGACCAGAGTCCTGCCTCTGCCACATACTAGCTATGTGACCCTGGGCAAATTGCTCAACCTATCAACATCCAAGGCAATTCCTTAAAGCTAAGAGGCAGAACAGATGCCTATCTTATTGGGCAGGAGATGTTTTCTCACTGGTTCTTCCTCATACCAGTGAAATCACAGGTCCAACTAAAAAAAGGAGTAAAATTTTAGAAACCCCAAAATTCTAATTTGTGCTTTTATGGTATTATTGATTTCAGAGCAAGCATATTTTGTAAATTATTAAGGCATAAATGGATGCTGATCAATAAAATTAGGCAAATCAGTGAAAGATTAATATTTACAATAGCCTTACATTTCATAATAATTAAAAATAAGCATATAAGTTCCTTTTTAAACAAGAACAAATTGCTGGGTTCCAGAGTTGAAGGCACATTTTTAATTCCTTGAGTCCTTGCAATGAATAAGCTGCTGATTCTGAATGTGATTTCTGCTATTAATAATGTTATAAAATTCACAGAGGAATGACCTGCTTTGAATGTTTTACTCAAACTGAATAAGATTCACATATCTACTCAATTATCACCAATTATAGATTTGATAGAGTTGAATTAATGAAGGACTTATGATAATTAATTATTTCTTGACACATATGAAAATCTAGGATTATTGTCCCATTTATACAAATGAGTAAACAAATTCCCAATGCAGTTAGATGACTTTCCCAAGGACACAGAAACTGGGCTAGGAATATAAACCATGGACCCTAATTCTCAGACCCATGTCAAGATTACAAATGATACTGCCTTTTCTAAATTCATAAATACTGACTTCTACCATGAGTGCTTTTTGATTGACAAGGCAAATACAACAAAGAGTATTACGTTGGCTTTTCCAGTTACTAATTTCCATTAAAAAATTCTGTCATACATAGATATCAGTCTTACCGCTCCATTGGAAACAAAATCATACTTGCAAAATCTATTCCCCTTTCTCTGAACATTTATGTTTCATGTAGGCATATAAATAAACAGAAGATAAGTCATAATTTGGAGCCTTGTCAAAACTGGGTCTATGGACTTTATCACTCTCCTCTATATTCTATAATCACTCTCTCCCTCCCCTCCCCCCCCCCCGCCTTTGACGTGGAAGTGTCCTTTTTGTTTTAGTAATGTAGCAGACAGAAATTTGCTTCCACATCCATTCCACTTATTAAGTTCAAAGTAAGTGATTTGTCTTCATTTCTGTCACCACATGATTAGTTGGTCTTCTTTGCATATGAGAGAGCCAACACCAGCTGTAGATTTGGATGATTAACCTATCCTTTTTCACTCAACTTTTGACATTCATACTAAATGAAGATGACTCACATCTTCTAAGACTTTGGGGGGAAAGCACTATAACAAATCGAAGTCATGACATCAGTCAGGTTCAAGAATAATGGGAAATTATTCTAAGCTTCATCTAACTAATTTTAGCCCTTCTGAATTGATTGAAAGTTAACCCAATATAGATTCAATATCCAATTCATGAGAATTTCATTAGTGAACAGTATTCTTTCTATGATGAAGGGTACTTTTCTCTAATTCTATGCATTTTCGTTCTTTTGGGGGATGTCTGAGATCTCAGTTTTCTGGGAAGGGTGATAGTTATTTTAGGAGACTAAAGGAGTTACAGCAGATACAGGAAGACCCCCGTTCTCATACTCCTCAGTACTGAGATTTAATCCTTTTTCTGTACTACACGTTCCAATTCATTTTAGTTGCCTATCATGTACCAGATACTATGCTGAGGTTACAAAGACAAAAAAAGAAAATAAACAGTCCCTGTCCTCAAGGGGGTTGCATGCTACTGGGGGGAAAACACAGATAAGCAAATATCAAGCATATGCATGGATGAGACAGGGAAGTTTTGTGCTGACTACTGGGCGTTGATGTAGACAGATGTTCATAGTAAGGGCAGGAATGTCAGCTAGATAGTTTGAGAACCATTGTTTTGCCTCCTTCCTTAAATTTTATTTTGAATCAAATTTATTTGCATGCTAAAACCATAGAGAATCTTGGTAATTTCTAACCCTGTTGGATAGCTGTCCACAAAGGACGATATTCTCTTCTTCAGACATAGAAACCAAGAAGAACAGACTTAATTTTAGCTTGTGGATACTTTGCCTGAGTCCTGTAAGCTGCATGTGCTCTGGCCATGATTAAGTGCTGTCAGCCTGTCCTTGTCAGGGAGAGGCTTCAAGGTACCACACCCAAGTAAGTGAGTTAAAAGGGCTGGCAGGTGGCCCTGAAGAGATGAGGGCCAGAAGATGGTTCCAGAAGGGATCATGACACTAGTCAGAGTGACAGGCTCAGAAAAGAGCAGAGGATCACAGGGGATAGTGAGTAGCAAAGAGTAATACAAGTACAACACCCAGGGAAGGAGCATCAGAAAAGTAACACACTGGCTCAGTCCCAGAGAGAGCAGGAAGAGGACATAAATAGACAATATCATTGCTCTCCAAATCAGGGTTGTCCATCCACATATTTGTCATGCCCACATATGTTCCCTACATGTATAACCTTCTTTGTCTGTTTCTGGCTTATCCTTTTTGATCCCTATGTGGGCTCATAGTTCCAACTGATAGTGTACATATTTGTGGGATACTGTTCCACAAATTTATTGGAGGTAATGTTCTGTTGCTGCTTTTCTTACATTATTGTTTCATTACGTGTCTTTTCCTTGAATCATGCCCTCTGACTAAATGATAATAATAATAATAATAGTAGTAATAATAATAATAATAAAACACCTTAATAGGGGCCCGTGGGCTATGGTATTGAGTAGATATGAGCCCACCAAGTATATCAAACCTTGTGTAACTATTCTGATGGACCCATTTTGAGGGGGTAGATGCCCCAAGTGCTACATATGCAAAACAAATACAAAGTATTAGTTTAAGGAGGTAAGAGGTGAAGAAAGGTCTCTAGTAGGAGGTAGCACTTTAGTTGAACTTTAAAAGTCCCTAGGAGCTCCTAGAGGTAAAGGTAAGGAGGGAGGACAGTTTAGGAACCAGAGACAACTTGTGTAAAGGAGGGAGATTAGATGTTGGATAAGAGCAAGTAAACCTGTTTGGCTACAAATAGAGTACATTAGGGGAATAATGTGAAAGCAGCCTGGAAAGATAGCTTAGAGTCAGATTGTGAAAGGTTTTGAAAACCGAACAGAATTTATATTTTAGTCTAGAGACAATTGGGAGCCATAGTAGCATCTTGAGCAGAGGAGGGAGGAGGTCATATCTTTTCTTTACATACACCATTTTGGCGGCTGCATGAAGGATAGATTGTAGAATGTAGAGGGAAGAGATAGATCATAGGGAGACAAATTAAGAGGCTATTGAAATACTCTAGGTGTGGGTGATGGGCATGTGATAATGGTTTTAGTAGCTCGACCTTACACTGAGCTGATACATTGTATTATATCATAGGCAATTATCAGGGATTATAGGAATCATCAGAAATGAACATTTTTTTTTTGCTTTTTGGAGGGGGGAAGGTAGGACAATTGGGGTTAAGTGACTTGTGTAAGGTCACACAGCTAGTTTTTTTGTGTTAAGTGTCTGAGGTCAGATTTGAACTCAGGTCTTTCTGACTCCAAGGCTGGTGCTCTATTCACTATATCACCTAGCTGCGCCAAAAAATAATATTCTAAAGAATGATTTCTCATGAATCATAAGATCCTGGAAAACACCTGAGATTTGATAGAAAAATGTGAATACTTTCTATATGAAATAATTCTAAAAAGATATTGTTACATAGACTATCCCTGGACTCATGTTGAAAGGGCTGTAGTTTGTCTGTGACATCCTCCCAACTCCCTTTCTCTGCACCTATGTGCTTGGGCTGCCTCAAGTTAAAATTGAATACTTCTTGTAACTATAGTTGTGTTTGCCACTGTATCGCTGAATTGTATTCACTCTGTATCCATATTTTTATTTTGCTTTATGATACTCCTTTGAAGATGTTCCTCATCTTCCCTTCTAGACTAATAGCTTCTTAAAAGTGGTGAAAGACTTTATTCACATCTTTCCCCCTCAACCACTATCATAGTATCTCACATGTAAGTAATTTTTAAAAATTTAATAAATTTTTATTGACTTAAATTGAAATTATCATTATTTAATAGTTCAACGTAGTTGAACTTCAAAAAATGTATAGTTTTACCAAGCACCAGAAGATCAAATGAAACAATAATGATAATAGTTAGCATTTATCTAGTTCTTTAAGGTTTTACAAAGGACTTCACAAATAACGATCTCATTTGATCCTCATAATAGCCCTGGTAGGTAGGTAATATTATTATCCCTATTTTAGAATTGAGTTGACTGAGGCTAGTAGAAGTTAAGTGACTTGCCCAGGGTCACACAGCTAATGAGTGTCTAAGATTAGTTTTCAACTCAAGTTGTCCTGATTCCAGGTCAAAGGCTTTGTCCATTTACTAGCAAGCTTTCTTACTAAGGTGGAAATAATGCATGTAGAGAACTTTGCAAGCTTTAAAGTATTCTATAAATGTGAGTTATTAAAGTTAACATAGAAAAGCTTTGGAAAAGATTTTTTTAAATGTGCTTACAAGAAAATGTTTGACAGTGTGGAACCAACATGACATAAATATGAAACCAAGTTAAAAGTCTGAACAGAAACATTTTGTATTTTTTTAATAGAGGCAATAAAAAGAGACACCTGGATAAAAAGAGACTCATCTTCCTGAGTTCAAATATAGCCTCAGACATTTACTAAGTATGTGACCTTGTGCAAGTCACTTAACCCTGTTTGTCTCAGTTTCCTCATCTGTAAAATGAGCAGGAAAAGGTAATGGCAAACCACTCCAGTATCTTTGCCAAGGAAACCCAAAAAATGGTCACAGAGTCAGACATGACTGAAAATGACTAAACAACAACAATATGATAGATCCTGTTACAAATGCCCTTTGTAGTTTCTTTAACAGCTTCCCTATTGTGTATAGTTATTCAAATGAGATCGTGTATATTAAGTGCTTTGCCAAGTTTAAAGCACTTTATTATTAAAAAAAAGTTCATTATTAGCATTATCATTCTTGTTCTAATTTTGTATTCAGTAGAATTCATGTAGAAATAACCTTGGGACATTTTACTGTTGTTCTTTTATACTTAATGTTCAGTAGACTCTTGTACAGGGAAGGGATAGTCAAATAATTACTTTTTAATTAACTTTTTAAAAGTACTGGGACGTGAGGTGATTTTCACATCTTCAGGACAACTCCAATAGCAGCCAGGATGATGGGGTTGATAATTGTCTTCATCCTGTTCCCATGTTAAAAAATTTTTTCTTCTGCCAAATATCTATAATTTGGAAGCTTTTCATTCTCTGCAGATAGGAGGTTATGGGTATTTGGTATGGTGTCTTTTATTTAAGACATCGCTCTGGAATTTGTGGGCATTATGCTGAATGACTGTTGGTACAATGAATTTTTCTGAGATGGTATTCCAGTTTCAACAGAGTCAATTTATTGAGTTTCAATGATATTTGGGGGAAGGAAGGGTTATTTATAGTATGGAGATTTGTTATCTGCTATTTTATAAAGGATATCAAAATTCTATTGTATAATTCTGTTAATAGAGTCTAATCTAAGTACAGGAAAGGTGCCAAATTTTTGAAACCTTCATGGTTTTTGCCATTTGATTGCAAAATCTTCATTGTTCAATAGGTCTGTGCTTCTTATGGGTGATCTTTCTTAAATTTCTTTAGCAATGGTCTGGTCTTGCACTGCTGTCACAAATCCTTTCATGTCTATAAATAAAACTGCATGATTCATCCATATATTTGACATTTCTTTGTTGGTTGAGTTCATGTGGCTATTACCAATGGAGGACTGGCCTTTTGGTGTGCAGTCTTATATATTTCATTGTCTCCATCCAGAAGCAAGCCGGGATTGATTACATTTGATATATCCAGCGGCATCATGAATACACTGTCAGCCTTTAGTATTTCCCTGTTAAGATGATCTCCCATTTGCTACATAAGTATTTCTGGACAGTTTTAACCTATCTTATGATTTGAGAACATCTACCAATACTCTTCCTTCTTTTTGGCAAGACAGTGTTAATTTTTCTATAGCTGCCTCAAAGCGATGGGCTCCATGTTTCATAAGTGTTGTATGAGTTTTATTTGGATACTTTTAAATTTGTTTTCATCCACTTACTGTTTCAAAAGTATACATTAAAGACTTGAAGGATAAAGGTGTCCATTGCTATTAATGTATTCTTCCCATTTAATTTTGACTTGAGAATCCTAGGAAGTTTCTTAGCATATACAAGTTTATGTTTTTCCGTGGTCACTTTATACCCACTTTGTCTTGCCTAAGAAAAACAAGATTATTTGCAAGTACTGATTTCATCCATTGCTTATATTTTCACTTTTTATAACATCATCATCATGTCTATGCATATTTGAAATAATTTTTGTTGAAACAACTCTGGTTCATTTTGGGTTTTTTTTTTGGAGGGGGGAAGGCAGGGCAATTAGGGTTAAGTGACTTGCCCAAGGTCACGCAGCTAGTAAGTGTTAAGTGTCTGAGGCTGGATTTGAACTCAGGTCCTCCTGACTCCAGGGCCAGTGCTCTATTCACTGCGCCACCTACCTGCCCCTCTGGTTCATTTTTAAAAGTAAATAAAATATAATTCAATCAATACAGTTATGAAAATCCTGATTTATTTCATTCTTAATACAATTGAACAAATCTACCATCAACTTTCATTCCTTATCTCCCCCTTTATGTAAGCATGTGTTTGATCACTACTCATTAGTATCTTTATCAAAAGGTGATAGAGAGGAAAACAAAAACTCCTATCAGTCTATTTGACTACTATGTTTGTTTTAGTTCTTATGTATAAAATCCTTGTTGAATGGAAAGGGAATTGAAATGGATATTTTTACTTTTTAAAAAAATCCTTTCTATCACTTTTTCATCATAGAAAATATATCCTATATTAAACATAGATTTAACTTTATAACAATTTACTTGATATTTTCTATGCCTTAAATTTTATTGTATATTTATTGTCTCCTCAAGGGACCAGACAAGGCAAAGCTCATTTCTTGCCTTCTTCCCGTCTTTCTGGACAGCCTTCTATTTTGGCACTCATTGAGCGTGCTTTGAGAGGAGAGAAAGGGAGGGGGTGATGATGTAATTTTCCCACCATGGCTTTCATCCCAGAGAAACAGCTAGGAGAACTTTTTCCACCTTTGATGGAAAAAAAAAATTTACTTTGTCTCTTCCATCATGGGAAGTTTTTCCAGTTTAGTACAAAAGAGTGATGACCATGAAGACGAGAGAGATTTATCCATGATCTCCATGGAGAAAGGAGCTGGGGAAACAGATAATCCTAGACCCAGAGCTAGCACTTTATCCCCAGAACCATCCAGAAGTATATTCCAGCTATAGAGGGAGACTAGACTTTCACTTCCAGAGTCATAACTTTTGAAGAATTTGATCCTCAAACTATCCCTTCCCTTTTTCTTACCCCTTTTAAAACTCCTAGCTATCCCTGCTTTATCCTCACCTTCTCCTACCTTCTAGCCTCTCTCTGTAGCTTTTTATTTGTTTTCTTATATGTCTGTCCTGATCCTCCATCATAAATGAATCATTTTGTATCTGACATCCCTTATGATACATTTAAAAGTCTTCCTTGAAATTATGGTAATTATAGCTATTTAAACAAAGCTACACTTGGCTTTTCCTTCCAATGTTAATATTAGCTATGATCATTTCATTATCAAGTTAACGCCACATACACAAAAAGAACAATGTTGCACTGGAGGACCCTGCTAAAGAGCGGTGATAAGAATTTCTGCAAGTAGTGGGATAGAGTTTACTGGCAGAAGTTATGAAGAGCACCATCTTCCTCAACCTCTGTGCAGACTATCTTCCCAATGCCTGTTGGTTAGGAAAATTAGCAGATCTCTCAAACCTAGGTGAAGAATTTTAGATATATGCAATTTTAGTGTCATTGGTGAGCAAATTATTATCTTCCTGAATTTTTATGATATTATGATATATAGCAGAATAATTAGGGGGCCTCTTATTGATGGATGGGAATGAATTCTTTTTGTTCCTAGGTTGGTACAGTAGTTTCTGTGTGGTTCTCTTGTCCCTGTGAGTGATGAGCTATGGGGGATAGTATTGATGATTCTAGTAAGAGGAACTACCCATACTCTTTCATTTATGCGAGGAATAAAGAAGAAAGATTTTGCTTCTTTTTGGTCTTTCTCTGGTGAGAAGGAAGGATTTCTCTTTTCTTATGCCCACTCCACTTACCCCCAGTTGTACATGTTCCCATTGCTATAAATTTCTCTATTCTTTTCCTTCCCTTCTTCTCCCCTCCTCCCCCTCTCTCCTTCTTTCTTTTCTTCCTTCCTTCCAGTAGCCATTATTGGTACTGGTTCCCCACCACCACTACCTTCTTATGGAAAGATCAAAGAAGAAAATGGCAGAGCCATTCTCCTCTCTCCTTTTGTAGGCCACAGAGATGGTATCTTTTCCTGACTCAATCAACAGTCATCTTCAACATAATCTACCCAATCATGTGGAACAAGAGACCAGTCAGAAGTTTTGCTGTATAATTCCAGCAAAGCAAATGACATCTATCTTAACAAAATGCACCAGATCACCTCTGCTATACATAGGAACATAGATTTAGAGAAGGGATCCCAGATACTATTTTTCTGGAACTGCCTCATTTTGCAGATGATGGAATAGGCCAAGAGAAAGTAAGTGATATGCCAGCAGTTAGACAGGTAGAAAGTGACCATGGCAGGATTCAAATCTAAATTCTCTGACTCCAAATCAGTTATCCTTATACTATACTACACTGACTATATTTAGATATGACCAGTGTTAGGACTTTCTGACAACTTACATAAATTCTTTTCATGTTTATATTAATACTTTAATACTCACTGCTCACTACTAATTTTATATTCAACGTGGTTCATATAGAACTAACCTTGGGACATTTTACTATTGTTCTTTTATGTTTAATGTTAAGTAGACTCTTATAGAAAGAAAGGGCAGGTAGATAATTCAAATCCATTAATGGCCATTACGTTGCAAATTTAAAGACACTTAAACATCAGTATCTGTGAGCCCATGATTATTGTTTCTTTCTTGATCGATGTACCCAGACTGCTGTCTCATGATATCCCATTTCAGCCTTCTAGTTGGCTATTTGTGACCCTGTGGGATCCAGTCTGTTAGTCAGGTAGTATGTTTTATTGTCCATCATCCTTGCAATGTGACCTGCCCCCCCCCACCTCAACCCCAGCATCTTTTTCCATGGTAGACTGCTTCTAATCAATGCATCTGCCACTGTGACCTTTTGTGGAGTTTTTCATTTGACCTGGGGTCTCAGAGACAGATTCAGCACAATACTTTTTCCATTGTATGCTTTTAGGACCACAAGTTCCTCCTACTGCAGGAAAAGAACTTAAATCCTACACATCACAACATTGTTCCATGACAAATATGCAGGTAATAAAATATTCACTTGTAGATGTACTTACAGCTTTTTTAGCCATGAGATACCAAAATGAATAATTGTCAATTAAAATTGCAAATAATATTGATTGGATAAAGTACAATGTACATATATTGAATGAATTCAACAGAATATAATAGGTTAAGGATATGTTTCATTCTGAGTGTTTAAATTCATACTGTGGCAAGTCAATTCATCTTCTCAGCTGCCAGCCACTTAATAAATCCAGAGTGAATTTTAAAAAATGCTAACCCTGCTGCCTGAGGACCTTGCTCTTGTGCCTGATTCTGCTGATGGAAGAATCTTTCACAGTTTGAATATCAGTCTTGAAAAACTATCCAACAGAAAGCAGAAATATTAGACAAGGGGGAAGATGGTCAGTCCAAGGAAGGACAGGCCATTTCCCTTAGCTACAGTGTTTCTAGAACGTAACTAATAAATATATGGACTGTAACTTCTCATACTTCTGTAGATCTGAGAGGCAACATTTTTATTTTATCATTCAAAATGAAAGAATTTTTGAAATTGCTGTATTACCAATCCATATATTAATTTGCAATGGGAACTCATAAAAGAGAAGTATTTTTGCTTAGTGGATAGAACGGTGGTCTCTAAATCAGTAAGACCCAGGTGCAAGACTTGCCATTGATCCATATGAGCTGTGTGGCCCTGGGTAGGTCACTTGACCACTCAATGTCCTATGCAACTATACTTTTCTGGGAGTTCCCTGCATCAATGAAATCACAGAACAGAGAGAGACAGACAGACAGACAGACAGACACAGAGACACAGAGAGCAACAGACACATAGACTTTCCAAAACCAAAGAGATGGCCTACCAGGTATGGGTAGTGTTAAGACTAAAGTGGCTGATCTGATATCACCTCTGGGCAACCCAGTCTAGTGAGGATGACTAGAGATTCTACTCCAAAATTAATTTCTTAGTCATTGCAAGCAAAGAATAACTAATATTGTAGATATCACCAGGAAATTACTCAGTAGCAGAATTGGGATATGAAGCTAGTTCTTCTAATTCTAAGTACAGCAATCTTTTTCTACATGATGATGCCTCTAAGATATATTGACAAATATCATACCTACACCTTAGGAGAAGCAGGTAGAGGATGGGTTAGCAGGATGGTGGAAGTTACAGTGGAGAAGAGAAAGGAGTAAGTATTAAAGTAGACATAAAATCCCATACCCCTAATCTTCCCTTTAGATAATTTCCATTCAATACCATCACCTGTCTATATGGGCCACCTCTCAGTGAGTCTCTAGGCTTACCAGAAACAGAAATCAGAATGTCTTCTCCAGATGGTAAAACACATTGTTCCTACTTTGAACACGATGGAAAATGTTACAGATCCTTTGGCTCACTCTCCCTTACAGATGTTTCATACTATCCTTTAGAAGTTTAGAGTCTTTTTTTTTTTTTTGAGAATGAGGGGAAATTACTTCAGCAGTTTTCAAGGGACTGACAAATGAAAGTCATGGCAAAGTTAACATAGATGCATAGTTATTTAACTAAAGGTGTCAAGTGACATTGAGTAAAAGCCAACCCTTTCGATAAAAGTTTAACCCAGAGCTCTTCTAAGAATACAATAGAATCACTTTATAACATTGATATTGGGGGAGGTGTTAACCTTAGCATGGATTTATTTAACGCATCTATGTTACAGTGGGTATAATAAAGACACATGGAGTTCTATAATAGTTTGCCTCAGGGCTTAGCAGTGGAATTGGTTGGTTGTTCCTGGAGAGTAACCCACCCAAATGCTGACTTTGCAACATATAGCAGTTATTAGAGGGGAGATTTGTTTGAAAATCCAAGATGGGACTCTTTACCTTTTTGAAAATTGGTATTAGGATGTTCAGGCATGAAATACATGGATGTAGCCTTAGTTTTTCTTGGTGCCACATATTTAGAAATACATAAAGTCTGTTATTTTTTTAAACTAACTGAAAAACATTCTCCTGTATTGTAAAACCTTATTGATTTGTGCTCTGCTAAATTAGGCTTTGCAATAGTTTGGATGGACCTGAACCTAACAGGCCCCTGGATATTTGTCAAGTTGCATTAAATTTAAGATTATCTTTGTACCAAGAAAAAAGGTTTACTAATGCAAAATTCAATATTTCAATTGCTTTATGATTCTGTCATAGTGATTATTCTCCTCATTGGTGCAGATAACAACCCATTCATATCTTCTTATCCTGTATTATTCTGGTCTGTATTTTCCCATACTTTGCAGAGTATCTCCCCAGGGTACTGAAGGCCTTCTTCTAGGCATTTTTAACATTTAACATTTCATGGCTACTAGTGAAACGTTCAAGTTGTCCATCCTTTGTCTCTTTCTCTCACTATATAGCCTCCACATTTCCTTTTCTAATCATCTGTTTCCTGGAAAGCACTAGTTACACTTTTTGCTTACAAGTAATTGTTACCCTACTTACATCCACCATTCATTTTCCCTTTGTCCTTTGGGTCATCCAAAGTTCTGACTTTGGGGAGATTGTGGTGTTCTGCAATTTGTTACTACGTATATATATAGCTTCACTGAAAGAATTTTGGCATTAAAAAGATGGAGTTTTATATCACAGAGAAGCTTGGGATCCTTGGAAGCATTACATTACCCAAATATTATCTCTCATACCCTGTTCCTCTGATTCAATTCTGGACTCCAATGATTATTAATTATTGATATTGATCTTCAGTGCCTGAGTTGTATGCTGATGGACTCTCTACTTCATTGCCAACTAAGGTTCATCATAGGCAACTCAAATGATATATTTAAAACAGAAGTCATTACTTTTCATTATAAACACACAGCTTCTTCTAACTTCCCTATTTTCTAGAGAACAGCAACACTTTTTTTGGTCACTTAGTTTCTCAGTTTTGAATTCATCTTTGACTCTCTTCACTCTCTCTGAGGCCCCACATCCAATCATTGTCAAGTCTTATCAGCTCAATCCCACACCATCTTATATCCGTCCCCTCCTCTCCACTCACATAGCTGCCACCCTAACTCATCAGCCCTTGTCTGGATTGTCTCAACAGCCTCCCCCAACCCATCCCTTTCCTCTTATAGTCTTCCCTCAACTTAGCTGCCAACTTACTAAAGTTGCTGCCAACTTGCTAAAGCACAGGCTCATCCATGTCACTTCTCTGCTCAAGAAACTTCAATGGTTTCCAATTGCCTCAAGGATTAAGTACAAATGGTTGTGCAAAACATTTACATTCCTCCATAATCTGCATTTAATATATCTGTCCAAACTAGTTTGACATTACTTTTCCTCATAAACTCTAGCTTTCATCCAAATTGGCTTTATTACTGTTACATGTACATGATCTTTTATTTCTCACTTCTGCACTTTACCCATGTTTTCCCCCATCCCTTTTGCACATGAAAAACCTAGGTCTTTTTCAGAAAAGCTGAGCCTTGATTATTCCCAGTGTTTAGTGGTTCCCATCCAAAATTAATCTGTAATTATTTTATATTTACTTATCTGTGTACATGTTTTTTCTTCCAATAGGATAACGTAACAGGAACTCTCATTTTTTTTCTTTGAATCCTGAAGGTCTCTCATAATGTCTTACATATGGTTAATTCTTAATCATGGTGTCAAATTGAATTAAATAATTCAAGAGACAAAATTTACATGTTAAAGTCAGGACAATAGGAATTTTTTCACCCATGTGCTTTTTATCATGTGGATTTTTAGAACAGCCTCTTATGAGAAAGTTGAGTCCAGTGCATGAAATAAGTGTTTATAGAATTGAACTGAATGTTTAAAATGTCATTTGCAAACAGGAGCATCTAGAAAACCAATTCATTATCCATAATTAGTTATACTAAACATTAATATATCATTCAATGTTGTAAAAAAAAACAGAAAAAATTAATAGTGCAAGTGAAACATTCACTCTACTAAAAAAAATGAACAATTCAAGTACTTTTGAAGATGTCTAGTCATGGCTCCTTCTGAGGTATGTTTAGACCAACTCCATTTACACACATATAATCTACATGGACGCCCTCCCTCCCCTCAACCCTCTGTCTCTCTGTCTCTGTCTCTCTGTCTCTGTCTCTGTCTCTCTGTCTCTGTCTCTCTGTCTCTGTCTCTCTCTCTCTCACACACACACACACACACACACACAAGCACACCCCTTTCGTAAGTTTTTTTAAAGACCAAAAATAGAGGAAAGGAAAAAAAATTTAAGGAAAATCTTTTTTTAAAAAATCAGAAGATAAACTCCTCATGCACACAAAGAATAAACAATAAAAAACAGACACTGATACAGTGGCAGAATATGAAATAAAACAGACCTCTAAGAAGAAAGGAATAATAATGTGACTAGATCTATAGATGTGACAATGGAATAAACCAAAAAATGTCCATAGTAAATTTTGTTGTTCAGTAATTTCAGTTGTATTTGACTCTTCATGACCCCTTTTGTGTTTTTCTTGGAAAATATAGCAGAGTGGTTTACATTTCCTTCTCCAGCTCATTTTACAGATGAGGAGTTAAGTGACTTGCCCAGGGTCACTCAGCTCGTATGTGTCTCAGGCCAGATTTGAACTCAGGAAGATGAGTCTTCCTGTCCTCAGACTCAGCCCTCTATCCACTGTGCTACCTAGCTGCCCCAATAATAGCTTAAATATTCAATAAAAGAATGGGGGAAAAGCACAGGTTTGACCAGAGCCATAGCTAGGCCAAGGCATCTAGTGCTACAGCTGTTGAAGAAGGGCTCCTGTCTCCATGTTTCATGGTATTCTATCAATTCATGCCTGGGGGGGTAAGGGGGAAGGAAGTGAGCTCCTGGAGAGGCTTAATGAGAAAACCATGGGCCAACAGATGTCAGGAGACAGAGGAAAGAAAATAGCTTGCTCCTCTACCCTGTAAGATACACTGATACCACTAGCAAGACAAGCATTCTGTGCCATAAGCCCACCTCTTTAATTGTTTTTGCCCTGAATGAAAAATGTAATCACATCACTCTCCTGCTCTTAGAATCTCTTAGGATTGCTCAAGAATTTCTTTTAAAATAAACAGCAAACTCAGTTGAGCATTTAAAACCCTTCATGTTGTGTTGCCAGTCCTCCATACATATTCCATATTACTCTCCTTCATGCACCTTCAACTCTAATCAGCTGTCAGATGCTTCTCATTGGATACAGCAGCCTCTTGCTTCTGTGTCTTTGTACACAGGCTTCTCTCTATGCTTGGAATGAATGCATTCCCTGCATAGAACCTTTAGCTCAATCTAAGGAAAGGCAAAGAAGTACGTATATCACGAAAAGAACAAGTTATGAATCAATATTTACATTCTGCAAGGAATACAAATTCTCATTTGAGTTCAACAATGGAGGAAACACAATTTCCTACCTTTAAAAGCCTCACTTTGTTTATTAAGAGAGAAGAATATTGTCTTTTTAGAATTCCTTTGTCTGAGAATCATTCAGAGAATGTTTTTGGTCAAAGGATAGGGCAAGGGATTGGGTACAGGAGAGGACTGAAGAATAAGAAAAATAATAAATGTCACATGATGCTGATAAATGTCTTAATAAGTAAAATACAACACTCATTGGTAGAACTAGTATTGAGGGACAGGGAAAATACCTGCTTTCTAAGTTACCAATGTCATGAAATATTTGCAGTCTGTGGTTATGATGCTTCAGAGGATATGTTTTGACTCATGATACATCTAAATTCATGTAATAATGGTCTATATTGTGATAGGCCTCTTTGAGATCTGCATTTGTAATATATCTTGATACAAATTAATCTTTTGGTTTCTGTGGTCTTCTCTCAACCGCAAACATTAAACAGCTGCTCTGCTGGAAGTAGTGAGGTGGAATGACCTCAGAAGAGCCAACCAATATAAAAGATAAACTCTTCAGGTAAAAACAGGTACAATTCACATGGTCATCTCAGTAAACTATAGCTTTCAATGCTCAGTTCTTTCTTCAGTTTCTGTTTTAGTATTTTCTATACTTTACTCTTCAAACCATAACATCTGCTTTTTCCATGACTACTTGGAACCGTAAACAAAGAACTTTAATTTACTTCTGTTATATCCCTGGTCCATCCTGAACATCAGCTTAGAATAGACATGTCTAAATAGTCCGTAAGATTCTGACCCAGTTTCTCTGATTATTATTTTTGACAGAATATTTTTTAGAAGAAGAAAAGAAGGGTAACTGAAATTAAAAGACTTCTTAAGGTTTTTCATTATATTTTCACTGTATTTTAACTTAAAGATATTTTAACTTTCCTCCCCAAATTTAGTTCATAACTATTCACATTTACCTACTTTGTTGAGTGTGTGTAACCTGGCAATAAATTATTCAATAATAAAGTAAAGTCACCTCAAAAGACATTTATTAAATATTTGATATGTTCCAGGCACTATACAAGTCTTGGTAATAAAAATATAAACAAAAAGAGCCATTCTCATCCTCAAACTTACATTCTAGTCAGACAAGTCAACTCTTGAAAGGACCTCAAGGGAATTCTTAGATATAAATGAATGGGAATTTGTATTTTTAAAAAGTGATCTTACTAAACTCTTTTACAGCTGGATCCTTATTGAATTAAACTGAGATTATTGCAACTGTTTAACTACAGAAATATCTTTTCTACTACTAGATCATATTTCTTCACCTATTTCTTCTTGTCTCTATTCTCACCTTTGTTCTATTTTCCTTCTTTGTTTATCTTTCTATTAGCTTTGTTTAGTCCTGAGAGAGGAGCATTAAAGCTTCCTATAATTGCTCTAATACTATGTATGAATTTTTGCAAGCCACCAGCATTTAATAAGCACCTATTATGTTCAAGGCACTGCAATAAATCCTGGGTGTTCAGTTAACTTTTTGTTTGTGAAAATAGATGCTATGTATTTCATGTATTTACATTTAGTATTGGTGGTGGTTCATTATCCATAGTTCTTTTAAACATGAAAGTTTCCCTCTTTATCTTATTAATTGTGAATTTTTATTTTTGTTTTGGCCAAAGCATAATTGCAAATCCTCCTCTTTTTTATTTATCTAATACCTAGCAAATATTTTTTTCCAGGCTCACATTTTTATGCTGTATTTATATTTATTTTTCAGATGTGTTTCTTGTTTATGCCTTTCCAATGACCTTTGCGTGATATTCATTTTAATTTCTTTGAAGACTGTTGTGATCCATGATTTACAGATATACAACAACAGAAATACTTGATGGGTATGAGAAGACAGCAACATATAATCAATGAGGAATTTGGCAGAACAAGAATAAGATACATTCTCATGGAAATATATGATAAGAAAAAAGATGGACTTCTCACATGGTGAGGATAGATGATACTTAAACAACCCAAGTTATCCATTAAGATATTTGTCATATCAGGAAGGAAAAAGGAAGGTGCCCCCCCGCCCATGTTAGGTGAACTCTGTATGGTGAATTTATGGGAGGATATAGACAAGAACTATACAAAATAGGCAAGTATAAATGATTCGTCATCTATACTGTTGGAGGGAAATTCAAATCTAGGAGTTCACAGATCCATTTGAGTATTGGCGTATTTGAATTTCTTGTATACAGCAGATTGTTGCATTTTGTTTTCTTATCCCCTGAATGAGATTATTTAAGTCATTTACACTTAGAGATTTAATTTTTAGGACTGCATTTTCCTCCCATATTTTTGGATTGATTTCTATTTCTCACCTCTTTTAAGTCACTACTTTGTCATTAGGGGCAGCTAGATGAAGCAGTGGATAGGGTGCCAGGCCTGACGTCAGGAAGACTCATCTTCCTGAGTTCAGTTCTGGCTTCAGACGCTTACTAGCTGTGTGACCCTGGATAATTCACTTAACATTGTTTGCTTCAGTAAATGAGTGGCATAAGAAACAATAAAATGAGCTGGAAGAGGAAATAGCAAACCACTTCATTACCTTTTTTGAAAAAACCCCAAATGCAGTGGTGAAGAGTTGGACGTGACTGAAATGACTGAAAAAATGACTTTGTCATTGCAATTAGTACCATTTATATCTATTCCAGGCAACACTAAGACCATAAGTTTCATAGCAGATAATCCTTTGTGTCAAATCAGAGAGTCTCCTCATAGGAAGTTTCCTACACAAATAAACTCATAGATCCAGTAAAAAGAAAAGCCACTTTGGTTCTACTCTATTCCCATGTGTTCTCCCCTCCCCTGCCCTTGCTCCTACGTGCCTGCTTTATCTGAAGTTCTTTGAATTTGCTTGAATTGTTACTTTTTCTTAATTTCTTTGTAATTATATATTTCTCTCCATTTTTGACATTCCTCTTTATTTGCCTAGTTAAGCAAGTAGTTCAAAGTCTTTTCAAACTCTTATTCTAAGGGTGGGTTCTTTTGGCTGTCCCATTTTTCAAGATATCTTCAAGAGTTCTCTTCTTCATTAGACCTCTTCCCTTTCAATCTGTTCAGGATTTTATTTTTTGACTGACTAGCTATGTCCCATTACTTGCTCCTTCTCTATTCTATTTGGGTAAATTTCCAATTTGCAAATTCCTTTCCCATCACCCTGTTCCTTCAGTTTATTCTATCCTCCCACAGGCCCCTATATTGTTGAGAAACTAAAGGAATTATCCCTTCTCTGTCTTTGCTTTTCAGGTATGGTATGATAGGGATGCACCACCCACTTCCATTTGTCCTTTACCTTTCCTCTTCCCATTCATACAATTTCCCACTGTACTAATTCCATCCCAGCAAGACTATCTATTCACTTATTTTGGGGTCCAAGACATTTGTTCATGAAGTATTAATTCAAATTTTCTACCTTCCCTTCTCCTGATCTCTTTAATTGTAGTCCCCTCGGATGCTACACTTGCATACTCTTTATCACTTGTTGATCCCATTCTTTATTCTTTTTCTTCATAGATAATTCTCTCTCTTAAAAAAAACAACCTGTAACACATTAAGTATCTACCTTACTCATGCTTCTTTTGGAGTGCTGGCTTGTTATTGGGTTTTTTTGTTTTTTTGGTTTTTGGGGTTTTTTTTGCAGAAATGCTTTGAATGCCTCTCTTTTATAGGGTGTAATGTCAAGCACAGACGTAGTTCACACCTTGTTTCAGCTATTGAATTAACTCCTTGTTTCAGTTCAAGTTTCTTTTGAGCCTTATATCAAGTCTATTAAGAAACAGAATGTGTGAACCCCACAACTTGTGAACCCTAGAACTCATGAACTCCTGCAACAGGAAGGGGAGGAGCTAATGACCATATATAAGGAGAGGCCCAGGCTAGAGACAACAGAACTGAAAAGAGGACTCTCGTGGTGGCAGAGTCAAGA
>CM053581.1:535980226-536026340 GCA_028627135.1 Pseudochirops cupreus
GTAGAAAACTTGTGGTATCCTGGCACTCTGTTTGTCTGCTCTGTCTGTGTTGATGTTTGTTTGTGATACTTAGTACAGAATCCCTGGGACCTTACTGGAAGCCCTGAAAGAGGATTTTCTGGTTGTATGTTTACAGAAGTCCTGGAGGAGAGTTTTGGAGGTCCTGGGACTTTAACAATGATTTGTGCTGACCTCTTGGACCTTGTTTGTGAGTCTGTGTTGATTTCTATGTTGATGATTTGTGCTGACCTCTTGGACCTTATTTGTGGGTCTGAGTTTATTTCACAGGCAGAGAGTGGATTGATGATGTGTATGAATGTTGTTTTGGCTCTGTTAAGCTTTGTCCTCCCAGAAACAGTAACTGTGAAGGACTTTAGGTGGACTGGACACCGTGAGCTTCAATATGGAATGAGAACAGAATGAAGAACTGGACAAGGAGCTGGACAAGGAACTGGGAGCTGCCTGCCTTCGAACCCAGGTGACAATTGCATCTGGGACCATGGAAGAGGATCCATGGAAGCTGAGAGCCAGCCTCAAGTCAAGCTGAAAGAAGACTTTACTTTACTGTGTAGTAACTGAGAAGATTATGATTTACTATGACCTAGAGATGTAGAACTTTGACTGTATTGTATGTCCCTTAAGGAGGCAAGTCTCCTTAAGGATGATTGAATGATAGAGTTACTAAATGACTTCATATTGTTGAAAACTATGTGACCACTTTGGTGAAAACTGTGTGGGCATTTTAGTGATAAGTTGTTGAGTTGTGACATGGTGAATGCTGTGATAAGTTGTAACATTGTGAATGCTGTATTTTGACTTTCTATGAATGTTTTGCTCTGATTTGTTATTGAAGAAATAGAGAGCTCACTATACTATGTAGTCAGAACCTTGAAAGCTGTTCGCAGCAGCAGTCCTCTGGAAAGCTGCGCGTGCTTGGCTTTACATAGGGTTGGTTGGAGGGGTCAGGCTGAGTCGCCACCCTTGACTCAAGGACTTTCCGTCATAAGCTTGAGAGTTGTGCTTATAGTGCACAAATTCTCTCTCCTGCCTGTTTTCAAAGTGTAGTAGTCTAGGGGTACCCCTCAGGGAGAGTAAAAGATCAAAACCATTTTCATAATTATACTAAGATGTTTTAATTTGTAGTAGAGTAAATGTAAATAAATTCAACCCAAATAAACAAAAACTCTTCGTGGGTTCTCAATAACTCTTAATAATGTAAAGATATTCTGAGACCAAAAAGTTTGAAACCACTGCCTTATACCAATGATATCTATTTGGGGTGGGGACACTGAACAGAAATTCTAAATACTAAAGTTCTTTAATATTAATTTGTGTGATTTTTATCTTGTGCCATCATTCTTATCTTGTAGATTCAGCTGTAATTACTCCACACATGACACATATTTCTTTCCTTTTGAGGGTTTGAGGTTAAAGAAGTTAACAGGAAAAAAAACTTATTTCATCATTCTTACATCATCCTATGATGTACTTTTGCCCTTATGGTTCGTAGATGGAGATAAAGTGTTCTTCTTTGCCTGGTTTGTCCTGCAATCATAGCCTACATGGTAGGTATCTTCAACTTTAATATAATATTTCTTAACTGTATCTATTGTAAATGTGATAAGAGACACGTTTTCTAATCAAAGGGAACACCCATCCCTTGCTGCTGTATCTTAACATGGGAAATAAATGATGTAAGACCTTTGATGCAATATATTAAAAAAAAAAAAGCAACAAATGAAAGAATGACTGGGAAAAGGTTGAGCCATATTGTAAAAGAAGTAAAAATGATTCTCTTTTTGAAGGCTTTGTGTAACTTCCTACATACAAATATACACATGCCCTATGGGAAAGCTCCTATGTAGGAGAAGGCTTGTCAAACTTAGTCTATACAGGCTCCATCTTCTAGTAGGGCTCCCTGAATAGAAAAATTATGTTATTTACTTCTCAACTTATTTCCCTCTCTTGTCTCACCTTTTCCCTTACTTTTCTTAGGGTTTTATTTTCTAACCCAAAAGTCTGTTTTCTTTTGCTTTAGTTCCACCTTCTACCCTATATCCCAACTTTCTGGTTCTAGAACTATAAGCAATACTGCTCCTGCTCCTGGAAAGGATGTGTCAATCTACTCTCCCCACCCCCACCATGGTTCCACTCCCCATCTCTGAAAACTTCTATTCTTCTCTCTAAGTTTCCAAACCAGAATACCTTTCCAGGAGCTGCCACCACTACCGCCACTACCACTGCCACCTCCATCATCATAATCATCACTCTTATCTCTAGATAGATAGATAGATTTATACACATATACATACACATACACACACACAGATAATGATGTTACATTTAGAATCTAAACTTCTGAAGGCCAGGGACTTTCTCTTCTTTTGCATTTGTATCCCTAGAACTTGGCACAGTGATCAGCACATGTTGCTGAATCATTTTTAGTCATCTCCAACTCTTCATGACCCCATTTGGAGTTTTCTTGGCAGAGATACAGGAGAGGTTTTCCTTTTCCTTCTCCAGCTCATTTAACAGATGCAGAAACTGAAGCATACTGTGTTAAGTGACTTGCACAGGATCACACAGCTAGTATCTGAGGCCATATTTGAACTCACTTCCACCTGACTTCAAGTCTGGCACTACATCCACTAGCTGCCCCGCCCTACCTGCTTGGCACATAGTAAACATTTAATAAGTGTATTCTCATTCATTCACAAAACTAGCTGTATCTCCATTGTTGGGGCCACAAAGTTCATTCAAAATAATTTAATATTGTTGAAAGATGTAGGTTTGATGGCTGAGACATTGTTTTTGATGTTTCAATCCTTTTCAGGGTTATCTTGGAAATAGTTTTTGCTAAGCTTTTACAGAGAGAATAATGTGTTAATAACAACCTTTAATAGGAGTCCTAATAAATACAGTACATAATAGCTCATAGCCCAGGACATGTCGGCCAAGGATATTCTGCTCATGTAGTAATGACAAAGTAAACTTCCAAATTCACACTTGTAACATGACTTGTTGACTAGATTTCCTTGTTCATTTTTTTAAAATATGTGCTGTGCCAAGAAATATTTGCTCACATGTGATTTTTGCTGTCGGTCATCAAATTTTGGGGAAAGACTTAACAGAATCTTGGCCTAAAGTGCTTTGTTACTTGCTGTTACTAGAGGCTATTTCAGGCAGCTGAGTTGAATTTACCAAATAACCATACCTGAACTGGAGAGGTGCTAGGTAGTTACAGATTTAATCCTTTATTTTTTTCAAAGGTTAAAGTATTTTTATCAAGTTCATAAGCATTTCCTATCCTGTTCCTAGATACTTGTCATTTCTAGTGCATTAAATGGGTTTTTAAATCATTTTATCATTTATGATGATCAGTTTAACTTTTGCATTTATAATAAGAAAAGGAAAATAATTTGATTAAAAATGAAATTACTTTATTGCTAACTTTGGCAGAAGATCCCAAACTATTTTTTTTGCCTGAGAAACACATCTACTTTAAATGGAATCTACCATTTAATATCTTCTATTAGTGTTTAGGAGAAAGCATCCAGCAGTCTCTATTTCTTTACTAATATAGTGATTGTTTCTAGGCCTAGTCCCGAGGAAAGTTAATCAGAGGCTGTTTACGATCTACCCTACTTTTCTATTATTCTATTATAATAGATATAATTATCTATTATTCTATTATTTCTGTTATTCTATTATCCTTTCCCTATTGCCTCCTTGATCATTTCTCCTCTTCACCCCTAAGGAGGTGGGGCCCTCATCCCCTAATCTCTATTAAATAACTTTCATAAAAGAGTCAAACATTCATAGTTAGGAGTAAATGACAAATGAGACTTACCCATTACCCCATCCAAAGAGATTTTTATTTTAACTGAAGACAAAGCCTTTAAGCCAAAGAATGAATCTTGAATGCGAGAATTTCAGAGATCAATTAATTAGGGAGAGTGAATTTTGAGGGGGTAGGGAGCCTTTCCAAATCCCTCTGAAATCATTCTATGTAGGCTATCAGCCACGCCACATAAGACTAGTCCTACTTGTAAATTTTACAATTAATAGCATCACATTATAAACAAAACAGCTTAAAATATCAGATCAACTGTCTTCTTGACTTACCTGTATTATAATACTCTTGGTGCAATTAATTGTGCTATTTAAGATACCTAAAAAACAGTCAGTTGAAAAATAATTGATTTAGTGTCCATATCACCAGGGAAATGTATGATAGGAAGAGAAGATGGGCTAGTCATTGGGCAAGAATGAGAGAAGGCAGGGGAGGAGAAAGCAAAGAAGGCCTCCACCTTGATGGGTGAGCCTGATCTGGGGAATTTAGGGGAAGTCATGGACAAGAGATGCACAGGGTGAGCAAGCATGGATGAATTGTGATCCACAAAATTGAAGGGAACATTTAAATCAGTGAGATCATAGTCCATTTGAGAATTTGAATGGGAAAGACAGCCAGTGGTCCACTGTTGACAGACACAATTGTAAGAGCAATAAGGGAGTGATAATCGAGGCACAGGAAGGTAGAGATGATATCAACCCAAGGGGTGTAATGGTAGAATGCTCAGTGAGGAGTCAGGAAAACCTGACTTCAAATCTGACCTCAGACCATTATTAGCTGTGCATCCCTGGACAAGTTGACCTCTGGCTGTCTTAGTTTCCTTGATTATAAAATGGGGATAATAATAGAACTCACCTCCCAGGGTTGTTGTGAGGCTCAAATTAGATAAAATTTGTAAAGTACTTAGTACAGATGGCAATATGTAAATGTTACTTTTGTTATATCAGAGGCACGGCAAACCATCTCAGACCCCCCTAAAAAGTGGGAGAGGGTGGAGTTGGAGAGAGCATCAGTAAATACTGTCCTACATGCCTACTTTTTCACTCAAAAGAAATTTTCATAAGATATAATATACACAAGGATCAAGGGTATCCCTAAGGAGAGAGTGAAAAGGAGATAGATATTTTGCAAGGGAGGTTCACAGTTGGTCACATTGTTATCAATAGACATTCAATGGGACACTTACATTGGCAAATATAATCACAGACAGTTACAATCACTTTTCCCTTATGGTATTATTTTTAAATTACAATCTAGTTTTGAATACAAAAGGCTCATTGAAGTTTTGCCTGTTATTAAAGTAGCCTTGGATCTATCTACAGAATGAAACACACTAAATTAACAACTTATTGACCTGGTGTAGGAGGCACTGAATGCAAGTTTTTGCTAAGTACTGATAATAAAATGTCATTATTAACCAACAATTTGCATATATGACCTCTATCTTCTTCAATTGCTATTGATTTGTTGCTTTTAGCTACTTTCTAATTCATGTTATCCAATCATTAGAGAGCATAGTGGGACTGAAGTCAGGAACACATGTATTCAAATCCCACCTCTGACACCAACCATGTGAACTTCACTTTCTCTGAGCCTCAGTTTTCTCCACCTGTGAAATGGGGATGATAATAATAATAGCAACCACTTTACAGGATTGTTATGGGGATCAAATGAGATATCAAGTGCTTTGTAAACCTTAATATAAATGTGTGCCATCATTTTTATCAGTAATCTGATTTTCTTCTTCTATAGGTTGTGGTTCCTTATAGTGTTGTACATCACTCAAAATAGACAGTATATGAAAAATGCAGTTTACCATTTGAGTAAATTAAAGATTAATTGCCTTGCAAAAAGTTTCTTCACTCTTTCAGCATAACATTGCTTTCATATTATGTTTAGTACTAAATAAATATATGATAATATAAGAGCACAATTCTCTCATAATGCAATATAGTTTTTAAAAATTGAATGAAAAGTCACTATGACTTTTTCATTACTACTCTGACTTTCCTTGCCTCCTCTTCTTTATTCATGTTTCTTAATCCTTTTTTAATCTTTCTCTACTTATAACTATTTTCTTTTTCTCATATTTTCCCCATCTAATCTCCCTTTCCTTCCTCTATTTAATTACTTTACTCTTCTCTCTTCCTTTCTCCCCTTCTTTCTTTTCCAATTTCTCCTCATTTCACTGTGCCTTCCTTCTTTATTTTCCCTCTCCTCTCATTCCCTTTCTTCCCTTTCCTTCTTTTTCTTTAGGCTCTTTTTTAATATTATTTGGAAAGGACTTAGTATTTTCAAAGCTTCAGTGGTGTTATCAGAAGCATACGACTTTTGCTCTCATATACCAGAAAGCCAAGTTTTTTTTATTCTACTGTTTTTTTCAGCAGTCAACAAAATACTATGTTGTGTTGTTATTTTACATTATGCTGTATCTTTTTGCATAGAGGAGGAAAAAAATGAGCAAGAGACTTTCTTTGGTTGGTTAATGCCTTTTGAATGCACCCCAGTTCCATCTCATAAGCCAATCAAAAGTCCATCCCTTCACTACATTGTTGGTGAAGCATAACCAGGTACAGGATGTCTGTGGGGGGTCCAGATAAGGGAGCAGGACTCTTTTATTATGTGCCATCATCACACCTTTCTGCAGCAGCTCCTCAGCCTCTTCTACGTGGGCTGAAAGCAGCAGGCAGGGCACACAAGGTGTGCTCCAAGAATGGAGCTCCCACTGGCCAGGGCCCCATGACATATTTAACCTCAAATCCTCATGATACAGCATTAAAATGTTTCCACTGTCCTCAGTGGAAAAGGGGAGAGCAGCTGGCCGCTGTTTCCTTATGTGGCTCTTTATATAATTAAAGATCATGATTTCATCACTTTTAAGCCTTCTCTTCTCCAGACTGTTATTCTACTGTTATTTAAGAGTCAAAGAAATGATTGATTGTGCTTTCCTCTGTTATGCTCATTTCAGTCTCTTTCCCTCACCTTCTAGCACAGAGCGGGAGTCAGGGCAGCTGCAAGCAACCCGGGCATAAGGGACCTGAAGACAAAAAAAGGTCATTGCCCCAGCACTGGCAGGGAAGAAAACTCAAATTATATTAGTCACTCTCCAAATTAGAAGAATAGGGAAGGGCCCCAGCATCTTGTGGGATAAGATCAGAATTTAAAATAATCTTTGCTAAATTGGAGAAGTGGTCAGAAATAAAAAGAGCCCTCATTAAGGACAAACACAGGGCATGTCCTCAAGAGAGGAAGAAGAAAGAACACCAGTCCCAAATAAGAACTCACTGGCTATCTTCAGGTCTGACCAAAAGGGACCTTGGCATGAAAACTGGTGACAATCTGACCAAGAATCAGGAATAATGTTGAAGTTTAAAAAGGAAGCATGTTATTAGGATACACAAATAAAAATGTCACATGTAGCAAACATGAGGTAGTCATCCCATTATATTTAGTGTTAGGCAGACTTTTATTGGAGCATTGTGTTCTGTTCTGGGCTCCCTAAATGAAGAAGGATGTTAGGAACTTGATTAGGATCCAAGGGAAGACAGTAGTGTGGCATCATGGATTGAGTATTGAAGTTGAAGTCAAAAGACCCAAGCTTGGGTCCAAGTTCTGCACTTACTAGCAGGATGATTGATGGCAGGCAAATCACCTAACCTCACTGAGCCTCAGCTATCTCATCTGCAAAATGGGAATAATAATAGCACTTGCAGTTTTCCACATAGATGTATTCTGAGGAAGGTACTTGTAAATCTATACAAAACTGTATAAATAATTAACTCATAATCCAAGGCTAGGAAAACATGAAGCATCCAAAAAGTTAAGGGAGCTAGGTCATTTAATCTGGGTGAGAGACATGCTGTAAACTGGTGCATGGGACCCTCCCCACTTAGGGTCAACATGTAGCCTGTGAATGTCAGCCTCCCTCTTGGAATCAAGGAGATCTGAGTTCAAGTCTGGCCTCAGATTGTGACCCTGGGCAAGTCACTTAACTCCTGTTAACCTCAGTTTCCTCAGCTGCAAAATGGGAATGATAATAGCACCTAACTCCCAGGGTTGTTGTGAACATCGAATGAGAGAATATATATAAAGTGCTTACTTAGCACAAGGCTTCTATGGAAGGTGCTTCATAATTGCTTATTTCTTTCCTTTCTTTTTTACTATGTGCCGGGTACTATAAGCCCTGGAAATACAAAGAAAGGGGGGAAATCCCTACCCTCAAGGAGATCATATTCTAATGAGAAAGATAGTGGTAAATAATTATGTATGTACAAAATTCATATAGAGTACATGGAAAGTGACCCAGGAAAGAATGGCCCCAGGAGCTTGGGGGACCAGGAGAGACTTTCCACTAAAGGTGTGATGTGGACTGAAATATGAAGGAAACCAAGAAGATCAGGAGTCAGAGGTGAGGGGATAGAGCATCAGAGGCATGGGAATAGCCAACATATAATGGGAGATGTATTGCCATATTTGAGGAACTGCAAGCAGGCCAATATTGCTAATGTTAGGGGTACGTGGAGAGGAGTCGTGTGTAAGAAGAGTGGAAAGTTAGAAAGGGGCTAGGTTATAAAGGACTTGAAGAGCCAAGCAGAGGAATTTATATTTGATCCTGGAGGCAATCAAGATTCACTGGAGCTGATTAGCAGGGGGTGATGGCATGGCCAGATCTGCATTTTGGAAAAATGACTGGCAACTGAGTGGAGGGTGAATTGAGAAGGGAAGAAGCTGGGGGAGACTTGAAGCTTGTAGATAAATGGGAAAGATATTGCATTCATCCAAATGAGAGGTAACAAGAGCATGAAGTAGTATCGTGGTTGTGGGAGCAGAGAAAAGGGGACACATATGGAGATGTTGGTGGATAGGTAGGATGAGGGAAAGAGGTTTTGAGGGAGATGACAAGTGTGTGAGCCTGGGTGACTGAGAGGATGAAGATGTCCTCTATATTAAAAGGAAGTTGGAGGGGAAAGATAACGAGCTCTGTTTTGAACATGTTGTGTTTCATATCTTCAAAAGGCTGGATATTTAATCTGGAAATCATCTGCAGAGAGAAGATAATTGAACCCATGGGAAACAATGAGATCACCATAGGAGACGATATAAAGTGAAGAAAGAAAAGGGCCTGGGACAGTGCCTTGGGGGATACCTACAGTGAGTGAGCACCATATGAATGAAGAACCTGCAGAGGGGACAGGAAATCAGTGATCAGGCAGTCAGGAAGGAACCATGAGAAGCAACACTTACAAACACATAGAGAGGAGATGGTATCCAGGAGGACAAGGCGATTAACAATATCAAACACTACCCAGAGACCAAGAAAGAGACAGTGAAAATGTCATTCGATTTGTTGATTAAAAGATGATTTGGTAACTTTAGAGAGATCGCTATCAGTTCCGTGATGAGCTCTGAAGCCAGACTCCAAAGACATAGATTATAACAGTGGCCTTCTGGAGACATGCCGCACACTCAAAGGACTAAGTGTAATAAAAGGAGGACTAAATTAGAATTCTGCCTCTCCCCTTGTTAACTGTG
This sequence comes from Pseudochirops cupreus, assembly GCA_028627135.1. Classification (NCBI taxonomy): domain Eukaryota; kingdom Metazoa; phylum Chordata; class Mammalia; order Diprotodontia; family Pseudocheiridae; genus Pseudochirops; species Pseudochirops cupreus. Next base: position 535,989,612 of record CM053581.1, read on the forward strand.
TGACCATGGGCACAGCCTTTAGACTTTCTGAGCTCCTGTTTCTTTTCCATAAAGTGGGACTCACTCTCTGTCTCTCTCTCTCTCTATCTCTCATTATAAATATATATATATATATATATAATATTTATCACTGTATTACCTATATCACAGAAATATTATGACATTCAAATGAGATAAAACATGGAAAACATGATGTATGTCAATTATTTTTTCTCTACCTAGAGATTTAACTATTCCTTTGAAAGTACAATTTTGATTTTCCTGGGTTTTATTTTTTAATTCCTTTTCTTTTATTAATTAGCCTGAATGCAAACCTCTCTTATACTTTCCTCTCCCTCCAATTTTTTCCTGTTGGTTCTTTCACTGAGCCTTCGAGCCTATGAAGGATCCCCCTTGTCTGTAGTTACTGACTAACACAGTCATCGTATTGTATGTTTTGGCACCTGTCATTGTCAGTACCCACAGATAGTGCTAGCCTCCGGTTTCTGGTACACACTGTTCTTTTTGGCATTTCTCTGATTAGTTGTTTCCCGATTCTAAACTTGTCTTTGCATTCTCAGTTATTTCCTTTTTTAACATCAGGCCCATCCCTTGCCTGGGACCGTCAAGTAGCTTCTGAAAGAGTTTTCATGGATGTAGAATGTATCAGGCAGTGAAAAAGGGGAAGGGGGTTAGTCTTTTTGCTTTCCTTCCCTTGATAGTGGGGTAAGAGATTAAATAAGGTTAAGGAGAATAATTAGTAATAGTGTAAGATCAAGTAAGATAAAGGAGTCATGTTTTTTTTTTAAGTAGATGATATAGGGTCAACTCTAGGAAAATAATGTTAAGTAGCTGTTTTGTCTACAACAAACCACCCTTTTCTTTGTCTTTGAAGATATTTCCATCTTTAAGGCCCCACTTGTGCCTTGATGACAGCTCCGCTCCTATGCCCCTCACCCCCCATTTCCAACTTCTTACTCCTCCATAGGTGACATTGGTCTCTCTATCCCTGAATATCTTATATTTCTGTGCTTGAAGTTCTTTTGCACTCATTGAGCTGGCCTTGACATCCTAAATATTTGTTTGCCTTCCTCATATTAGATGGTAAGACCCCTGATGTTGGGCTTTGTATTGTATCTAACTTTGCACAGTGCCTCACAATAAGGCACCTAATAAATAAATGTATGTTGAATTAATAAGCACCCATCCCTGACTCCCAGCATTCCTGTATACATCGTACTCTTCCCCTTCAATGCCCTTCCCTACAAATTCCATCACGCGGGGCCTTGGCCCAAAGCCCATAATCTGCCCACCTTCATTAAGGGTAATGTTCCTGCAATGGGAAAGATGAATGGCGTTCCCTACCCATCCAGAATGTGTTCCTGCTGTGCCTTTCTCACTTCCTTTCCTAATAATAGCTAACATTGGTAAATGCTTTAGGGATTGCGAAGTGATTTACATTTACTTTCTCATTTGATCCTCACAACAAGGCTTTGAGATAGGTACTATTATTATGCTCATTTTACAGATGAGGAAACTGAGACCAGGAGGTTGAGTGGCTAGGCGAGGGTTACACAGCTTGTATCTGGGAAGGAATTGAAACTCAGGTCTTCCTGACCATAGTTTCCCTGTCCCAGCCACTACAACTCCAACGTCCAATGAAATTGTATTCTTATCTCATTTCCTTTGGGTCAGGTTCTTGGTGCCTCCATGTTGACAGGTAGACAGTCTAATAAACTAACGTGCAATAATAGGAGAAATTCCCCATCCCTTTTAGATTATATAGATTATAACAGTGGCCTTCTGGAGACACACTGCACACTCAAAGGACTAAGTGTAATAAAATCTCACAAAGGTAGGAAGGTAGACAAGCCTCATAGCAAGCATCAGGGGTACTACTTTTGGACAGGCAGTACTTGTCCAAAATACAACGTGTAGGTGGCTGCCTGTTCTACCTACCAGACATGGACTATAATAAGCCTCCCTAAGGCAGGGAATGAGAAATGTGATAACTTTACCTCCTCTTGGTGGCATGGTTCTAAAGTCGTCTTCATTCTCCTTAGAAGAGCATATAATATTAAGAATTCTCTTCTGAATGATACAAAGGTACTTTTCCTGGAGCTATTGGACTGTTCTGATAATACATAGTTAGTAAAAATTTATACATGCCTACATATATGGATATATATGATTCTTACCTGAATTATTTTATCATCTTTGTAAATTCAGTGATTTTAAATTTTCTGAAGTAGCCCAAAAGACATGTTGATTCTTTGTTCTTATTGATTTAAGTAACAAATCATAAATATATAAATAAAAATCATTCAGAAATCATGGTACAATGAAGAGAGTGCACAACTTTGGAGTCAAGAGATTCAGGTTCAAATATGACCTTTAACAAAAACTATGTGACCTCTGAGAAATCTCTAAACCTTACCCAATCCCATAAGACATCTCCCAAGTTAAAAAGCCATTTGGTTTTGCATTGGTGGACAGGATTTCCAATACCAACAAAATCAGTACTCCTTTGAGAATTTCGGTACTGATTTAAAACTGCTACTCATTGACAAAATTTAGGGTATGGGAAGGGGAAAATGTCAAAATGAAGAGAGTGAATGGGATATGCTTGGGCTGTGTTACAGTCAGGATTCCTTTCAGGTCTGTGTTGGACTACATAGATTCTGAAGTTCCCTCTAAGTGTAAAATTCTGTGATTCTATTATACTATGAATAATAGCTTTATCTCCAAAATGTAAATGTTAAAGACTAAGTACTTATTAACTTGATGGAGTCTCAACACTGACCACTTTAAAAAAAAATTATGCTTCTATTGTAATCCTATAAATTGAATTCCTTATTTATAAACTTAAGTTGGAAAAAAAAAGTCATTCCAAAAGCAAGGAAGGGTACAAAGGAAAATTTGATATTTTAATATTTTTTTTAGAAGACAACTAATTTTCTCTTTAGAAATTCTGGATCACTTTATAATAAATTGGATGTCTCAAAATGAAGTTACATAATTATTTTAACAGTTGATTACAATAGAGATTTTCTGCTGACATTGTCTTAGACTCTAAAATCTAGAAAACCCATGTTTACCCTAGTGCAACATTGGAACAGGTCTTTTGTGAGAGACCCCATGACATACTATACTTAAAATAAATTAACATCAGGTTAATAATAAACAGTATATTATAATTGATCGATGTATCCCAAGGTAAAGGTAAAGTTTATAATATCCATGCAGTTATTGATACCTTAAAAAATAAAACAAAGTTAACCAAATGGACAGAGCCTATAGACATTAAATCCTACTGGACTGAAGGAAGGTAGGAGCAGTGTCTGCTCCTAATATCATTTTGCTCAGATCTTGAGAACATTCCTGGCTTTGAATGGTGTTATTATTTTTCAGTTGTTTTCAATCATGTCCGAATCTCTGTGATCCCATTTGAGGTTTTCTTGGCAAAGATACTGGAGAGATTTTCCATTTCCTTCTCCAGCTCATTTTGCAGATGAGGAGAGTGAGGTAGACAGGATTAAGTGACTTGCCCAGGGTCACACAGCTAGGAAGTGCATAAGGCCAGATTTGAGCACAGGTCTTCCTGACTCCAAGTCCAGCTCTTGTTATCCCAATTTCACAGATGAAGAAGCTTAGAGAGCCCAGTTAAGCTCTGGGCCTAGACTCAGAAAGACCTGAGTTCAGATTCAGACTCAGGCACTTATTAACTGTGCCACCATAGTCACTCAATATCTCTCTGCCTCAGTTTCCTCAACTGTATAATGGTAATAACCATAGTGTCTACCTCTTCAGGTTGTTTTGAGGATCAAATAGTGTCTGGCATGTAATGTATGCCCTACTAGGTGTATCTAAGAGCCTATAACCCTCACCTCTGCCTAAGCACCCACAATCCTGGATTCTTACAAAGCCTGCAGAGTTCCAAGGCAATGATTTGGCATGCCCATTTACTGAGAAGATTATAATAGAGTTGCAAAGAAATAGGAGTGATTTTAACCTGCAACTTGTAGAATTTGCCTCATTGATTTTCACTTGTGCCCCAGAAGCATGTTCATGAATGTGTGAGTATTTACTGAATCTGTGATCTCACAGACATTCACTCCTTTGGTGCTTCTCACAATCCATTCATGTTTTATATTGTAAAGGTCTCACTCAAAGCTTTTATATGTTTGGGTGACTCTCGGTACAGCATTAAGATTTCTCATATGTTCATTTTCCCTTCTTCTTGCTGTACGATGGATCTGCCTCCTTTTCCCATCATGCATTTCCCTAATGACATCCCCCACATGCCACTTATCACTTGTAAGTCATCATTGGAAATATGTCATGGTTTTCTGGTGCCCACCATGCACTCCTCTGGGTCACAGACTCCTTTGATTCTCTGGAGATTGTAGTGTCCTAAGATGTGCAGCCATTCAGTGCCTCCAAGAAAACATTTGTATAAAAAACATGGGTTCTTGCACAGGGAAGCAGCTTGACATCATTAAAAGCATGGCACAATTTCCCAAATTCATTCCAGCTTGTCCTCTTCTTCCTATTCAATTCCCAGCCCAATTTACTGTCCATCTGTGGTGCCTATCCCAGATATAGGTGCTGATGCACTAACTCGATGGACCAGCCAACCAACTGCATGTCATGTACAATAGCCGATCACCATGGGCATTTTTCATTCATTCCATTTTTTCTGTGTGATTTGTCAGGGTGATCTCTTGAGTAAGAAGTTGCTGTAGTACTCTAGGGTTTGATGTAATTAACACATTGTCTCTTTAAAGGGGAGCACCTGGAAGGCTCCACCATCTCAAGGGAATTCCCCTTCCATTTGGACCCTCGTAGGACATCATCATTTATTAGCACATCTATTGGCACAAAAAGGCAGTAGAGCGTAGTGGATAGAGTGCTGAAGTGGAGCCAGGAAATCCTGGATTCACATTCCATCTCTGACACTTCCTTGCTATGTAACCCCGGCCAGATCACTCCCTAGATAGGTTGGGATCTGGGGTGGTGGAGGGAGTTCTCATTCCAGGAATTCCTCACACTGGCAAAATCTCAGATGCTAATTCTTTATATGTAGGGTGTTTTGGTGCTGGTGATAGTGGTGGTGGTTTAGACTTATGATCCAAACTCCCAGTTTGGAAACTCCCTCCAGTGATGCAAATCAGCAACTCACATTCTTAGAGTTTGCCTGGGGGCATTTAGGGGTTAAGAGATTGTTCATGGTCATATGCATATGTCAGTATGTGTCAGAGGCAAGACTTTAACCTGTGACTTTTTGACTTTTCATAATGCTACATATGTGTGCACGTGTGTGCGTGCATATAGGTAGTGATTATTTATGACACCTTTCAGGTGGAGTCAAGTTTCTAGCCAGTTTCCTCCAAGCAGAAAGAGGAATTAAAGTTGGCTCCGGAGGTTCCCCTGATCCCCCTGTGAATATTTGTCCTGCAAATAAGCGTTTGTCCTTTGCATTTTCTAATGGTGTCATATTTTACCCAGGTCTGGTTTTTGCAATATACCAACTACCTTCTCACTCACAGGGGTGCAAAGAATGACTGAGGCTAAAGCACCTTCCCACGAGAGAGTCAATGTGAAGGACTGGTTGATGTGGATGGAGGCTTTTAACTAAGCAAATTGGCCATAGTTCCAATTCACCTCCCTGTGAGACTCCAGATAGAGAATGGAGACAGAAAGCAGCCTTTCATGATCAGATTTATAAATGTCGTTTGCTTTAACGAACAGATGTGGTTTTTGAGCGTTTTGACCACAGAGACACCAAAGGAGGCAGGGGAGATTCTGATCACTAGGACAATTCATATCAAAGCAACAGAGACATCTGATACCCTTTCACGCTTCACCATGACAACTCCCAAATTAAGCAACTCCTGCTTAAAAGTATCTATGCCCTATTTCAATTTATTGTGTAAATTTAAAAGGTTTTCCTCCAAGGTGATTGCTCTACCTGTCTTATGGTGATGTGAAATTTCTTTGGACGGTGTGCAGACTTTTGTCTCTTTTGGTTTAGAAGGCATACTAGAAGGGTGGCTAGGTGGCACAGTGAACTGGTCTTGGAGTAAGGAGGTCCTGAGTTCAAATCCAGTCTCAGACACTTAACACTTACTAGCTGTGTGACCTTGGGCAAGTCACTTAACCCCAATTGCCCTGCCTTCCCCCCTTCAAAAAAGCAAAAAAAGTTAACTAATCACTTTCCACATGGTGTAGAGCCTTGGGAAGTAGCACTGGCACTAGAGTCAGGAAGGCATCAGTTCAAATCCAGCCTCAGATGCTTACTAGCTATTTGACCCTGGGCAAGTCACTTAACCTCTCTTAGCCTCAGTTTCCCCAACAGTTAGATGGGCATAATAATAGCACCTGCCTCTCAGGGTTGTTTCAAGGATCAAATGAGCTGTTTGTAAATCTCTTAGCTTTACTTTGTGCCAGGCAGGCACACTGTAGGTGCTGTATAGATACTAATTTTATTATTATTGTTGTTTTTGTTGTTATTACAAGAGAAAGAGACCTTGGTTGTAGGATCAGAAGACCTAGGGCTTAAACCTTAGCCTCTGCCCTTCACTATGTAAGCATGACCAAGTAACCAAACCTCTCTGGGCTTCAGTTTCTTCAAGTACTAAATAGGAATGAGGACACTTGCCCTACCTGCTGCACTGACTTATTAAGAAGATCAAATAAATGTTTTAATTTCTTTGTAATCCGTTAACTTCCACATGAATGTCAGCTGTTTTTATTGGAACATGCAAACTAAATCTGTACTTGGTTCTCATATTTTTAGGAATTAAAGCCGTCTGGGGGGAAAAAGTTGTAAAATATTGCCTGGAACTCCCCTCCAGTACCTGGAGATAGTGACATTCTTTGGGACAGGAGAGATGGACAGGTCAGTTGCATGTGATCCTCGATCCTGGCCGTCAGTGCCCATCAGAGGGAATCAAGCACTTCTAAGTGGTGGTCAATTACATTTGCCATTGATTCGCTGAGTAGTTTCAGGAGAGTTAACCTTCTTCATGTGTAAAGCAGAAGAAAGAATATTGACCACAGGGGACTCATAAAAATTAATCGCTCTGTTCTATGCTAGGAAATCCACCGATGTCAGGTTTATAGAGAAGCGAAATGCCGTAGCTATTACATGAATGCACTTGTGCCATTTATTGCTCATAAAACTCACCATCAAATATTCATCAGTGGTCAGGGTAGAATGTTCTCTTTTAACCTAAAAATGAAACCTTGGAATGCAGCCTTTGTAAGTGAGCATAAAATCCAACTAACAGGGCTACATGTTTTAACAGTGAGGTCTTTGAGATGATGAAGGATGTTCGCCTGGGAAGTGTATGTTGTAAACAAGTCGTTTTGTAGGATTCAATACTGTGCTGAGAAACTACAACACACTCCTTCAAATGAAAGGACTGTTTTCCCCCTTTTGTTCCTTTGAAAATAGACTCTTCGTAATGAAGCTTTGGGACCGTGGGCTAAGGTGAGCCACCTTGTGGAGCCAAGGACCAGGAGGGGATCAGCTGTTCCAATATGGAAAACAGTGAATTCATTTAAAATTCGTCCTTATAGATCAGTTTGACCATGAATAATGCGCTATTATCAAAGGAATGTTTACTCATATTAACAGAATCTCATGAAATTTGAAGAAGAGAAAAAATATTTTCATGTAAAAAAAAGTGTCCTTTATTGATCAGTCAGATTAAACATAAGGGCTTCAGGGTAGCTGTTAATGTCTTGTTGCTTTTTATTTAGATATTCAGCTTCTAAACTGTCATCATTTTCATGGAATCATTAGGATTTCGGAGTTGGAAGGGACCTCAGTAACCATCTAGACTGACTGAAAAAGATTCCTACATGCAACACACTCAGCAAGAGTCAACAAGCCTTTGCTTGAAAAGGGTATTCAATGAGGGGAAAAACCCCTACATCCAAAAAAAAAAAAAGCAGAACATTCTACTTTTGGATAGCTCTGATCATTGCAAATTTTTCTCCCTTCCTTAACATCAAGCCTAGGAGAAGGTATTGAGGTGTAGTGGGAAAAGCACTGACTTTGGAGTCCTAGGAGCTGGGTTCAAATCCTGACTCAACCACTTACTATTTGTGTGATATTGAACAAGTCATAACCTCTATTAACTTCAATTCCCTCATCTGTAGAGGGGGATCATCCAGGTGACTTCTAAGGTCCATTCCAGCTTAAGATCTCTGTCTCTTGGAGCGGCTAGGTGGTACAGTGAATAGAGGACTGGCCCTGCAGTCAGGAGGACCTGAGTTTGAATCCTAGCTGTGTGACCTTGAGCAAGTCTCTTAACCCCAATTGCCCTGCCCTTCCCCTTCCAAAAAGCAAAAACAAAAAAGATCTCTGTCTCTTCACTTTCATCTATTATTTCTTCTGCCTCTGAGGCCAAGAAGAAGAAGGAGTGCCCCAAGGATGTGTTGGAGCTAGAAGTGGTTCATGAGAGCTAATTGTTTAATTTTCAATGTAAGCATTTATGCTTTGGAAATTGGCAAATGCAACAAGTCTAGGTGGAGCAGTGGATAGAATACCAGACCTGGAGTCAGGAAGTCCTGAGTTCAGATTCCACCTTAGAAACTTACTTGCTATGTGACCCTGGGCAAGTCACTTAACTTCTGTTTCTTCATCTATGAAATGGAGATAATAATCACCTACCTCCCAGGGTTATTGTGAAGATTAAATGAGATATTATAAAAGTTCTTAGCACATTACCTGGCATATAGTAAGTTCTATATAAATGTAAGCTAGAATTATTATTTTTTTTAGCTTTTTGGAGAGCAATTGGGGTTAAGTGACTTGCCCAAAGTCACATGGCTAGTAAGTGTTAAGTGTATGAGACTGGATTTGAACTCAGGTCCTCCTGACTCGAGGGCCAATGCTCTATTCACTGAGCCTCCTAGCTGCCCCTAAGCTAGAATTATTATTGTTAAGTTAAGGCTTGATTATGTTTTTCAATTGTCTAGACTTGAGAAAGTGATGGAGGATGTTTTAACAATGCAGATTAAACTTAAAAGTATGTCACATATACTCTTATTTTTTATCTTTTTTTGGAGAGCTGACTGTTAAACATCCACTAGCATCCTGGATTGGTGGCTTCTACATGGCCTCCTCTTAAAGTTGTGAGTGATGATAGCACGGCATAGCTAACTAGATGAACACAAAGAACCTACATCCTGTTAGTATTAGTGTTTTCATGTCTTCTGAGCTAATATAATTAGTTTGTTCTGTAAATCCAATATTTCTTTGGAATCCTAAAATTTTCTCATCTCCTTTATCAAAGGATCTTAAGAATTAAAAGGGGCCTTAAAAGTTATCTAGTCTAACCCATTTGTCTTACAGATGAGAAATCTGAAGACCAAAGAGATGTGTGACTTGTCTGAGGTCACATATGTACTGAGTTTCAGAGCTCCAGGGCATATATTCCAAAAATGTCAGAGATAAAAAGGCGACAAAAAAGATCTCACATATATCTAAATATTCAGAGAATCTTTTTTTTGGTAGGAGAAAAAGAATGGAAAAAAAATGTCCATTGATTAGGGAGTGGTTGAATATACGGCTGTATATGAATATATAAGAATAAGGTTGCATTATGAGAAATGACAAAAATAAGGAATTCAGAGAAGTATTGGAAGATTATAGGAGCTGATGCAGAATGAAGTAAAAGGAACCAGGAAAATAATGTAACAATAATAATGTAAAAAAAACCAAACTGGAAAGCAACTGAACACTGATAAATTGTGATGATGAATCTTTTGCAGAAGAACAGACGCTGAAACATTTCCTTCCTCTCTGTAAGGACGGGCGGGGGTGAGAACGTGGGTGCAGAAGTTTGCATGTGCTGTCAGATGTTGTTGGTTTATTTAACTGTTTGTTTTTTGTTATAAAGTCTGGTTTCATGTTGGAGGGGAGGGTACATTGGGAAATTGCTGGTATAACAACAAGAGGCAGAAGTAAAACTTTCTATCTAAAAACAGAAGAAAAGGAGTATTTTTCTGCTTTCCACACATTTGGGAGGTGAGAATTTTTCTGTATCTCCATAAAACCTGAAATTTATGTTATTTCCTTTCCTATGATGATAGCTGCTACTTTTAGTAGAAAATAAGCTCCGTGAATACAGTGACTCTCTCTTTTCTGTGACTGTATACCCAGCAAATACAAAGCACATTGCCAGGCACATAATAGGTGATTAAGAAATTCCTGTTGAATTAAATTGTTTTATCACCAGAACCTCCATTCCTAAATCTGCTTCCTGCCAAACATAATCAATAGTCTTTGATCTCTATTCAGTGGGTCTCTGGGAATCCTAAAAAATATTCAAGGAAACCACTGTTACTGACGTGATTGATAACAAACAAATTGCAGATGATGGTGAAAAATACAGCTGACACTGCTCTCTGGCAACAGGATATAAACCGCTTGCTATTTGACACACATTTATAACCAACTCCAAGACTGCATAAAAGAATGCTCCAGTATTGGAAAACTGCCTGAATCAAAGCTAAGTCCTGAGTCCTATAAAGTATTTATTGTAAATTGAAGTATATGGTATAGTACTAATCACACATGGGAAATTTAGGCATTTTTTTTTATTAGTAAACCCCTTTCAAAACAAATTTGAACAGATTTTAGATTTATTGTAATAAGCCTTATTTTTAAAGGTTTTCTTTTCAAACAAACTCAAAACACAGTCTCAGCTTTTGTCACAGTTTTAGCAGATGAGGAAATTTCTGTTAGGAAATTGGGCATTTGTGAAGGACCCAGAGACTGTAAGGGTTGTTGCCCAGACGTGCCAGACTATCATTCAGAGGGTCTTTGTTTCTGTTACTTGGTGTTACTGATCTTCTGGGACTTTTCCCACAGTTGAAAGTTATCACTTTCATTTTGGAAGCTACAAAAAAACATGAATGCCCCAGGGCTGGAGTTTATGAGTTCAGCTGATGCATTAGTTCTGCAGAAACTTGATTAAAATTTCTTGTAGATGGATCATTTTCACAAAACATGTTACATTATAATGCTTGTCATTAGAAAATGGGCTTACTTGTAATCTGGGCTTTTAAAAGACTTTTTTTTTATTTCATTTTTTCAGTTAGTTCAAATTTATTTTTCTCTCCTCAATTCTTCCCCCTACCAATGGAGGAAAAAAAAATAAAGAAAAACAAAATCTTTGTAACAAATATGTAACAAAAAAATAAAGACAAAATCTTTGTAACAAATATGTAACAAAAAATAAAGAAAAACAAAACCTTTGTTCCAAATATGCATCGAGAAAAAGAAAATTCCCAAGATATGTTTTCTCTTTTGCACTTTGTGTCTACCACCTTTGTGCCAGAAGGCAGGTAGCACTCTTCATCAATGATCTGTAAATGTGGGTGGTCCTCATAATGATCAGAATTCTTAAATGTGTCCAAGTTATTTGTCTTTACGATGTTTTTGCTATTGTGTGAATTATTCTCCCAGTTCAATTCACTCTGAGTCCATTCATAAAAGTCTTTCCAGGATTCTCTAAAACAATCCCTTTCATCTTTTCTTAAAACATAATAGCATTACATCACATTCATATACCATGATTTGTTCAGCCATGTTAGCATCTTTTTAACTAGTCCTTCCTCCACTATCACCTACAACTTCTCTTCTTGTGGCTAAGAATCTCTAATTTCTTTAATCCACAAATAGCAGGAATTTGAGGTGAATTCTATCCTATTCAACAAGTATTTTTTTTTTTTTTTGCTTTTTGGAGGGCAGGGCAATTGGGGTTAAGTGACTTTCCCAAGGTCACATGGCTAGTAAGTGTTAAATGTCTGAGGCCACATTTGAACTCAGGTCTTCCTGACTCCAGGGCTGGTGCTCTATTCACTGCACCACTTAGCTGCCCCTCAACAAGCATTTATTAAAAACATCTATTACATGCTAGGATTTGCATTAGGTGCTGGACACAGAGAAAAATGATACAGCCCATAGTTTCAGGCAAGAAACTTAGCTTCTATTAGGGAGAATGAGCTTTTAGAACTTTCCCTATGAGTTGACATTGATCTATTGATTTTCAGTTACTATTGCTCAACCAGCCATGACTAATTGTGAGCTCCTGGAAGGCAGGGACTATCTTTTGCCTTTCTTTGTATCCCTAACACTTAATACAATGTCTGGCACATAGTAGGTTCTTAATTAATACTTATTGACTGTCATCATGCAGTTCGTGTTTTTCCATTTTATACACAAAATTATCATGAAAGTTTTACTTAAAACTAGGTTTTATGACTACAGCCACTACTACTACTACCAGTCTAAAATTTTTTCCCAGAAGGAAGATAGTCTCAGTTTGGCATAACTTCTTATCTAACCCATGTTAAGTCCTAGTGATTACCCTGTTCTTTCTAAGTGTCTACAATAATCTGCTCTTGAATTTTATTGAAGTGTAAAGGTCAAATTGGAGAACAAACTTGAGCTTGTCAGTATATAGTTTCTATAACTGACCTTTGGAAAAATTGTGACATTTGCCCATCTGTTGTCTTTTAGTACCTCTCCTACTCTAAAATTCCTCAAAGATCACTAACAGTGCAGCTGGGTGGTGCAGTGGATAGAGCAGTGGGCTCAGAATTGGGACGACTCATCTTCATGAGTTCAAACCTGGCCTCAGACACTGGCTAGCTATGTGACCCTGGGCAAGTCATTTAACCCTGTTTGCCTCAGTTTCCTCATCTATCAAATGATCTGGAGAAGAAAATGGCAAATCACTCCAGTGTCTTTGCCAGGAAAACCCCAAATGGGTTCATGAAAAGTCTGACACAACTGAAATAACTCAAAAACAAAGTTGTTTTAGGACCATGGTATGACATTCTTCTTGTCATAGAAACTTAAACTTTATCAAATTTGGTGGGTATTCATTTTATAGAAGCATAGAACTCCAGAGTTGGGTTCTCTGAAGCCAAACAAGTCTTTTCTACCATATGAGAACTTTTCAAGTTCTTGAATATAGCCATGACTCTTCTCCCCAGCCTTTCTTCCACCAGCACCAAAACTTCTCATATTGGGGCTAAGAATCTCAAGTTTCTGCAGTTGACCCACATATGGCAGCAACTTGAGGCCCTCTAGACATTCTATAACTTTTAAATATTGTTCTAAAATGCACTGCCCCCAAATGAACAAGATTCTTCTGCTAAAACCTAACCAGGGCAAAAGAATACAACAGAATCATCATTCCTGATACTGTGCTTTTCTTGAAAGAATCTAAGATGACATTAGCTTTCTTATCACATTCCTGAATCTTACTGAACATATAGTCTACTAAAAAATCTTTTTCAGATAAATTGTTGTGTAGTTGTACCATACCCACCTAATGCTTCTGAATGCAGTTTGCCCTCCTCCCCCAAGGGTAAGATCGATTTTACATTTACATTTACTCCTTAGTGACATGACCAAGATTGAAGACATTTTCTCTGATCTCTACAACCTCTTAAATCTCTCCAAAATAAGAATTACATATAAGATACAAAGCAATTTCATTGGTCTTCATATCCTAAGACACCAAAAACCCTAATAAAGAATTAACAGAGAAACTTAATCCCTAGTTGCTAACCCTTAAAACCATCTCTCAGTAGCCATTTCCCTGGCAGCCCCTTTTGATGAGGCTGTACAACCGGATCTTCAGGCTTCCAACAGAACAAAATTCTGCCCACCCACCAACCCGTGAGGCAGAGATAAAAATAAAGAGAAGTGGAAAGTTTATTTCACCTGGGCCTGAAGTGTGGCCATGTGCTCCACTGCAGTAGCACTTGGTCAGAGAACTAAGGTGCAGGGGAAACTGAGGCAAGGTATCAACATATTTGGGACTCCGCCAGGCCTGAAGGAAAGAGGAGTGGCATTCAGCAGAGACTGGTACAGTACCTTCTCTGTAAATGACATGTTCTAGAAGAATAATTAATATACTTTACATAATCAGGTTCCAAAAGGACCTAGATGGGGGAGTGGTGGCAAGTTCCTAATGAGATGTAATTTAATGGGAATAAATGTATAACAAGTCACCTAACCTCTGAATACCCCCAGGCAACTCTTTTAAGACTATAATAGCTAAAAGTTGTGTAGCATTTGACCTTCATTTCAACCCTGTGAAGGAAGCCTATTCTTATCCCTATTTTTCAAATAAAGAAATTGAGTTTTATAGAAGTTAAACATCTTGTCCAAGGGTCTATAGCTAGTAACAAAGGTAGATTTGAACCCATGTCTTACTGCCCCCAAGTTCAATGTTCTATCTACTGTACCTCGCTACGTCTGAGTTGTCTGTGTTCATTGATGGTGAGAATTTTCCCACCAATTCTCCTACGCACCATAATGAAATTACAAGTCTGTGCCAATACTTCCCCCTTAAAAAAAAGTTAGATTATAGAGTGAAGTCATAAGTAGTTTTCTTCCCTTTAGAATGTCCCATGTACATAAAATTAACAAAGGCATTCTAGAAATGGTAGAAGGCTGAGATGATGTTTCAATGAGGCCATCTAATATAGACAATTGAAATATATTTCTTCATTGCTAAGATATTTCATTCCTTTAGGTAATTTTTACTGTATACTTGGAAAAGCTTGAGTATTCTTTTAAAAACATTTTTAATAAATTGTAATAATCTTGAGCATGAAGGTTTTATTCCCTTTCTATCCAAAACAGATGGTGCAGTGCCTATGGTGTGCATGGAAAGCTTCATCTAGGACAGCCTTGATTGCTGTCTGGAGCATGGGCAGAACGCGTCTCCTTTTCTTCTCTTAATTCCATGACAGTTACAATCACAAGACCAAATGGAGGCAAGTCATATGAGAATCTCCACCTCTTCTGTTCTTTCAGTCCTCTTCAGGCAGATAAAATTTAAAAACCAATCCTTTCCCCTGAATATTGAATAGGGGCCATGGGAGATTTATGACCGTGGTGTCAGATGAATTAAAGCTTCCATTGTTATCTCTTATTCTGGGTTTAAGCAACATCAGAGGGGACATTATGTTAGGATGCTGGTCTGCCGACTCAGAGACTTTGTAATCACACAGAACTGATATCCAAACACACTAAAAAAATAAACATGCATGCATTATTTTCTTCCCAGAAGTAGTCCAGTGGTCTTGACAACAGATAAAGCCAGCTTTGTAACAGATATCAAGTTATTTTAATCCTCTTATGTCACCCCTGTTTTCCAGATCAGCTTGGTCAAATGGCTTACTATTTGTTAATGATACATTCTTCCTATGTTCTTTTATTTGAGGCCTCCTATGAAATTCATAAATTCTGCATAAAAAGTGAGAAGGCCTGGAACACATATGTCCTCATTTCAAAGGTATGCTCTCAAGCTCTTTCTCTAATCCACAGTATAAAATGATATATTTAATCATCTCATTCCGCAGAAACTGCCTTTTTCTTTTTAGCTTATAAATACAACAAATATTCTGATCATTTCTCTCTGCTATCCAAATGGAGAAGTTTATGCAGTAGAGTTATAGAAGAGAGAAAAACCTCCCCTCTGGCAATGTGAAAAGGGAAATGAAATAATCCTCTATATAAATTTGAAACACAGAGGGTAAAAGAGTTGCTTCAATTTCAGGAGAAAGTGATATTTGGGGTCTAGAATTATGCATTCATTATGGGCATGGACAATGTGTCAGTGTGAGAAGTAAAAGGAGACAGGAAAGAGGCAGTGGACAAAATGTGTTTATTAAACCCTACCAAATATGATGTCCAATCCATTTTTTTTTTGCCCCTTAGTCCAAAAAAGCTGGTCAACCAAAAAGTTGTGTTTCCTACCTGAGGGCACGTTGAGTTGGAATCTTAGGATCATCAGAATGTAATTTTTCTGTTTATATGCAGTACGTCATTCCTCCAGAGACAGAGGGGAGATAAAAATAAGGCTTCTTTCAGCCCAGGAGGTCACTAATTCATCTGCATCCTGAAGGCAAAGGCCTTTTGGAAATAATCATTACATTGTCCTTTTAACATTAAGACGCTACAATACCCTCATTTGTTTTTATGGTGTTAGAGATTTATCCAACAATAAATGCTGCAGGCAAAGGGAAAGAAATATACCAATGTAAATATGGCTTTGAAAGCTTTCCCACAGAGAAATGCAAAAGTGGGGAGCATATGCACAAAATCATGAATTATTATGAGTATTGTTTAGATCATACTTGAGAAAATTAGAATCAAATAAAATAGGTCTCTTCTCTCAAGAGTTTAAGATCCATGTCGCTAAACTGTGCTTAATCTACATTTCACGTGCCCTTAGCTAGTGTCCCTGATCCTGTCTCTGGGACTCCTTAGACTCACCTGTCTTCCCAAAGTTGTTGTTGTTTATCCTTCCTTTGGGAAGGGGACTGATGACATAAATTATGAGAGTGATGTCTTGACTTGCGCGTGAATTGATTTAAGTGAGGTAGAGCTGCACAAAGTTGTCAGCCTTGTTCTCTCTTCCAGAGTCATTAAAGTCCAGGACCAAAACAAAAATCAAGATCTTGGCAATGGCCACTACAGTGGATAACCTTGACATCATTGATGTCTTCCTAAAGTAATGAAAGTACCATGAGTTTAAACCCCATGGAATCAAATCACAGTGTAAGCCTCTCCATCACTTTTCAGTGCTCACCTAATTCCTCTTGCCCTACTCCCTAACTCCTCAGCAGGATAAAAAGGAGTCTTGTCCTCTTGGTTTCACTCCTCATTTAACAATGATGTGGGCATTACAGCATGACTGCAAGAAAAACAGTTTCTCCAGCAAGATCATTTCCAACTTCAGTCAAGGTCATTGGGTTGACTCTCACCAGTGTTTTTGCTCTCCTCAATGAGTGCAGATTGACCAAAACTAATTAGTAGATAAGTAGATAACATCTGATAAGACCAGATCAGCCCCCTTTTTTGACTCAGTCTTAATTGGAGCTCTGAAATTATTTTAGGAAAAATAACTAAATATTGGCTTGCCTCAAACCCATCATTAGCACTGTTTTCCAGTACCTGGTGCATAGTAAGCAGTTTAAAAATGTTTGTTGCCTCTTGTCAAATCCAAATAGCACTAAGTTTTTGGCTTCCTGAATCTTAGGATCATTTGAGCAAGTAATTCTAGCATCCTGATCAAACGATGAGAGAGTAAAGTCAAAACCACCATGGCATGTGATGATGAGAGCCATGGCAGCAGTGATTGTGGCAAAGAGATATCTGGCTCAGCTCACTTCCACTCGACAGAGCTGAGCTCTGCTAACAGTTACAGTAATTAGCTACTTAGTTGAATCTTAAGGCTTGAAGAATTGTAAAATCATAGAGTTAGAAGGGAACTCAGCCCATCTAGTCCAACTCATAGCTGACCAAAAATACCTTTCACAACATGGCACAATGGAAACAGTGGTGGGTTTAGAATCAAAGGACCTGGGTTCGTGTCCTGACACTGTCGTTTACTATCTATGTGACCCAACAGCAGGTTTTTTATGTCTCTGATCCTTGGTCTTGTCAAATTAAGGGTTGGACTAGATGATCTTTCAGCACCAAATCAAAATCTATGTTCCAGTTATGATCCAACAACCTAACAAGTAGTCATCTGGCCTTTGTATAAAAACCTCCAGTGGTGGAAAAGATTCTATTCATCTGGTTTTCAGCCTAGGAATTTATATATTTCTTTTGTGCCCAGATCTACCTTCATATGATATGCTTATAACCAGCCTAAAAACTTAGCATTAGAGTTGTTGCTAAGTATATACTGGTTCTAGAATTTACATTTTACAAGTTCTGGTCCTGAAAAGTTCTGGTCCTGAAAAGTACTGTTGTACTAGAAGGCAGAAAGCTATAAAGTAAAACATGGAGTCTAGTCTTCATTCTTAACGGTATCCAGGGTCAGTTAAAGCCTTGCAATGGACTTAAGGATCACTCTTTTATGTTAGCTGGTATGTTCTTTTGCTGTGATCAAATTACATATTTTTTTCTTCTCAGATTTACCTAACATCTCGTAAATACCAAGAGAAGTTTGGATAGCATGTAGGTATAACGTTGTTAGACTTGAGTCTGAAGAAGACTTGAGTTTGAAATCCTGCCTCAGACATTTATAACTGTGTTACACTGGGCAAATCACTTAATCTCTTCCAGCCTAGATTTTATCTCTAAAATGGGAATAATTATAGCATCAATCAAATAGGTCCATGTTGAGGATCAAATGAGCTAACACATATACATATATGTGTATATGTATACATATGTATGTAAACACAAACTTTAAAATGGCATATAAATGACAGTTTTTATTATTTGAAGTTTATAATTAGTCTATTACTTTCTATTGTAAATGTGTATATTTCAAGTTTGAAATTTTCTCGTTGCTCAGAAAAGCCACATTAGGAATACATTGCTGGAATTTTATATAGTTTTCTTCTGAGTATTGTATGACATATCATGTGAAATAATTGTTAGATATAATTAGCTATTTAGATAATTGCTGTCCTCTTCAGCTGACAGGTGGAAAAATGGAGTCATCTCAAGAGACAAGTCATGTCTGCTTGAGATAAAAAATGCCATCCACATTGTATTATTTAGTTCAAAATATTTTTTTCCTGTTCTCTTGAACTTGTTTTCACAGAATACAATGAAATGTGAAGGAGAAAATAATTGACATGCTTGGCCTTCTTTTACTGCCTAAAAAGTTTACTAATTCACACAGATTATATACCAGGCCAGTATTTAACTTGCTTGGTCCTAAACCAAATGTATATTGGGGCATATGTTAGATGAATTATAGTGCATCTTTTCATTGGATCAGGTACCCATACATTCCTCTTACTACCCAATTTTCAGACAGTTTAAGAAGTGCTATTGCAAGTCTCCCCTAATAAGCTCTTATGAGAGAATATTGGATGAAACAGTGCTTACTAATCCATATCAAGTCCCAGTGGTCTGGAGATCTGACTGCTAGGACCTAGTTTTAAGGCAGGCCCATCCCTCCTTAGCACCAGGTTTGGAGGGGCCGTTGAACCCAGTACAAATCTCCACTACCCAACCTTAAGGCTGTACTTGAAGAACCCAGTAAGAGGCTACTCTTCTAAACCCATGTAGCTATTTGTCCATGCCTCCACTTATCAGTACAGATGGCCATTGACAGCTGGAAAGAACATGGCTCACCAAAAAGTAAAGCTTGTTTAACACATAACAACTATTATGTCAGTTATAAGGCATTCACTAGGACAAGGACAGACACCTAGGTTAAAAACTTATTATAACACTTTCCCTCTTAAATTTTTGGTCAGACACCTCTTTCCTCACTCCCAGAGTATTCAAAAACAAATATGTTGCCTAGTTGATTTGACTCATCCATTCAACTCAATCCATGCTTATATTTCTTCCAGTTTACTTTTTGAAAACCCAGATATTGGTGCTTCTGTCTGGTGACTAACTATATGTATGTGATGGTCAGACAGCTGGAAGCCCTGTCTGTTGGTCTGCTGAATTGTGTTATTTTCTTTGTCTGTATTTTTTTCTGCTTGTAACTTCTGTTTGTATTCTCTGAAGTTCAGGGTGCTGACTTTTTCCCCTGAACTAGGTAAATGATATATGTTTGATTGATTGAAGTAAGATTGTTAAACCTTTTTGAGTTGTTTTCCTTTAGGAAAGCAGATCTAAGAACCTGTGCTAGCAGCCATCCTGGGTATACTAGGGTGCTTGCTGCTACATCTTCATATCCCCAATAGAATATTACAGAGGGCCCAGCAAAAGACATGACATATCTTAGATGTTTCATAAACATTTGTTGATTGCTTGGTCTTGGTATACATTGCCCATTGTACTTTATATTATTAGGTTCCTTTTTCTCACACATACTCCCTTCTGAATATATTATCCCACAGGAATACCTTGGTATAGGCATATTTAGTAATCTCTCGGATATTGATAGCAAAATTTAGACACAGCTGGGCTTTCCAAACTCAGGTTCTCAAAGATTCAGATGAGTAAGTGTGTAGGAAAAACATCTCAGGCCCAAAAACAATTCCCTAAAGAGGTAAAGTGGAGAGTTCCTAATCCAGGAACAGTTGGATCAGCAGTGCCCAGTGTAGGGCTTTGGCTATAAGTTTCCTTCTTCCAGATTCCATCCACTGTTAAATTGAACTTTGATGTTAAGTAGTAGAGGAAGAACAGTACAGTCTGCTGTTTTATTACCCAAGAGTTTCCAGTAAGATGAATTTAGCCTCAACCATAAAAGGCTAGGGCTTAACTAGAGATAAATATAAATGTAAAGTTAGGCAGAGAGTCCACTCATTGCCTAAATGTTGGGAATTTTCCTAACTGGGGTCTAGGAGCAATTATGACTGAAATCATAATTCTTGGTTTAAAATATGCTCCGTCAAGCCAAAGAAAAAGGAACTATGTGAACCTTGAGAGCCAATATGTTGTCCCCAGGCTTAAAATGATCTGATTATTATACTAGGGTGCTGTTATTGTTGTTGTTGAGTTGTTTCAGTAATGTCTTACTCTGTGGGATCCCATTTGAGGTTTTCTTGGCAAAGATACTAGAGTTGTTTGTCATGTCCTTCCCCAGCTCATTTTACAGATCAGGAAACTGAGGCAAACGGGGTCAAGTGACATGCCCAGGGTCACACAACTAGTAAGTATCTGAGGTCAGATTTGAATTCTGGAAGATGAGTCTTCTTGACTCCAGGAGCAGCACTCTATCCTCTGGGTCATCTAGCTGCCCCTCAGTATCTCTTAGATATTTCCGAAAAGAGAATTTATGTGTGTGCATTGAGGGGAAGGGACAGTTTTGCTGCAAATAGCTTGACAATTGAGATCTAAATAACTGGGGGAATCAGGTTATCCTTTTTTTCCCTCTGGTTCGAATTTCTTCCTCAGTACTATACTTGAGTTTCAAAGCAAACTCTGGAATGAGGAAGATTTTTTTAAAAGTCTAAGGGAAAGGATAGAAGTGTAAAATTACTTCAAATGAATTAGAAAAGGATTAAAAGAGTGCTTGAAGCCAAGGCTGCAGTTGTAGGGTACATATAGTTGGAGAGGATATGGACAAAAAATGTTTTTGTGATCCAGATCTGATGATTTGTCATGTGCATATTATATATAGTCAGGAGGAAACTGAAGGAAGTGATGAAAAGGAAATTCCATTGCATTCTGACATTTGATTGTGATTACCATCTGTTCAACTATCTTACACTTTGTGGCAAACAACTAACAAACAACTTTTTTCTCTCCCAAGTTTATCCAGGCACTTTGTGCAAAACCAAAAAGGTTGAAAATTTAAAGCTCTAATTACAGACTGTTGGGCTGACAGTATCTTCTTAAAAGGGAGAGATTTACACTTAGGTTCATTTAAGTGAAAGGCATTGAGAATTAAATTACAGGGAGACTGAAATGGGAACTTTTTAAAAGTTAATTTATTTATTTTTAGTTTTCAACATTCACTTCCATAAGTTTTAAATTTTCTCCCCCTCTTTCCTCCTCCCTCCCCAAGATGGTATACAATCTGATATAGGTTCTACATATGTATTCCTATTAAACATTTCTATTTTCACATTAGTCATGTGGTATAGAAGAATTATAATGAATGTGAGAAATCATGAGAAAGAAAAACAAAACAAAAAAAGAAAATAGTCTACTCTACTCTGCATTCAAACTCCATATTTCTTTCTGAGGATATGGTTGGCATTTTCCATCACGAGTCCTTTGGAATTGTTTTAGGTCCTTGCATTGCTGAGAAGGGCTAAGTCTATCAGTCATTCATTACACACTGTGGCTGTTACTGTGTACAAATTTCTCCTGATTCTGCTCACTTCATTCAGCATCAGTTCATATAAGTCTTTCCAGGTTTTTCTGAAGTCTGCTTGTTCATTATTTCTTATAGCACAATAGTATTCCAGTACATCAATATTCCACAACTTGTTCAGCCATTCCCCAACTGATGGGTGTGCCCTCAATTTCCAGTTCTTGGCCACCACAAAAAGATCTGCTCTAAATATTTTTGTACATGTGGGTCCTTTTCTCACTTTTATGATCTCTTTGGGATACAGCCCTAGAAGTATCATTGCTGGGTCAAAGGGTATGCCCTTTGGGCATAGTTCCAAATTGCTCTCCAGAATGGTTGGATCAGCTCACAGTTCTACCCACAATGAATTAGTGTTTAAACTTTAAATGGGGACTTTTCTAAAAGCAAAAATGAAATGTATCCCTATTTCAAAACCTAGTAAGATTTCATGCTGTGGACTTGAATCATTGTAGATTAACAACTGTAGGAATCTAAGCTCCTTAAGGTCAGGGAACACCTCATTTTTGTCTATATCCCTAGCAGCTAGGATACTGCCTTATGCAGAATACAGACTTAACAAATGCCTATTGAGTTGGATTGAAGAAAGGAAAAATTTTTGGAGATGCTACCCTTTTCTTTTTTTGGTTAAAATACATTAAATATGAAATGATGAAGCAAAGTTACTGATATATTGGAAACCAAAAATATATAAATCACAATTTTTTGGTTTGTAGTGAACTTTTATCTTTTTGAAATTCTATTTCAAATTCTATCTTTTTTCTTACTTTTTGAAATCTCAGTATCCTCTGACACTTATCTGCCCTTCTCAAAATCATCTGTTGCAATACAGACTAAATTTATTAGATGAATATTGAGAATTTCTTCACTGCGGAAGTGCCAATGTCTGATGTACTACTTTCAATTCCTTAAATAGGTTGGATTTTCTTTCAGTTTGTAGATATAGCTAGAGATTTTGGATGCCCAATCAAAAATTTCATAATTAGTCCCCTTAACCTTTGCTAAGTGAAAAATAAGCTGATTTATCTATCTTAGGATCATGTCTTTATTAATGTCCTCCTTTGATGCCTCATCATGGCATGGTCAGTCATCTGGATCCTTGAAGGCTTATTGCATTGCAGGTCAAGCTCTGACTAGTTGTACCCAGGTTGGAAAGGTTTGACATACAGTTTGGCATATCTCTTCTCTGAAGATCAGCCTAAATAAGTTCTGTGCCATGAGAAATTTGTCATGAATGGTTCTGTTTTTTCCAACTTAAGAAATATTGAATGTGAGAATATTCCTATCTTCATCTTCCTCCCCTCCCCCCTTCTAGAGGTCAGATTTGCTATCAATTTTAACTCTGTAAGACAGAGCCATGACCCAAAGTAAGCAGAAAAGAAGTAAATAACCCAAAAATTCGTATACTTTATAGGAGACATGAAGGAATTGTCAGGTCTAGACAACTGTGTATAGAATAAGACAGCTTATTAGAAACGGAAAGCCAATAGCTGAGGGAAAGAACTGAAGAACTATCAACATAAAAATTTGGGGACATTTATTGTGAGGACAAATAGCAAGCAACACCTCTGTGGGCCCAAGGGACATCAAAGTATACCACAGGAATGGGTCTAAAATGATGGCCCTTTTTCATCAAGAAAAAGCTTAAACTATGTTTGGCATTAGCTGTTTGAGAAGGTAGCAAAGTGTGAGACATTTAAGAAAGAATCTATCAAAACAGAAAAAGTCCAAATTATTTCAGTGTTTACAATGCTAAATTTTAGTTACTCAGAAAATTACCATGAGGAACACTTTATTCACCAGTGAGGCTGAAAAATCAAGGCATTATTGTATGCCATAATTAATATAATAAATGAGCATTCAGTGACATTTGTTTTTATAGCTCACCTTTCATTCAAAAACTTAAAGATCTTGCAAGACATCACCTAATACACCTTTAAAGAAAGTAGATAATAAGCAGTATATTTCTCTCTTATTGATAGATAATTCTATGACTACTTGAGGCTAATGTCTTAAACTAAATCCCACCAGACTTTTATGTCAGTTAGACAAATGTCAATGACATACTAAAGATTTTGAAACTCAAGCATGTGCCCCCTTTGGATTTTTTGCTTTAGCTTAAAATGCCTTACTTGAAAATTGGGGGTAGTGAGAATCATCATTATGACCCTGGCTATGCAATTCTCTTTTTTTTCCTCCTCAATTAGGTTGAGACCATCACATTTCAAAATTCTTTACATGAATTTGTGTGATACCCAAAGGTTATAGAAAATTTCCTTTGCTAATGGAGGTGGGTTAATTTCTTAAAGGAAAAAATTATCCTTTTTTAAGGTATGAATAAAGGTCATTTCAGTAATTTATGCATCCAAGTGTCTATTTTATACATTTTTTTGTGGGCATCAAAGTACCCTTTCTCTTGGAGTATTACTTGACATTACATATTCATAAATTCTTCCAAATGTCATTTCTATGGAGTTATTACTTTTGTTTTCAGTTTGATCTCTCAGTTTTAGACTTTGCCAAACAAAAAAAGTAACTTTGAGGTAAGTTAAGGAAGAAAAGCTAGTATTAGACTTCATAAGAACTTGGAAAAGTGACAAAATATTTGAACAATTTAAATGAGATTGAAATCGACTATCTTAAAAGCTATAGATTTTGGAAAATGAGTTCCTGCAAACCCAGAAATGATACAATTAGTATACAGAGGGCTGGCTCAGGAAATTAATGATGATACATAGAATGTTTAGAATACTCTTCTGTATTAGGTTAATGTCTTAAAATCTTTCCAACAGTGACCTATGTCAAATAGGATTTTGTAGTCAGAGACGTCCTTGAGGAGCTGGGCCCAGCATGAAAACAAACTACTAGAATATTCTGCATCACTTAACGGGTTTGAAATTGCCCCACAAGCCCTGTGAAAGGAACTAATTAATTCTGACTAGACAATCTGCTTGCACTTTGGATGGCTGCCACCAGGGGATGCCTATTTTCAGATGCATACATCTGTGGTTAGGCTATCCATCCTTAGACATAGAAAAGAAGCAAACATGTAGCTCCAAATCCACTCAATGAATTATCTATAAAATACAACTATTCAGTTATTATGGAGTGCATATTTTTGATTAAGCTCTAATTTCTACGTTGCCATAATATACAAATTCAAAATAATATAAAAATCTAAGTATAATTTAAGCATACCTGTCATTGAATGTTCCTGTTCAACCTTCACTTTCATTCACTTTTATTTAAGTGTTTTTTCTTGCCTATTGTATTGTCACACAGCTCATTCTCATGTCTTTCTTCCTCTTAGCTGCTTGTCAGAGTATAGATGTTAATTGCTTCCTAAAGGTCTTCTCTTAACTCTGAGCAGCACCTATTCTATTTGCCTCCTTGTCACAAACAGAATGCTTTTCTTTCCTTTTTTTTTTTCCTGAAGAAGGCAAGACTTTGAGTCTCTCACCTTTCCTATGCTATCTTGTCTAGTAACTCACCCAAGTAATTCCCTCAGGGGAGTCATTTCATATCTTTATATCAAATCCGTGATTTCCCATCATCATCAACAATTCTCTCAGCATTTTATAACCTGCACCTATGAATCTTTGCAGCTACTTGACAGAAACATGGGACAAACAATTGAGAATTGGAAGGGATTTGAGAAGTCACTGAGTAATAAGATATACAAGAACTGAAAGTGACCAGAGTAGAATCCCAAAGTCAGTGAACATTTATTAAGCCCTCATAGTGTTAAGAACTATGCTAAGTGCTGGGGATACAAAGATGGTTCTTGCCCTCAAGGAGCTCACTACCTAATTAGGGAAGCATATACATAAAAAAGAAGTAGAAAAGTGGGAGGAGGAGCGTAAGCAGTTTGGGAGCAGGTAAAGTCCTGAAACCAGGGTGGGAAATGATCTGAGGAGGGGTAAATTATAGAGATTGCAGAATGATGAGTTTCTGGAGATCATGAAATCCAGGAGAGCAGCTGGTAGGAAATGATGAGCTGAATTCCTTGAGAATCCTCCTTAAATGATGGAGCATCTGGGTCAAGCTCTCCAAAGTCCACCTTCTACTTTCACTAATCAGAAGGAGGGAGGGACCTCAGGGGCAGAGCATGTTGAGGAGGTTGATTTCATCTTGCAGAATGTTGAGTTTCTAAAAATCATGAAATCTAAAAACTGGAGCCAAGGTAAGTTATGTCACCAAATCACAAACTTTCAGAATTACAAGGGATCTCAGAGTCTATCTAGCTCGACATCTCAGTATCTAATTAGTAATAATAATGTCCGTACCTCTGTCAAATGTATTGCTAAAAATCTTGGTAACTTCCTTTTATGTTTATATTAAACTATCAATGATTTACCTTTGAGTTCAGTCATTCAACCAATTTGGAATCCACCTAACAGTACTAATGTCTGGGCAAATCTCTCCATGCCATTCATAAGAACAGTAAAAGAACATTTACCAAATGTT
This sequence comes from Pseudochirops cupreus, assembly GCA_028627135.1. Lineage (NCBI taxonomy): Eukaryota > Metazoa > Chordata > Mammalia > Diprotodontia > Pseudocheiridae > Pseudochirops > Pseudochirops cupreus. Next base: position 536,015,849 of record CM053581.1, read on the forward strand.
CAAAAAAAATCTGAGTAAGTCATATATATACTATTCTACCTGTCTGTTAATACTGTTTAAAAAAAGAAAAGAAAAGGACATCAGTTTAGTCTGGCATAACTTGATCTCCCTGAATCCTTGTTGGCTCTTTGTGATCATGACTTCCTTTTCTAAGTGTTCCCTAACCATCCCTTAAATAATACATTCCAGAATTTCTTCTAGGAATTGAAATCAAATTTATGACCTATAGTTTTTACTCTATACTTTTCAGTCTACAAATATTTACAAAATTTTCAGCCTTTTCTACTGCTCTCCTTTGTGTTACACACTTTCATTAAAGTCACTGAGTATTACTAAATATGTTGACTTTGTTTTGAGGGTCTTACAGAATTTTTCTACTTCCTTCACAACAGCCTTAAGCTGCCACTCTCTGGGAAGAGTACTCACTATTATAAATACTTATTTTGCCTATTCTGGTCACGAGCACTCCTAGGAAACTTGACCAAGTCTCTCATGAGCTAATATTTCTTGTTATTCTTGGGTGCATGAAACTAACTCTCCCAATTCCTGTTCATCTCTCTGAAAAGAACTTCGGAACTACCCTTCCAGTTAGCTGAAATTTCTTTATGTATTCCAATTTCAGGGGTAGTAGTAGTAGTAGTAGTAGTAGTAGTGGTAGTAGTAGTAGTATTAGTAGTAAGCCTCTTTCCAAAAATTCTGAATAGTAGCAGGAAAAAATGGAGGTTAAATGAGCACAAATTCCTATTAGCTTTGCAATACAATAAATACAATACAATAAACATTTATTAAGCATCTACTGGGGAGTTTCCAAGGGCAGAACCAAAATGGCAGAGTAGAGAAAGCAGTCAGATGAGCTCTCGGAACATTCCCTTCCTGACAATTTTAAAATAATTTCTCAAATTGAATTCTAGAGTGGTAGAGCCAACAAAATGGTCCAAATGAGATATTTTTTAAGCCCAAGACAAAATAGGTCAGAAAGAGAAATCTGTGACACATGGAACACCTGTGGTTGGATGAAGTGGAGGTGATAGAAGCAGCAGTAGTTTTAAGAGCACTCATGCCAGAGATGGTAAGGGGACCTGACAAATGGTCGTGAAGAGATTACAGAATACCCCTGTGATAGCACTGGATACAGGACCAGCTGCTATTTGACAATTCTATTACCACACTTCTGGGTCATATTTCAAGAGTTGGGAGGAGCACTTTTGGTCAAGAGGGAATAGAAACCCTGAGGGTCAGTAGCTTCTGATCCCAGGGGATCCGGGACCCTGAGGAACAGTATCATATCTGGTCCAAGTTTCAATTGCAATCTGGAAGGATGTAGGGCCCTTCCAGGTTAGGGACCAGAGTGTAGAATAAGAGATCAGTGACCATACCTCTCCTCAGACCATACCACAGCACCTAAAATTTCCATAACCCTAGAACTAACTTTTGAAAACAGCAGTGTCAAAAAGCCTGAAGTTTGAGACGCTGCCTTTCCTACCCTCCCTCATGTTGAGAAAAAAGCCCAACATAAGTATAAAGTTCCAAATGAAGAAATAGGGTAGAAAGCTGAGGAAAACAACAAAAAAGTAACTTGACCATAAAAAGCTACTATGGTGAGAGGAAAGACCAAGATATAAATTCAGAAGACAATGAAGTCAAAATAACTACAAGCAAGGCCTCAAAGAAAAAGAAATGTAAATGGAACAAAAGTACAAGAAGAAATCTTGGAAGAGCTAAAAATTATTTTCAAAATCAAATAAGAGCAGTAGATGAAAAATTAGGTAAAGAAATGAAAGCAAAGGAGGAAACTGTAAAAAGAAAACAGCTTGGTTAAAGAGGAATAAGAAATCTGAAGAAAATGACACCTTAAAAATATAATTGGCCAAATGGAAAAAAGAAGTACAGAAACTTACTTATGAAAATAACTCCTTAAAAAGTAGAATTGGCCAAATGTAAAAAGAGGTACAAAAGCTCACTGAAGAAAAAAATTCCTTAAAAAATAGAACTGGGCAAGTGGAAGCTAATGACTCCATGAGACATCAAGAAACAATAAAACAAATTCAAAAGAATGAAAAAAAATAAGAAAATGTGAAACATTTCCTAGGAAAAACAATTGATCCAGAAAATGGATGGGAAGAGAGATAATTTAATAATTGTTAGATTACCTGAAAGCCATGATCAAAGAAAGAGCCTAGACATCATATTTCCAAAAATTATCAAGGAAAACTGACACAATATTTTAGAACCAGAGGGTAAAATAAAAATTGAAAGAATTCACTGATCACCTCCTGAAAGAGATTCCAAAATGAAAACTCCCAGGAATATCATAGCCAAATTCCAGAATTCCCAGATCAAAGATAAAATCCTTCAAGCAGTCAGAAAGAAGCCATTAAAATAGTGTGGAGTCATATTTAGGATCACACAAGATTTAGCAGCTACCACATTAAAGGAGCAGAGGGCTTAGACTATAATATTCTTGAAGGCAAAGGAGTTGAGATTATAGCCAAGAAAAATCTACCCAGCAAAACCGAGACAATTTTTCAAATGAAAAATTGGATTTTTTTCAAGCATTTTCAAGGATTTTCAAGCATTCCTGATTCAAGTGCTAAATAGAAATTTTAACTTTCAAATACAAAACTCAAGAGAAATATAAAAAGCGTGAAGGAGAAATCATAAAAGACTCAATACAGTTAAACTCCTAGCTAAGACTATTGCCTGTAGGGAGGCCAACTGTTGGACTCCTATATACCTTTCTATATGGAAAGATGATACATGTATCCTCTAAGAACTTAATCATTGTTAGGGTAGCTAAAAGAATTCTACATAGAAAGAGAGTGTAGAAGTGAGTCAGTTATGTTGTGGATATAAAAAAAATGTAGGCATGAAAGAGGAATTTCCTGAAGGAAGAGTGAAGGGAGAGGAAGAATGGGGGAAATTATTTCACATAAAAGAAGCACATAAGGAAGAGTTTTTACAGTGGATGAAGGAAAGGGGATAAGGGCTGGGGAAGGCAATACTTGAACTTCACATCTAAATTGGTTCAAAGATGGAAAACACTCATTTGGTAATAGAGCTTCAGAGCCCTCTTTAAATGGAGTCTTTGGGAGGAGTTTTTTGCTCCAATCAAAGAGGCAAAGGCAATTCAGGGTACTGATGAGGTTCGAGTCCTTAAATAAGGGTCCTATTACGTTTAGGTGGGTTTGGGCATTTCTTCCTTTGGTAATAGGGTCTGTATTTGTAAACTTGCCAATATTTCTATTTCTGTCCATGGCTCCTCTCTTCCCTTGGGGGAAAGAGATCTACTCTTCTTTCAGCCTACATCAGTCAGTAAAATGACCCATGCTTCAAATGATAGAGCATGTTTTATCTGGAATCCAAATAAGAACCTTCCATTTTCCATTTATGTTCTCACGTTGGATCTCTGGATAACAGGAATTACTTGTCTGTTACCACAGCTGTGGAGCCTGGAGGCATCCTAGAGTATATGCTAGTGTTTTCATGGACATACATATCAGATCGAGACAGGTAGGGAGAACTGGCTGCTGCCATAAAAAAAAAATGAAACTGAAAAAAAAAAAGACTGAACTTTGAGAGGCAAATGTCTTTAGACAATTAACAGCCCACCCTTGCTAAGCACTTTACTCTAGTTTCTTTCTTCCTGCTTCTGTCTGGTTTCTTTGAATTTAACAGACCTGAGAAACTCTGGGGGCTGACCTTTTCTGGTCCTTCATTTGTGCTCATGTTTTGAGGCCCTGTCACTCTTTCACCAGAGCTTCTCTCAAGTCTGGTGATTGCCCTAATCACTGGCCAGTGTCAGCCAATCCCCACCTTAAGAAAATCCAACATCACCAGGCAATTGCTGGCACAAGAAAAGTCAAGTAATATTATGAAAGAATGAATTATAATATACAAGTATAAAGACAACATATATAGGTGACATATATGTGTGTGTATGTGTGTGTACACATGTGTATATACAAATATACTCATCAGCAAGATCAGGAATGCAGGCTGAGAAGATAAAGTTGAAGAAGCATGTAGTCACCAGAGGAAAGTATCAGCAGGTAAGCAAAATGTCCCAAATCCAGCTAAACAAGTGAAGTCAAGTCAAGGTAGCAGGACTCTCAGCATCATGATCTGAACTGGAGTCTGTCTCTTCAAGGGATTCCCTATGTGGAAAAGAGCTTTTACGTTCATTGCAGAGATGCCCTAAATGACAGTACTTTTTCTCTTCCTGTTTCTGCTACATAATAAAGAAGACTCAGAGTAGGGATTTTGAAACAGAAAGACACATTTGAAAGAGACATTTCCTGCTCCCCTTAAGCTGCTAGCACCACTCCCCCCATTTTATACACACACACACAAACACACACACACACACACACACACGTATATGTATGTGTACAAGTATATATATATAATATAGTATTTATATATGCATATATGTGTTCTTTCCCCTGACAGAATTCTCCTCTGCTCCTTGATGATAGATTCATTTGTGTCTTTGTATACCCAGAATCTAGCACTATGCCTTTCATTTAGGAGAAATTAACTCCTATTTAGGTAAGCAGATAGAGCACTAGACCTAGAATAGGGAAGACCTGAGTTCAAATCCAGCCACAGACACTGCCTGTTTGACCTGGAGTAAGTCATTTAATTGCTATCTGCCTCCGTTTCTTCAGCTGTAAGATAGAGATAATAATCGCAGCTGGTGAGTAACCAATGAGATAATATTTGTAAAGTGCTTAGCACAGTGACTCACAATTATTAGGTATTTAATAAATGCTTCTTGCTGTGTGACCTTGGGCAAGTCACTTAACCCCAGTTGTCCTGCCTTCCCCCCTCAAAAAAAGAATAAATGAATGAGTAAATGAATGAATGCTTGTTATCTCCACTCCCCTCACCACCATAGGCCTGGAGCCCAAAGATGCACATGAAGATATACTTGAACTTAACCAATGATGGGGTATAAGGAGGGTATTTTCTCAGGGGTGGCTAGATGGCTCAGTGAATAGAGCACTGGCCCTGGAATCAGAAAGACCTGAGTTCAAATCTGGTTTCAGACACTTAACTCTTACTAGTCGTATGACCTTGAGCAAGTCGCTTTACCCCATTACCCTGCCCTCCCCCCTCCAAAAAAAAAAGAAAGGTATTTTCTCACAAGTGTAAGTACCTACAATTCTCCAAAAAACTATAGGTGAAATCAGACAATATTAGAAAAGATATATTTACATATACAATATATCAATATCGATATATATCTATATAGATATAGATAAGATACATACATATTTTTTTAAATATTTAGAGAGAATGCTAGGCAGAATACCTGGATTAATTTATTTTCCCCAACCCAACTGACAAAGTCACTTCTCAGATTCTGGTGTAATCTGCATACCATGATGCTGACTCAAAGGAGGACTTTAATGAAAAAAGCAAGTTGGAGACTGTAGAGGTAGGGGAGAATAAAAAAAGAAGCCTAAGGAGCAGGAAATGCAAGTTAGGAGCCAAAAGTGAGTGAGGGCAGGGATGAGCCCTAGGAACAATCAGACTGAAGGTACATTCACCCCAGGTGAGACCAGGTTCAGCAGCACCATGATAACAAGAACCTGAGGGGAGTGACCTAGAAGGAGCTCAAGTCAGCAGAGGTTACAGGCAAGGTACAGGGAGAGTTGTCAATAAAGGAATGGTGCCTCCCAGGATTGGCAGTGTGTTTCTCTAGAGAGAGGAACTCCCATGTGGGTTCTATGCTTCATTTCTCCACCAGCTGCCTTGCCGCCTAGGGCTGCCTCCACCCCAGGTGATGAGTCCTGGTGGCTATCACCATTCTTGAAGGCGCTGTAGCCAAGTATTCACTTTGCACCCAGCTCAACTCTCTCCATTGCTCCATCTCCTTCCCAGCTGCCTAGACCCCTTTTGGGCAGCCTCCCCCCCCCAATCCAGTTCTTTCCAGCTTTCCTTTATGTTTCCTCTTCTACTAGTAGAGTGGAAAGGTGAAAGGAACCTCTGAAGTCATCTTAGACTCCAAGACATTAAGTGACCTGACCAGTGTCACACAGGTGGTAAGTGGGGGCAGAATTTGAATGTAAGATGCCTTACTCCAAAGTCAGTGCTGAGCTTTGTAAACTTTATAGTATCATATAAATGTCAAGGTCTTTTTTTATGATTAAATATCCTTAATAATACAAGATGCCTTCAATGAATTATCTTTCAACATACCTGAAGGTAAAGGGAATTGCATTACGTGTATAAATCCTATTAGTTCTATGTTCCCTCCAAAGAGGCTGACTCCTGCCTATCCTGTGTGACTTGTCCACGTGCTTCTCTTATCACAGGCAGCTCATTTAAAAAAACAAAACAAAATACTATACAACAAAAGATGTGGGAAAAGTTTAAGTTAAAATTCTATCTCTCACCCTTACTACCTATGTGACCCTGAGGAAATCATTTAAACTCTTTGAGAAATTTGGAACTCAAAATTCAAAGGAAAAAAAAGGAATGTTATATTTGTTTTATCCATGTAGTTAGAGGAAAAAATAAAATGTTAAACATTTTAGCTTATTTTCTAATCTGCAGAATGAGGGAGTTTGACTCTCAAAGGTCTCTTCCAGCTCTAAATCCAAGGTGCTATGACAATTATGGGGCTGCTGGAATCTCTAAGGAGACCTCCAGAGCTAAGTCAAGAGGGAAAAGAAGTTTAACCCTCTCAAGAGGGTGACCAGAAAGGAAGAAGGTGTGAGAGACATGCTTAGCATAAACACCAGCATCTTTTGAGCTACTGGGGGAATACGAGCAATAAAGGGGCTTTGGTTTTGGTGGACGTCCTGTGATTGCTGCTGAAAGGAAGAAAAACAGTCCTTATCTCAGGAAGTGAAAGACTGACATACTGTCTTGGCTTCCTTCCTGGGACATATGAAGAATCTGGCCTGGATTTTCTGGGCTCGTCTGTTAAAGTAAGGATTTTATGTGTGCTGAAAGTGTGTTCTTCCTCTGGGCCTGAGGTGACAGACAGTCATATCACATGCCATCTCTCTTTTTTTCTATCCTGGTTCCAAGCTGGCAACAAACAAAATCATCACCCAGTCTGTCTGAGCCATGTGGTTTCCTTAGCCAGCTGAACAAAATATTTTCAGAATGTGGAATGTAAACAAGGTTCCTACTGTTAGCAATCCCATGCAATTTACTTATGGTTTATTTTATTTTACTTTAAGTCCAATTTAAATCCAAAAGATTGCCAGTCTGCATGTTGCATGTAAACAAATCAGAAATATAGATTAGAATTTGCAAGTGATTAGTTAGCTGTGAAAGCTTCTGTGTAAAGGCAAGGAAGGAAACCTATTACGCTCTTGGGTTATTGCTTCTCCCCAGGAAATTCAATTGTGAAGGTGGTTTTGAGAGCAACAGATTTAGTCATTTCACATTTTTGACATACTGGTTACAATAAATGGCTAAATCGAATACTTGGGTAGATCCTCTATTATTGCTGAAGGGATAGTGCCTCACAAAGAGACCAGTACAGTACATGGTGAGAAATTCTTGGAAGAGAAAAAAATATCCCTCCAAAGAGTCATTAAACCATAATCACCAGTTTGTAGGTTTGAAGTCACCATAGTTCTTTCTAAAGACAACAACACAATTTCCCAGTTCCAGTCCTTGCTGTTATTGGAAAGCATATGCCCACAGTGTATAGTTGCATGAATACCTGGAGTCCTCAACTAAAACTACATCATCAATCAAAGCAGGACCCGACTTTCTAAGTCATCCTGGAAGAAAAAAAAGAACATCATGCCTCCCAGTTGACAGAGGTATGAGGTATGACAATTCTCTTATTTACTGACAGCCTAGTATTGTTACTGTAATTTGGATAATGATAGGATGTTAATATTTCCTAAATTTTAATAGGTCTTTAATTATTCTCTCTCCACCTTCTGTCTAGAAAGTGATCACATTGGACTAAAAAATCACATTTCTTCATCTCTCTCTCTCTTTCTTTCTCTCTCTCTCCTTTCTGAAATGTTAAGTCAATGAGCAGTTCCTAGTGTTACAGACCAGACAACCAGAGGCAGATGTACACCTGTTAGCTGGCTTCATTCTGCCTAGAGTTGCTACTTCCTCCTTCACTCAAGAGTAATTGGGTGCCAGATCAGCCAATTAGTCTCATCACACATTCTGAAGTGATACCAGCTGTATCTTAATTCAAGCAGGAGTCTTCTTTAATAGAAACCCTATGGAATAATGCTCTATGCCCTGCTGGATTAGACACCTGGAGGATGGGATGAACAATCATCTTGAACCACAAATCATTGGGTGATTTGGCAAGGAAAAAGCAACTTCTTCAAACGGATGAAATTTGAAAAAAAAAGTAATAAAAGTGGAGGAGAAACCACCAAAAAAGAAGGAATAGATGTCCTAAGAAAAAATATTTAGGTCAAACTGGGTAGGGAAGGGAGGATAATCCATGGTTTGAGTTCAGTTGAGTTTTATGTTTATTCTATACCTATAAGCTTTGTACAAAGAATAATGAAATTTCATACCTAAAAATGCTGAACTCTTAGATATTCATAATATGGTCACTGTGTGTGCTTAGGGAAAGCTCGCATCTTCTAATACCTTTGCATACCATTTTATAATCACAATAATTATAAAATGTCCATTGAAAATGTTTGGGAAATGGATCATTTATGATAAACTGAGTTACTGACAAAGTTTTTTTTTTTAAGTTTCTCCTTGCTTTTTCTATAGAATCTCAATTATCTGCTTTTGTCCTATCTGGTCCACCCCTTGCTGCCATTTCATTCTACCTAATTGAAAGGTAACAGTGCTGAGTAGATAAAAGACTGACCCTGGAGTCAGAAAAAACTGGGTTGCAGTCCTGCCCCTGACATATAGTGGCAATGTTTCCAAGTGCTGTGTGGTTGAACCAATTCAAATCTGCTCACAAGGGGCATGTTCAGTATAAACAGATAGCCTTGGAAATCAGCAAATGTTGCAAATCAGGGCATGATTTACTGTTTTGTTGACTGTCAAGGGTGGGGAATCCATGGCCTCAAGGCCACATGTGACCCTCTAGGTCCTCAAGTGGGGACCATGATTTACTGTTTTGTTGACTTTGAGGCCACATGTGGCCTTGAGGCTCTAGATTCCCCACCCCTGATCTAGGCTAAAGAACATAATAGAGAAAATGTTGTGAACAGATTTAGTTTAAACATTCTTTTGCCCATTTATTTCAGTATCTAAATATGTGTGATATAAGTCTCTTGGCTTCACATCAAAAGAATTTTTCCTTGTTCTATTCTTAGGGAAGGATTTTGCCTTCATACATGTCCCTATGCGTAACTGAAAGCTATTTACTTTCTCCAAGACAAACGCCGTCAATGACTCAACCATTTATTTCCCTTGGATCTTATTTTTCCAGCAGTTTAAGTTTCTACAGCTTATCTCTGAGCTATCTATAATTTCTAAATTGTGGACTTCAGTACTAGACATTACAGTCCACAAAGATTTCATCAATGTCAAATAATTATTCATGATATTACATGATTAATACTTTCCTTTTTATTGTATTTACAAGAGTACCTAGCCCTACAAAATGCTCCCCATGCCCCATTCATCAGCCCATTGTACAGCAGCCCCCCTGTGTATTCTGCTGTCATCTATTTTCACACATTGTCTGGTAGAACCAAGCTGTATGGTAGCAAGTATAGCTGCAAAGTAAATGTACTGAGGGCATTTCAGTATCCTAATTATCCCTTCTTGCTATTTACTGTTATAAGGATGATTTACAGGTCACAGCGCTGAAAAATATGGAAGAAACCATATTTGATGTTTTTGGCAAGTCAAAGTGTCATAAACATAAAGACCATTGTACCTTACCATTGCTATAGGTTTCTCATTCCATTTTCACTCAGTATGTCTCTGGATGCCATGCTGACACCATACTCTGCCAGCTTCCTGAAAGAGATGCTGGCTTTTGGAATTTGGCTTTTGACTTCCTTTGCCTAATGACCAATTGGAAAGTGTGCCACAAGCGGAAGAAATAAACTGAAGTAGGGATGTGGAAATTCTTTCAAATCCACAAGTTAAATAAGTTTACAATTGTACAAGTAAAAAGCAACTCATTTTGCGTGTTTTTTCCCCTTTGGGAAAGAGACAGGGAGAAAAATATTCTACTCATCAAATTTTAAAATTTAAATTATGAAGCACAAAACACTGTAATCAATAATACAACAAATAAGTTTCCTTAAGAAAGATTCTCAGGGAAGCAAAAATGAAGAAGGAGGAAAAGAATGCAATAGAAAATGAAGACTGAGGAACACAGGACAAAATGAAGAACGATATGCAGAGAAACAAGGAAAACCAAACCCTGAACTATTTATATGCCAACATGGAAAAGGGACAATTGCAACTGATGAAACTTTTCTCAGTATGAGGATAGGGCAAGGGAATACAAATGTATATATACATACACATACACATATATCTATATAGGAGGGTTTATATATGCATA
>CM053581.1:536026840-536064524 GCA_028627135.1 Pseudochirops cupreus
GAGGGTTGATGAAAGTGCACACTTCTGTAGAGGGACAGGGACAGGGACAGGGTAGAGAGAGGAAGGGGGGGGAGGTGGGATAGGAAGAAGGGACATGTAATTAGTCTCTCACAATATGCCCACTGTGGAGAGGTTCTGCGGAATTGCACATGTTCAGCCTGTACTTGATTGCTTGTCCTTCCAGTGGGGGTGGGTGATGAGGGAGGAAGAGAAAGAATCTAGAATTTAAAGTTCTATAATCAAATGTTAAAAAATATATATGTGTGCATATATATATATATACAATAATAATTATTATTATTATTAACTATATCCAACTGGAAAGTAAGATACACAGGCACTGTGGTAGGGAGATCCATCCTGCCCTACCCAAAAGTCAGAGGGACAATGGGGGAGGACATAGGAGAGAATAGATTGGGGGAGGGGTTATACAATGGGATGGCTGTTTTGGGGTGGTGGGTAGGGGAAAAACGGGGAGAAAATTTGTAACTCAAAATCTCATGGAAATGAATGATGTTAACTAAAATAAATAAAAGTTAAAAAAAAGAAAAGAAAAGAAAACCAAACCTGCATCCCATGGTCATTTAAAACATTGCTTCTAAAAATCTTTAAAGTCATGTTCTATCTTTGCAACTGCAGACATAAATGGAGATTTGCCATTTGGTGATTCCTACACAAACAGCTGCCCATTGCCCTCTGAAATTTATTTTTAATTCTTCAGAGACTGGAGAGTTCCAGGACTTATAGAAATGAACTGATAAGTAGATAATTGGTGTCAAGATGAGCCATTGTTTCTGGAAAAAGTTTATGAGCATTAAAGGAGCTTTGTAATTTCCTGAAGGCAATCCAGCCCCCTCTACTCTTCCTGTTTAGTTTTAGACCCAGATCATTGTTGACATATGGTGCCTGTCTCAGGTATTTGTACTGGTGGATGGATTCAACATCTTCTCCATCCAATTGCTTACCACATTCTAGACCATAAAGTATTCTTTATTCACTTATTTTTCTCTGTGTATCCAAGATAAATTTGGGTGATGCTAAATTTGATTTGGGAAGATCTGTAATATTCTAAGGCTTGACAGAATGAACACAACATTGTCCACAAACAGGAGCATTAGGAAGATGCTGGACTTCCTCTGTGATGGTGGAGAATCCTCTACTGAATCTCTCTCTCCTTGTTGTTTACCTTACTTGATCATAGCAACCAGAAGATGTCAAGTGTTGCTACATCTTTCAAGATCTTTTATAATAGCTGATTTCTAACATACAAGATGTCTCATGTTGTGAGCTGCCTTATAGGAATAGGTACCCAAAGGTGGCATGTTGCTATAACATATTCAAATTTTTTTTTAGTCAACAGGAAATATAATGGGATCTTTTATTCTCCACAACTTTTGGTTAATTGTCCGATTGCAAAGATGCTTTCTATTATGGAATTAAAACTTGCAAGAAGACCTCCAATAAAAAGAAAAACAAAATGTAGAGTATGAAGCCTCCTTCACCGGCAAACATTTGTGTGAGCACTCAGCAGAAATAAATGCTTTTAACAATAAAAATTAAGTTAAATATATTTTATGCAAAACTACATATCACCCAACACTCACATTTTATAGATAAGAAAACTGATTAACAGAGCAATTATGTAATGACAAATAGATTGGAAAAAATTAAAATGTGATAAACCTGGGATTCAAACCCAGTTCATTTGACCCCAAATACAATATTCTTTCTAGTATATCTGATTGTTTCCTTGTGTGTGTGTGTGTATGTGTGTAGCCATGTGTAGGTATGTGCATGCTTGTATGAATGGAAAAGGCTGATAGAAGAGATCCTGGAAAAGGCCACATGGTAGGAAAAGGCAAAAGAAGGAAACCTTTCCAGATTTACATTAATACTCTTGACTCTTTAAGCCAAAGGTTCTCCTCTAGATGGGGAAATCGGTCCTTTGGGAAATCATCATCCTTCTTAAACATGCTACAAGCAACCATATACCCTTCAGTCTAGCTTGACTTGAACCAGCCTTGTGATGTATAGATGACATCAAAGTCTTATTATATACAGAGAAAGCTGAACTTGCCTCAGTAAGAGAGTAGATCCCAGAAGCTTATTATCATGTAGTCTGACAAAGCAATTCACTCTGGACCAACTCCCAGCTAATAAGGTTTCCCCCTAAATGCAGGGGAAGTGCAGAGGCTCTTAGAGAGTATCTGGTTTGATTCTTGCTGCTCCCTATCTGCCTGTCTAAGGGAGAGGCATGCACCTCAAAGAGCTCCTTTTTTTATTTGCAATGCTTTAACAGCGCAAATGAAGCTTCCCATAGGGTATAAGAGGTGGGAGGTGCAGTCTAAATATATGCATACATGCTTTTGCTAAAATTCGGTTCATTCATTTTTAGGTTTTTAAATATCTCTGTTTTTTCTAATCTGGAGTCATAGGGAAAAGATATATCATCCTATTTTGAAAGGCCAGATTTCAATCCCCTATTTTCCTCCTTTCTTTCCTGTCTCCAATTTTCACAAATCTCTCCCTACCCATGAATGTTGTATCTTGTCTCCTGGAAGTGGTGGCGTTTCATTTTACAGAATTGATTTTTCTTAGAATATGTTAGTTTTGGAAGGACTGCTATGAAATGTCATCGCACATACAAAGACCAGCTCCAGAAATGAAGGGTCGCTGTGCTATGAGATTTTATGTTCCCTATGAGGGAACATTAAGACATTCTCTCATCCAGGGCACTCATTTCAGAGATAAGAAAGTTGAGGCCCCCAAAGCTGTCATTGCTTGTTCAAGGTCATACTGGTAGTAAGCAGCAGACCTGGGATTCTAACCACAGTCTTCTGAATGGAGATCCAGTGTTCTCTAGCTTACAACAAAAGTTTCATCTGCAAGCCTTACACAGGACCCACATATTTTCCCATTTCTATTTTTCCATCCCTTTTCTAATTCACAAGTTAACAATAATTCAACTTAGGAAATTAGCCTAGATTCTCAAAGACCAAGGCCTAAAAGAAATAATATCATGGACAAGTAATTTAAAAAACGAAATGTGGACATAATCTTCAGTGTCATAACTTGGTTCTAGTAAGCTCCTGATGCTCATTTTATATCACTTAGAGAACAGAGATAAATGGGGTAGACGCTGAGCTACTAAGCATTTTGAAGAACAATACATTTGGCAGGACAGAAGACTTTCAGAAGCTCTTTGCCAGGTTTAATTCAGTTTAGCCAACATTTTAAAGCATCTTCTACATTCCAGGAAGGTACTGTACTAGATGCTGAAGAAGCAAAAATGGGACCATAATTGTTCCCTCCAGGACTGTACTTTCTATGAAGGGATAGTAGGATGGAGGAGTTAATGGGCATTTATTAAATACTAAGTTACACACTGGGGATACAAATACAAAGAGACAATGCCTGACCTCAAGGAGCCTGCAGTCTAATGGGGAAACAACATATATAGGGAGAGGATGGATGACCAGGGAAGTATGTTTGGGTCTGGGAAGTCACAGGAGGGTGTGGAGTTCTGTGACGTATGCACCAGGTGGCATACACTTTCCAGAAGCAACACTAGTGTTGATTTCATTACAGTCTCCTGAGCAAGAAGAAGAAAGCAAGGCATTATGGGAGAAAGTAGTGGTGGGTATGAGTGTAATGATATGGTAGGAAGATGTTTGTGGAGCAGGATTGGGTGATGGAGATGGCCAAAACATGGAGAATTCTCACCAGTCAAGAAGGAATGATGTCAGGGAAGGAGCCAGAAGTCGATGGGGGTGGGATGGGGAAGGGACAAAGCAGAGATGGAAGAGATAGGTACAGCAGTAGCAGTGCTCAAATTTATTGAGCTATTTGGAGTTTTATAGTGTTTCTAGAAACGTAAATAGATGCTAATTTCTATTTGAAAAACTAAGGAAAGTAACAAGAAGAATTTTTTTGAAAATGCTTTCTAGCAAAATAAAATTCAGTCACCAATATTTGTGATTATATGGTCTTGGGATTTGAATATCTATCTGAAAAATCTCTCCCACTTCTCTAATTTTCAAAATCTTTTTCTGCCTTCAGGGAGGTATCCCTTCCTCTGTGATCCTTTCCCTAATTCTCACATCCTTATACACACGCTAAAAGTGATTCTTCTGCCTTAAATTTCTATTTTCCTCTTTCATGTCTGTAATAATATTCTATCATGTATTATAGTTTTTAACATCCAGAGGTGTGTTAGTAAATGTTTAACAACTGGCTCTCCCTCTAGGAAAAAAAAATTAACAAATGCTACATTTTAAAATCTGATCCCATTTTATCAACATTTTCTCTGTCTCTTAAATCTAGACAATCAGCAGGATAATAAATCAAGCCCTGATTTGTAGCATTTGCCAATTTCTGAAGTGTAAATGCTCACACTGAAAATTTAACAATCTGCTCCTGAGCCATTTGGAGCTGGCTTCAGAACACCCCTATCTGTATCTATCCATCTCTTTACTGCCTAATAAATGAACAGCTCTTTGAGAATAGATTATTTCACTTTTTTGTCTCTCCTCCAGTGTCTGGCACAGAACTTTATATATTATGAGTCCTTAATAAGCCTCTGTCACTAAATTTAATGGGAGAAATCTCCAAAAGTATCAGAACTGCAGCTTCTGGTCCCAGAAATACAATACAAAATACTGCTTGAAGATAGAAACACACACATCCTGTATCCAGCAACCAATAAAACAGCTACATGTGCCAAGTATGACTGATTTCCTTGATCTTCTTAAAAATTCCCTGATTGAATCAATCCAAACAAGGAATTTCATTGTTACAGCTGGCTTCCAAGCAGCCTTTGGGCTTGGGGGCCGCAAAGCTAAAGCAGGGCCCCAGGAATCAATCTCTAAGTCAGCATTTGGGACTCAGCTCACAGATCTTCATTCTCTATGCCACCTAACAAGAGACATGGACATTATTTGAAACTTTGATGGTTCCATGAAACGCTAACATTTGTGGGCAAGATTTACACTCTCTCTGGAATCAGAAGACCTGAAACCTGATTTAACTAGTTGCTCCTGAATGACCCTGAGTCAATCACTTGATGTTTCCTCATTTGGAAAATGAGGGGATTGGACCAGATGACTGTTAAGGTCTCTTCCAGCTCTAAAACTCCTTTCCCCTTTAGTGCTTTGTATCCTGTTTACTGAAATTTAGTTTGTTGGACTTTTAAAGAATAATTCCTAATACCGCTCATATTTGCATGGAAAAGTTGCAAATGCTCTCCTTATTTTTCTTCCTATAGGCATAAACACTGTGAACGTTATCATATCTGACTTTTATCCCACATTCAGATGGCAAGGGTAGTAAAGCCATATAATTAAACATTGGGTGAACTAATTGGGAATATTTGATCAAGGATTCTTATTTCCAAACTTTATTTCCAGGGTCTAAGGTGGAAGAGAAAGGGACCAATTTTACAAACTCTCAAATCTAGAATGTTTCTTGTTTTTACAGCATGAAGAAGAACTATTGAAAAATTAGGTTTTAACTAGCATGATGTAGTTTTATCTCTGTTAAAAACAACAAATAACAGCAAAACAATACCGATATAAAGGTAAAACCCCTTTTGTATGATGTTTAAACGTAGGTGATTACTAAAATAATTTTAAGCATATTTAAAGCACTAAAGTACATTAGAAATAATGAGATTAACTTTGAAATTGGAAAAATATTTTGACCCAGTATTTACTTTGCTGAGAAGTTTTGTTGATGTCCTAGCTATGTGTCTTATAGCTACATAATAGTCTTAGAGTTGGATAATCTTTATACATTTAGAATAAAGTAACAACAAAGAAATGTTAGATAACAAAATGAAATAAAGGTAGAGAGAACCCTAGACTTGGAATTAAGATAGTAGTCAGTTTTGGCCACTGTGTGATCTTAGATAGGTCACTTAGTTTTTCTCTACCTCAGTTCCATCATCTGTTAGAAATAAAAAGAGAAAAGAAGGAAGAGAAAGAAAGAGAGAGAGAAAGAAAGAAAGAAAGAAAGAAGGAAAGAAGGAAAGAAGGAAGGAAGGAAAGAAAGAAAGAAAGAGAAAAAAGAAAGGGAAGGAAGGAAGAGACAGAGAAAAAGAAAGAGAAAGAGAGAAAGAAGAAGGAAGGAAGAAAGGGAAGAAAGAGGGAGGGAGGAGAGAAGAAGGAAAGAAGGAAGGGAGGGAAAGGAAGAAAGAAAGATCCCCTACTTACCTTATAGGGCTGAAGTACTTGAGTAGTTTTGCAAACTAAAACATATTATATAAATAGACACAATTTTGAGTTGTGTTGTAATAAAGTATATAACATTCCATGTGTAACACAAAATGTAACACAAAATGTGTAACTGAGTTCTATATGCTATTGTATTAGTCTGAGTCACTGTTATACAGACTTTGCTAAAAATGTAATAGCAACAATATTATAGTAGCCTGTCAGAGATGCTGGGTAATTTTTTTTTATGGACCTATACTATTCTCACCTATCTATTGCTTGAGCTCATGTCACACTATTATGGCATTTACTGTTCAATCTACAAATTCAGTTAATTTTATAATATTAGCAGTACCACGAAAGCAGAAACAGAGTTTGTGTCTGTATGTGTAGGTATGTGTATGTATATATGTATACAAATATGCACATATAAAAACACATACGCATTCTATACACTGTGACATATATACATATATGTCCACATATGTGTGTTATGTATATATCTGTCATATTAGGGAATGTTTTGTATTAAATAGATAATTAGGAATAAAAGTATATCAGATTTGAAGAAACAAATTGTGGTGTTCACTTTTCATATGAATTTATACATAGACAATTTGCATATATCATGAAGCCATGCTAAAGGAATAGCTCCAACAAAATCGAAATTAGCTTTCGATGTCTGTAATCTCGAGTTCTTTGCAGCTATTTATTTTTTCTGAAATGTTTTTCCCCAAAGTTGTCTGTGCCTATTTTAAGTCACCTTTAAGATGCTGTAATACTTTTTTTTTCACTTTTCACTGTAGCATTACTTCAAAAGGATTATTTTAGGCAATTCAACAAATATTTAATAAGCCCGTTACATGGAAAGCATATTACACCAAAAGGAAAACTACTAGCTGATGACCACAGAAAAAGAGAACAGTCAATAAACTCACTGTTTAAAGTTTCTGTTTCCACTACTATTGGCAAGGCTAATTTTCTGTTACTCTCTTCTACCTTGATTAGAGCTTTTAGTCCATGAATGTGATTTTACTGAGCCTAACTCTCTGGCATCAATTTTAAAACAAGAAATTCAAATACATTTTTTTAAATAGAAATCATTCATTTCCTTTGGCCTACACCCAAAACAGAAGGCCTCAATTAGTTAACTATGACAACAGAAAGCTAACTAGAAACACAATTCACGATATGTCTAATTGTTTTGTCCTCACTTAAAATATTGACTGACATTGCATCTTTATCAGAGGCATAGATGTGATACTTTTGAAGCAATATAAACAAGGAAACATAGAACTGTGTTACAAAATTTTACAGATTAGCATAGAAACTAAGTAGACAATTTAAGAAGAAATCACTCATAAGAGAGAATAAAATAGCCTGAATGGACTCATTCTTGATTTTAGGAAGCTTAAATCAAATGAGATTTATGAATTCATGAAAAATGAGAATATGAATTAGGAGTATTCTTTCAACCCAACAAATATAGCCGGTATCTAGTCATTAGACACAATCTATGTAAAATGAACAACTTTAAAAAAAAAGTTTCTCATTTCCCCACACTCTGTAAAGCAAAGGTTTCTAACTTGTAGGGGCCACATGAAGCCTACAAAGTCCCCCAGTATGGACTGAACCACATTAAAATGTAATTGGAAAATATTTTACAAAATAAATTAGAATACAATAGAAAAAGGTAATGTTAACCTGTGGTTTTCTAAGTCAATGTGTGGCCCACAGGAATCCATTGCTATTTGAGTTTGACCCCATTGAAATAAGGTAAACACACACACATGCACATGTATGTGTGTATATAAACATACACATTGAATACATGCATACTTACATGTATTTGTCTTTAAAATCTCTATATATGTATAATGTATATGTACATGCACACATTATGTATATGCATGTGTGTATATGAAATGTATGTATATTTGTTTCATCTCTACTCTTCCTTCTCTTGTAGCTTAAGCTCCATTTTCTCCTTTACTGAACTTTTTCTTCTTTGATATCTTTCTAAATGCATGTATAATTTTATAAGATAACTGGGGAATATGTGTTTAAAAATAACATTGGTAACTTCTCCACCATTTTCTTTAGACTCAATATTCCCTTTCTTACATTCCCATATCATAGTTTCCCCCAACTGACAGACACCCAGTATTTTTTTCTAATTCTTTGCTAAAATAAAGTGCACTGCTCTGAATACTGTACTATGTACTGGGCCTTTGTTTCTGTCCCTGATGTCTCTGGTGCATAAGCCCAGTTGTGTGATTTTTTGGTCTAAAGGATGTTGGCAGTTTAGTCATGTTTCTTGTAAAATTCCAAATTAATATTCTGAAGAGTTGAACCAATTTACAACTTTCCCAACAGTGTGTTGTAGGCTTCTCTTCCTATGGTAACTTCCAGCATTGATTGTCCCTGGCTTTTGCCACTTTGCTCATTTTTAAGATATGATGTAAAGCTTGTAAGTCATTTTCATTTCCCTTTGTCTTACTTTTTGTGATTTGAAGTATGTTTTCATATGCCTGTCACTTTTTTATAATTTTTCCTTTGAAAATAGTTTGTTCATTGTGCCATTTATTTGATTTATATTCTCAGAATCTAGAACAATATCTGGTATATAGTAGGGGCTTGTTTATTGACTGGTTCATTGATTCACATCCATCAGTTATATACATATATAAATATATGGACACATGATTAAAATATAAAACTAGGTATTATGTATGGTGGTCAGTTCCTTATATTTCTTAGTTATCACATCACTTTTATGCAAGTATTTTATCTACTCTCCAAGTTGTCTGCTTTTCGCTTCATTAATTTTGTCTTTTCAAAATATTTTCAATTTTATTTAATCAAAACTATGCATTTTGTATTTTATGATCTCATCTAACCTCCATTTAGTTAAATATTTTCCTTCTAAACTTAAAAAAAGATTTTACTTCTAGCACAGGTTATTAAAAGTACCTCCTCTTGTTCTCTTTAAATTGTTTTTATAAAATCATCATCTATAGTTAGGTCATTAATTCATTTTGAATACATTATAGTATTTGGTGTAAGATGTTGTATAAACATAATCTATGCCAAACTACTTTCAAGTTTTCCTACCACTTCATGTCAAAAAGAGAATCTTTAACAATTTATGTTCTTGGGTTTGTAAAATATTAGGACATGGTTTCTTTATTTAGTCTATTTCAGTTCCTATCCAATACAAGATAGTTTTGACAATTAACTGCTTTATAATACAGCTTGAGGTATGATCATTCTTTATTCCCTCCATTCATACTTTTTCTCACTATTTTCTCTAAGATTCTAGAACCTTTTATTCTTTGAAGTAAATTTTATTGTTGTTTTTCCAAGTTCTATTGAGTATCCCCAGGTCAGGGTCCTCAACCTTTTATATGTCATGAAACTTTTTGGTAGTCTGATGAAGTCAGTGGATCCCTTCTCAGAATGTCTTTAAATTCATAAAATAAAATGCATAGGATTCAAAAAGATCCCAATTTTATTGAAATGCCATTATGAAAATATTTTTTAAAATAAGCTCATGGACCCCAGAGAAAAAACCCCAGTGGTTTTTGGTAATTTGATTAGTGGAGCAATGAACCTATTAGTTAATTTGGGGCATGTTGTCATATTTTTATAATGCTGTGTGGCCAGCCTAATTTTATTAATTTTGAAGTCCTCATTAGAATTCTTAGATTTTACTAGAAAATGGTTGATTGATGGAAAGAAGTTTGGGGACATCTGGAGAATAATATTCACTAAAATACAGATCTATGATCTCATTAATATGGCTACTCCTTCCATTGGTGCAGATCCCAAATGATTCATGCCGTCTCATTCCGTATGGTTCCTGCACCATTTTTTCACCGGTCCTTCATGGAGCATCTTGAACATTCTATCCCATAGCACCCTACCTCCACCACACACACACACACACACACACACACACACACACACTCACACACACACACTCACACACATACACACAACATGCTAAGAGACTACTGAAATTCTCTGGCTATCCATCGCTTGTCCTTCACTCCCACTTCAAGACCAGGACATCTTTTGTGGTGATATGTTTCCTTAAGGCATTGCATATGCCATATCTTAGCATCATTGAAAATATGTTGCAGGCTACTTATTCTCACCAAATAAAAAATACCATAATATTGGCAGAAATGCCAGAAAGAATAAATGATTATTTCACTGCTGCCATGCAGATACTGAGAGAATAAACACAAATGACAAAAGTCCATTATGGCACTTTGATCATCATGTCATGTAGTCCTGCTTCTGCCCTGGGACTCTGAAGTCCTTACGGTTCAGAGGTCACCAATCTAAGCATCCTCAGACCCACTATAGCCCACTTCAGCCATCTTCATGTAATGCTGCTCTATATACATCCCCCAGTCCCTTCCACCTCCTATTCTTAGAATAGTGATCTACTCCACAATAATACACCTGAGAAGGGCACATGAATCAAATGCTTTTTGACTCCATTTACCTCTGGTACTTGCCTAGGCCAAATCGTTTTTCCTAGGAATCCTCTCCCACATATGCCTGATCTTTGGTTAAAATGTATCTTTGAGCTGGTTTTATTAAAAACAAACAAACAAATAATAAAATAGGCAAACAATTGGTTTAAAAAGAAGAAAACCATATTATCAGTATCAAAAATGAAAGGGATGAATTCGCCACCAATGAAGAGGAAATTAAAGCAATCCTTACCCACTATTTTGCCCAATTACATGTCAATAAATCTGACAGTCTTAGTGATATGGATGAATATTTGCAAAAATACAAATTGCCTAGATTAACAGAAGAGGAAATGAAATTCTTAAATAACCTTATTTTAGAAAAAAGAAATTAAAACAAGGCCTCAGATGAGTTGCCCAAGAAAAAACCCCCAGGACCAAATGGATTCACTGCTAAATTCCACCAAATATTTAAAGAACAATTACTTCTAATACTGTGTAAAACTATTTGGGGGAAAATAGGCAAAGAAGGAATTCTTCCATATGCCCTTTACAACGCATGTATAGTGCTGATACCTGAATGATGAAGACAAAAACAGAGAAAATTATAGCCAAATTTCCTTAATGAATATTGATGCAAAAATTTTAAATAAAATACTAGCAAGGAGATTACAGTAATGTATTACAAAGATCATACACTATGAGCAGGTAGGATTTATACCAGGAATGCAGGAGTGTTTCAGTATTAGGAAAACTATCAGCATGATTGACCAGATCAATAACAGAACCAATAGAAATCATATGATTATCTCAATAGATATAAAAAAACCTTTTGACCAAGTATGATATCCATTCCTATTAAAAACACTCATGAGCATAGTAATAACGGAGGTTTCCTTAAAATGATAAGAAGTATCTATCTAAAACCACCAGCAAGCATTATTTGTAATGGGAATAAGCTAGAAGCCTTCCAAATAAGATAAGGCATGAAGCAAAGATGTCCACTGTCACCTCTATTATTCAATATTGTATGAGAAATGCTATCTATAGCAATGAGGATAAAAAGAAATTTAAGGAACTAGAATAGGCAATGATGAAACAAAGCTATCATTTGCAGACAATATGATGGTCTACTTAGAAAATCACCTTGAAAACTATTTGAAATAATTAACAACTTTAGCAAAGTTGCAGAATATAAAATGAATCCGTATAAATCATCAGCATTTCTATATGTTACCAAAAAGTCCAGTAGCAAGAGATGAAAAGAGAAACTTCATTTAAAACAACTATGAACAATGTAAAATATTTGTGGGTCCACCTTCCAAGACAAATCCAGGAACTATATTAACACAATTACAAAATATTTTTCACCCAAATAAAGTCAGGTCTAAACAATTGGAAAATATTAATTGGTCATGGGTGTGCCAAGCCAAAATGATAATTCTACTTAAATTAATTTACTTATTCAATAGCAAAACATTCAAACTTTCAAAAAATATTTTATAGAGCTAGAAAAAAATAATAAAATTCATCAGGAAAAACAAAAAGTCAAGAGTATCAAGGGAATTAATGAAAAAAATGTGAATGAAGATGGCCTAGCCATACTATCTCTCAAATTACATTATAAAGTGGTAATCATCAAAACAATCTGATACTGGCTAAAAAATAGGGTGGTGGAACAGTGGAATAGATTAGGTACACAATACACAGTAGTAAATAATAAAAGTAATCTAGCGTTTGATAAACCCAAAGACCCAAGCTTTGTGGACAAGAACTCACTATTTGGCAAAAACTGCTAAGAAAACTAGGAAGAAGTTTGGCAGAAACTAAGTATAGAACAACATCTCACATTGTATACCAAGATAAAGTCAAAATGGGAACATGATTTAAATATAAAGGGTGATACCATAAGCAAATTAGGGGACCATTGAATAGTTTATCATATCTATGGATAAGGAAAGAATTCATGACCAAACAAAAGATAGAGAGCATTATGAGATGTAAAATTGAATGATTGCAATTATATTAATTTAAAAGATTTTCCACAAACAAAAACAATGCAGCCAAGATTAGAAGGAAAGCAGAAAGCTGAGAAAATTTTTACATAAAATTTCTCTAATAAAGACTTCATTTCTCAAATATATAGGGAACTGAGTCAAATTTTTAAAATATAAATCATTTCCCCATTGATAAATGATCAAAGGATATGAACAGGCAGTTTTGGGATGAAGAAATCAAAGCTATCCATAGTCATGTGAAAAATCTAGATCACTATTTATTAGCGAAATGCAAATTAGGAAAAAAAAACTCTGAGGTTCCACCTCACACCTATCAGATTGACTAACATGAGAGATAAAGAAAATAACAAATATTGGAGGAGATGTGGACAAATTGGAACACTAATGCACTGTTAGTGGAGTTGGCAACCAATCTAGCAATTCTTGAGAACAATTTGGAACTATGCCCAAAGGGCTATATAACTGTGCATACCCTTTAACCCAGCAATACCACTATTAGATCTTTATCCCAAAGATATTTTTTTAAAAAGGAAAAGGACTCATATATACAAAAATATTTATAACAGCTCTTTTAGTGGTGGTAAAAATTGGAAATTGAATGGATGCACATCAATTAAGGAATAGCTGAACAAGTTGTGGTATATAATTATAATGAAATGCTATTATGCTGTAAGAAATGATGAGCAAGATACTTTCAGAAAATCTGGAAAGACTTATATAAACTGATGTAGACTGAAGTGAGCAGAACCAGTAGAACATTGTACATAGTAATAGCAATATTATACAATGATTGCTTGTGCATGAGCTATTATCAGAAATACAATGATCCAATATAGTTCCAAAGAACTCATGATGAAAAATATTATCCACTTCCAGAGAAAGATCTGATGGATTATGAATGCATATCAAAGCATACTATTTTTCACTTTATTTTTTGTGGGGGTTTTTGTTGGTCTGTGTTTTCTTTCACAACATGACTGATATGGAAGTATGTTTACAGAACTGCACATGTGTAACCTATATCAAATTACTTGCCATCTCAGGAAGGGGAGAGAAGAGGGAAGGAGAGAATTTGGAACACAAAATTTTTTAAAATGTCAAAAATTGTTTTTACCTGTAATTGGAAAAAATAAAATATTATTAAAAAATATAATTGAAAAGAATAATAAAATGAAACCAAATGCTGTGCAAAAAAAATATATATATATATATAGTTACAAAGCAAGTTTTGTCACTCCTATTGATGTTTAATATTTCTTTTCTAAAAATTAATTATAAATAACCTAAGTGCTCTATGGATGGCCCACAAGCATCAGGTTTTCCAGGTGTTCAGAAGACAGTAATCTAGAAAGGTTTCAGAGTGTAGGTATCACTTCTATTTGGCTTTCAAGAAAAGATGAAACTTTATGTTAAATGGAGAGGAAGAAGGAGGGCATTCCAGAGAAGGAGGGTGGCATGAGAAAAAAATACATAAGAATGAACACTCTCCAGTATTTCAGTATACTTGTTCATTCACTAATGAGGTTGGATGCCCTGATATAGATGGCAACCCACATACATCCCATCCTATGTTACTCTGATCCATGTTTTCCCATCAATCCTCCAAGAGCATCTGCCCAATGGACTGGGGTATCTCAGCATCATGTTCGTATCACTGCAGTATAATGGCTGTTCAATTTCTTTCTTTCTTTCTTTCTTTTTTGCTTTTTTTGGGGGAGAGAGGAGGGCAGGGCAATTGGGGTTAAGTGACTTGCCCAAGGTCACACGACTAGTAAGGGTTAAGTGTCTGAGGCCGAATTTGAACTCAGGTCCTCCTGACTCCAGGGCCAGTGCTCTTTTCACTGTGCTGCCTAGCCATCCCCATGGCTGTTCAATTTCTCATCCTCTGATATCACTATCTGAACTGACTTCCTCCTTTTCTAAGTTGCTCCCGACTCCCAGTCTAGTGCTCACCAATTTCAGATGAATTAGCAAAACATGGCAGGTGATGTGCCTGATTCTTAAGCAGAAAAGTCTTTGCACCTTTCTAAAATATAACTTAATCTCTCCAGTTTGGGGCAGACATTTCAGATAAATATTGGGTTAAGCTGAAATGGAGAGGGCCTAGTAACTCTTCTCGTGCCACTTACAGGTCTGTAGTCAACTGCAACAATGTCTAAAAAGACTTTGCATAGTTACTTTCCTTAATTGGGTAAGATGTCAACTGCCTGCACCCTAAATTGAACACAACATCCAATGGAAGGATTTTATCTTCTAAGGATTTAAAATGTATTGTGGTCTGAGCTTGTCTTGGATGCTTTCGAAAGACATTTCCCCACCAATGCTGACTTCAAAGAGGAATCAAAAAAACAAAATTTGCTGCCTCCTGCTCCCTGGCTTCTCACACAAAGTATGGGGCCCAACTACACAATTGCAGAACTGTATAGAAAGTGTTTTACTATTTAATGCAACTACTGAAATTGTCTCAGCAATAATAACGTGCTTCCTCTTCAAGATGCAAATTTTGGCAACAGATCCTTTAAGTTGTCTTAAAAGGGCAGCTTTGAAGCAAGAGAAAAGGAAGTGGAGGTGGCAACCTTATCTTCATCTGTAGCAACATAGAAATAAGCCAAGTGTATGCTTAAAATTGGAATGGGGAGATGAGGTGTGGCAATTTTTATATTCTATCTTTGTTATTTGCTCTATGAACTCAATCCAAATCTGTGTATTTATAAATTAACTTCCTTGCATATATATACTAAGATGTTACAGCTGCAGACACTTTATGACACATAAGAGGGGAATTTTCTGGTACCTAAATACGTTCTCTATGTAAATTTTATACTTCTCCCTAATCTTCTCATTGATTGTAAGCTTTGCGAGTAACTTGGAATGTGACAACTAAAATGTGTACTTCATTGAAATAACATGTAAGCATTTCATAAATGAGTCCCAAATATTCATGAGCTATTTTCAGGGATGATATTTATGAGACTATTAACAATAACTCATTACTTTAGCAATTCCTCTCATAAGTTGACAATTAAGCAAGGGTTATTTATATCACTGCCCTCGAGACAGTAATAATTTTGGGTTGGAAAACATTTGCATTTAAGATACATCATGTAACTGGCATCAGGTTGGTAATTTTAAAAAAATTATACCGTATTTCTATAACAACTGTGATTCGATCTAGTCCTATTAAAGAGTCATATAATGAAAGACCATGATTAGGTTTGTGTTTGTCATGATTACTTAATGTGTTTAAAATGTTGTGCTTTAAAGAAACAAACACAATGCCCATAAGAATTCTCTTTTCTCTAGCAACAGCATATGCTGTAATGGAAAGAACACAAGGTACGATGATGGCACTGCCACTCACTAAACATGTCAGCCCATCCAAGTTGTTTCATCTCTCTGAAAGTTTCCTGCCTCTTGCTCATCTATAAAACTGGGACAATAATACTTAACGTGCCAACTTTTGAATATTGTTATGAGGAAATTGCTTTATCAACTGGAAAGTCTTAGAGAAATGAGAATTGTTATTATCGTTAATACTATTGTTGGTGGTGGTGTTTCCATGCGAAAGGTCTAGTGATCCTGGGAAGGAAAAGTGACCAGAATCAAACCTAGTCTGAGAATTCTCTATTCTATATGAGAGAAAAGAAGAGAGAAGAGGGGAAATCAAGGCTGGTGACTTTGCACAGCCCTCCCTCACTTAAATCCCATCCCCTTGCATGTCATGTCATCACCATCTTGATGTCACAGTCCTCTTCAAGAACGAAGGACAAAGAACAATTCTATATGAAACCTTAAAACCTGCCCCATTCTCCCCACCCTGTCAGTATAGATGAGACTAATTGGGAAAAGGTTAGAATTAACTGGTATGTATCAGAAACAGATTTCTCTGTGCAACAAACCTGGTGAGAATCTTGCCAATTGCCCTGGCATTAGTTATTAATTAAAAGCTGTGCATCCATACTGTTCTGCATTCTTCAAGGAAGGAGCTGGTGGCATAGTGGATAGAAAGCTGGACCTGGAGTCAGACAGACATAAGATCTAATCAGCTTCAGATTTGGTACTTCTACCTCGTCCATCTGTATCTCCAATTGCCTTTATCCCTCTGACTAGAGGGATAGAGGGTGCAGAAAAATAAACAAATAAACCTCCTCCTAATGCCTCCTTTTAAAGAGAGCCCAGAGGATCAGCCAACTCTTAATTTCCCACCAGCTGAAATGCTTGGTTCTCTCTCTACTATCAATATGCTCCCCCAGGATAAGCTCATCACCAGGAAATGAGTCACCATAGAGATTTGCTTCCCTGTAATCTCAATGTCTTCTGTTCCACTAATGGGAGGGGTGAAGGGTGAAGCAAAAACTGCTCCCAAAGCCTTCCTTAAAGAGGGCTCAGAAACTCAGCCAACTCTTCATTTCCTACCAGCCACATTGCAGAGTTTCAGTTGTACTATCATCATGGGGTGGGGGAAGGAGGGGTGGAGAGAGGGAAAGGAGATGATGGGGAGTCTTCCTTCTCCCACCCCACACCCCAGTTTCCTTTCAGCTTATTTGTGTGCATTGCCTTCCCTTGTTAGATTGTAAGCTCCTTGAGGGCAGGGACAATCTTTTATTTGTATCCCCTGCACTTCACACAGTGCCTGGCACATAGTAGTTTCCTAATAATTGCTTATTATATTATATTGTATTCAAATCCAGCCTCAGATGTTTATTAGCTGTATGCCCCATTTAATCTCTCTCTTCTTCCATATCCTCAAATGTAAAGTGGCACCTAGCTCTCAGATTTGTTATGAGGATCAAATGAGGTAGTATTTGTAAAAGCACTTAGTGCAATGCATAGTACATTGTAAGCACTACAGCAATGCTTATTCTTTCCCTTTCTCCTTCAAGAAGCCTTTCCCAATCCCATTAATGCTAGTGAGAAATGATCTTCCATCTACACTGTGTATTTTATATGTATGTAGTTTTTTTAATGTTCTCTCCCTCATCAATTTCTTGAAAGTAAGGGCTGTTTTGCCTTTCTTTGTATTCCCATAGTTAAGCACAGTGCCAGAAACACAGTAAGAGCTTAATAAATGCTTGTTGGCTGACTAAATGACTGATAGCTTTCTATCAGTTGATTTGAAATGATGGCCAATAATTTGTTTTCGTTCTTCAGAAGCTCTTGGCCAACCCACTTAGGATGACACTAATGATTCATCTGCACCTGTCCACACACATATGCCCCCACAGTACCTTCAGTGAACAATGGCACACATTTTTAAGAACAATGATAGGAGCCAAGACTGAACGTAGAACATTAGCACAACTCAAACAGTCAGTTGTTAGATTTTAAAAAAAAACCAAACTTCTACTGTCATCAAAATCCAGCAAAAAAATAAATGACTTCTCAATGCAGAAGAAACAAAAGGAATTTTTAAGCTTTCAGAAAGCAGAATCTCCTAGCTGTACTTCTCATTTTGAGACCCCATTTCCTGTGCTACAGTAAATCATTCCCATAACATCTTACAGTCCTTTTCAGGGCTAAGTGCTTCTGAAATTCCAGAATGATGACAAGATTGTACATTAGCTATCCAGGCAACTGCAAAAACACAAGACTTTAGCACTTTTCCAATAAACAAAAGGTTACAGAAGAGGCAGCATGGTATTATGCAGAAAGCAATGAACTTGAAGGCATGAAACCTGGATTGGATCCCAGCTTCAATCTTTTTGGCTTTGTGGCTCCATAATTGCTCTCTGCCTCAGTTTCCTTATCTGTTAGATGATGATAAAAAATACACTAGCTACTTTCAAAGCTTGTTAGGAGGTAGCTGGTAGCTCAGGAGATAGAGCACTGGGCATGGAGTCAGGAAGGCAGGATTTCAGACCCTTACTGACTGTGTGACCCTGAACATGTCACTTAACCTCATTATCCTCAACTGTAAAAATGAGGATAATAATAGCACCTACTTTGAAGGGTTAGGATGAAGATCGAATGAGATAATACTTGTTAAAAATGCTTTTCCCAGTGTCTGGCATGTAGAAAGCACTATCTAAAGACTTCTCTCTTTTGCTTTTTTCCCTTTGTTATGAAAAAGTGCTTTGTAATATTCATAGTGCTGTTTAGACTTGAGTTATTGTTCTCTGCAGTTGAGATGTAATGTGATGTAATGGATAGAGAGTTAGGATTGGAGTCAGGAAGGCCTGAGTTCAAATCCTGCCTCTGGCATATACTAGTCCTATGGCTTAATCTCTCATAGCCTCAGAAAATGCTTTAAGACTTTAAGTTTTGCAGAACATTGTACACAGTAACAGTAATGTTGTGCAATGGTCAACCATTAGCTCTTTTCAACAATACAGTGATCCAAGATGACTCCAAAGGACTAGTGATAGAAAATGCTATCCACATCCAGAAAAAGAACTGTGGAGATTGAATGCAGATCAAAGCATAATATTTTCATTATTTATTGTTTCTTTCTTGTGGTTTTTTGCTTTTATTTGGACTCTTCTTTCACATGACAAACATGGAAATATGTTCAATTAATTATATATGTTTAGCCTACATTGCTTGCCATCTTGGGGAAGGGAGAAAGGAAGGAGGAGGGGAGAGAAAAAAATTTAGAACTCAGAATCTTATAAAAAATGAATGTTTATAACTATCTTTACATGTAATTGGAAAAAATAAAATACTGTTTACTCCAAAAAATACTTTTAAGTTATAGAATGGCTGAGTAAGTTATAATATAGGAACAATATGAATATGATGGAATACTGTTGTGCTATAAGAAACAATAGGACAGTTTCAGAGAAACCTGAGAAGGTTTGTATGGACTGATACAAAGTAAAGTGAATATAACCAGGAGAACAATTTATACAGTAACAATAATATTGTGGGGCAGGTAGGTGGTACAGAGGATATAGAACTGGCTCTGGAGTCAGGGGGACCTGAGTTCAAATGTGGCCTCATTTACTAGTAGTGTGACCCTGGGCAAGTTGCTTAACTCTGATTGCCTAAAAAAAAAAAAAACCCCAAAAAACAATAATATTATAAAGACAAACAATCTTGAAAGACTTGGGAACTCTAATTGATGCAATGACCAGCTATAATTCCAGAGGATTCATAATAAAACCTGCTACCCCCCACTGCTTGACGATGGGGTGATGGGCTGAGAGAGCAGATTGAGACATGGTTTATTTTGGATATGGCAAACATCCAAAACAAAGCAATTTGTTTTGCTTGACTATGCTTGTTTGTAACAGGGGCTGTTTTTCTTTCTTTCTTGATGGATATAGATAGGAGAGAGATAAAATGGATTTCCATTGGTTGAAAAAATAAACTTTAACTTAAAAACAAGCATTATTACCACCACCCCCCCAACTAAAAGACCACTAGTTTTAGAGGACATTCTGCTCTGAATTCACCAGAAGTTCCATGCATCAATGACATCTTGAGAACATTGAAAAACAAAATGTTATATACTTTATCTATGGCTATACCTACTTCAGTGAAGTGTGTAGGGGGCTGAACTTGGAATCAAGAAGATCTGAGTTCAAATCCTAACTGTGTGATCCATCCAGAGCAAGTAACTTAATTGTCTCTCAGCCTCAATTTCCTAATCTGTACAGTGTGGATAATAATATCACAGGGTTTTTGTGAAGATCAAATAAGAGCATGCATAAAGCACTTTGCAAACTTTGTGATTAAAGAAGCAAACAAATGGTAGCCATTGGTACTGTAACTAATATACACTTTTTAAAACTATACTACTAATAATAGCTAACCTTTATATAGTGCTTACTACTGTGTGCCAGACACTGTGATAGGCACTTTTACAAATTTTATATCAATGACTAATATTTAGCAGTTCAATATCTAATCCTCTTTTTCTACGTGTATATTAAAAGTTTAAGTTTGTTGATGTTCATAATAAAAATTTTAAAGTTCAAATGGAAGTTTTTGCCAACCAAACTCCAAAGGGGTCATGAAGATCTGAGCACAACTGAAACAACTCAACAATAATTACGTCCAAGGTATTGTGTTGGGCCTCAATTCGAGTTTCCAATACTTCTCCCCTGGATTGCGGCAACAGCTTCCTAAATGATTGCCTGCTGGTCCCTCTCCTCCACCACACTCCCACCCCCATCTCCGAGACTTCTGCCCTTCAATGTCTCCTGCACACAGCTGCCTGAGTAACTATCTTAAAGCACAGCTGTGATCATTATTTCTGTCATCCTTGTATCAGAGGCTCTCACATGACCCAGAGAGTTTTGAGATACTTTGGGAGAACCTCTCACCCCACTAACTACTCACAGCCACCACCCAGAAAACTTGGGAGTCTCCCTAGATGACCCTATGCCCCTTACAAGAACTCAGTTTGCAAAATTTAATGAGAAAAGCTTCATCTTAGCACAGTGCCAGGCACAAAGTAAATGTTTAATAAATACTTGTTTCCTGCCTTCCTTTCTGTTTATAGGTTGAAGAAAGTTCCTCTCATGGAGGAATGTGTCATGGTTGTTAGGTTCACACATGGTGGCTCTAGACCCAATGTCTTCTCTCCCTCCAGCATTTGAGCTATAGGTCCTCTTTCTTATACTCCAATGAACACTCCCTAAGAAGCCTAAAAATGTTCCCCAGTTGTCTCTAGAATTTCCATTGGGAGGGGTTATTCACCTCAGATGCTCGTGGGGAGCCACTCCCACCCACCCATTACCTGACACTGGAAGCTGGATGAGAATTGGCTGGAGAAGGGTAATCTATACTCCTTTGATCAGAAACCTTCAAAGGCATTGATTTCCCCCCCTCCAAAGAAATGCAGATTAAGATCATTTTTGTTCTCCATGCTCTGGCATCAACTTCTAGCTACAGTTTCATATCCCAATCTTTGCCCTTGTTGTTGTTGCTGTTCAGTCATTTCAATCATGTCTGACTCTCTGTGACCCCATTTGGGGTTTTCTTGGTAGAGGTACTGGAGTGGTCAGCCATTTCCATGTCCAGCTCATTTTATAGATGAAGAAATTGAGGCAAACAGAGCCAAGTGACTTTCCCAGGGTCACACAGCTAATAAATAAGACCAAATTTGAACTCAGGTCTTCCTGACGCCAGGCTTGATGTTGTATCCACAGTGTGACCTAGCTGTCCCAGTCTCTATCTTTATCCTCCACCCCCAAAGCCTAAACAACCAAACTGAATTATTTCTCTTTCCTTAAATATGCTTTCCTATCTCATTGATTTAGATTTTTCCTCCCTTTGTCTTTTCTCCTTTCCACATTTTGACATCCTACCTGTTCTTCAGTTGTAGCTAAAATTCTGCATCCCCCATGAAGCCTTCTTGATGCCCTCCTCCCATGCTCCCTGGCCACCTTATTTGTACCTTTATGGAATTAGAGATGCCTTATAGTTATTTATTCAAGTGTCTTGTCTCTACTGTTAGATTATTGCTCTCCGACATTTTTGTTCCTCAAAAAAAAATAATAATAATAACTAACACCTTAAAAGGTTGTAAGGCATTTTACACATCCCATCTCATTTGAGCCTCAGCATCCTCATGAGATGGGGACTACTGGTGCTATTATCCCCATCATCCCTAGATGACCCTTTGCCCCTTACAAGTCTCAGAGACCTTCTGACCTCAGAAAAGCCAGTTCATATCAGAAGCAGGATTCAAAACCAACTCTCCTCTAATTCCAAGTTCAGCATTCTTTCCAGGGTACTATATTATCCCTTCCACCTCAGTGCCTAACATTGCACCTTCCACATGGTGGGTGATGAATAAATGTTGACTGAATTGAATAATTATAAAATATAATTGAATTGTTTACAGAGTAATTCCTTTAAAGAAAGAAAGTTATATCTCTCTAATTAAATCAGAGAAATTAAGTAGCTAAAAAGATAGGCATCTAGAAGGCTGCCTTAGGAAAAAGCCTATGTGGAGAAGTTAATGAATTCAGATACCTCTAACTCCACTGGTTCTTGCCTTCTAAAGAGTATTATATAAACCAGGAAAACTTGGTTTAGAATCCTATGTCAAATACTTACTAGCTAAATGACTAGGCAAATCATGTAACTTTTCTCTCAGTCTTCATCTGTGTAATAAGAGTAATAATAGCACCCAGTTCACATAGGGTTATTCCAGGAATCAGTTAAGATAATATATGCGAGATGCTTTGTAAATCTTAAGGCACCAGAAAATGTTAGCTGCTATTTTTATTACTTCCTCCTCTGTCAGCTTCTCTAACCCTTCACAGGACATGACTATGAACTTGGGTCAAACCAATGAAAGAGCAGAGAAAACACAAGGAGGGATAAAGCCCATGTGAGACTGAAGGAGGGAGCTAAGCCTGTTCCCAGGGAAACCTCACAGCCCCAAGTCTCATGGCCGGGGTGGAAGGGGAGCCAGTGATCAGAGCTAGGAAGTGAGATCCATTTAAGTATCAGTAGAGAGGAATGGGGGCAAAATTGCTCTTTTATCCTCCAGCCCCAACCAACTCTTTCTTGCAAGTAGCTGCCTCCTCTTTGTCTAGGTGGATTCCACCTAGACCAATCTCTACGTCATCATCATTATTTGGGGGGATGAGTTTTGTTATAGAGAAAACACTCCTAATTTTCTTCTCAAAATGTACAAGGTACATGTAAATGAGGAAATCCATAAAGAAGTACGGTCAAGTTCCTCCCTAAATACCCAGTTTGCTTCAGAGGAATAGAAAAAATCTTTTCAATGATGCTGGATTCCATTTAGGTGAAGGGTGATTTTAGGGAAGTGACAATGTTATGCACCAAACTTTGCTGATCTCATAGTATCACTCTTATATGTAGATCTATGTAATATAATATATAATATAATGGCATCTAGAAGGCTAATCTTAGAGACAGGAAGACATGAGTTCAAGCCCTACCTCTGGCACATGCTGATTTTTGGTAATTTTTGGGTATCATTTAAATTCTCAGGACTACAAGTTACTCTCAAAGAATCTAAGTTACAAAGGACTAGCAAAATGCCGGTGGACAGTTCCTACATCATCCGAATCACAGCTTAGCACTAAAATAAATAAAATGGGAACTGTCACATAGCAGAAGTGATCAATCACCAACACTTGTATCATGCTCATTGCTGTTCAGTTGGGTCCAACTCTTCATGATCCCATTTGGGCTTTCCTTAGAATAGTTTGCCATTCCCTTCTCCCACTCATTTTATAGATGAAGAAACTGAGGCAAACAAGGTTAAGTGACTTACCTCACACAGCTAGTATCTATGGCTGGATTTGAACTCAGGAAGATGAATCTTCCTAACTCCAGGGTCAGCACTCTATCCACTGAATCCCCTAGGTACCTAGTTATGCTATTAAACTGGTATTAGTGTTTGGCAAGTTTAGCAACATTAAGTCTTTCTACCCCTTCCC
This sequence comes from Pseudochirops cupreus, assembly GCA_028627135.1. Lineage (NCBI taxonomy): Eukaryota > Metazoa > Chordata > Mammalia > Diprotodontia > Pseudocheiridae > Pseudochirops > Pseudochirops cupreus. The sequence continues at coordinate 536,050,924 of CM053581.1, forward strand.
TTATTGTCCAGTAATGCCTTCTTCCTGCTTACCATATCACTCGATTCAGAAAACAGAATCATTTGCCCAGATCAGATAAAAATGAAGTTCCCCCTACTAAGACAATGAATTCTCATGAAAAGCAAGCAAAAATAATGGATTTCTCTGTTTCTCAGCCAACTGCCTGATTGCTCCTAGGAGAGGGTGTTACATGTGGATTTTCATGGTTATAGAATATAATTAATATTAATGAACAGCAAGTGCTGCTTCATAAAGTGTTTAATTTGTCACTTGACAAACCTAAATCCTGTCACAGGAAGCTTTTAAGTAGCAGATCTATTAACCTCCTTTAAGGACAATTTACATACCAAAGAGAGGAGTTTGGTGTCCTGGACAGAGAGCTGGCCTCACAGCCAGGAATATGTCAGCTCAAATCCAGCCTTTAACACATAAAGGCTATATGGCCCTGAGCAAGTCATTTCCCAGTGTGCTAGTCAACTCTAAGACTATAAGTTGCACACCTTTGTTGGTTGGTAGTTTCTCCATCCATGATTTCTGTATCCACTAATGAAACAACAGATCAAGTCCCTATCCCCATTATATACCAAAACTCAGATTTGTGACAATTTCGTCATAACTCATAGTAGGATTTTATTAAGCAAAATCTGTGGTTAAAAAGCTCTCATGCATATTAGTGTATAAGATCTTAAAAATGAGACCTACCATCTTTCTTAGTTTAATGAAAGAATTCTGACAAAACTATAAAGGCATATTTTTAAAAAAATATGGAGGTAGGTAGGTGGCACAGTGTATAGAACATGGGCCCTGGAGTCAGAAGGTTCTGAGTTCAAATCCAGCTTCAGATACTTGACACTAGCTATATGACCTTGGGCAAGTCACTTAACCTCGATTGCCTCATCTCCCCCTCTAAAAAAAATTCTATTGTGCCAGTTTTCTCAAGAAGTGTTTAATAAAACAAATCTCTCATTTTATTAAAGAAATATAAAAATTAAGGCACAAAAACTAAAATGGGAATTTTCTATTTAATCTCCAATAAATCTGTAATTTGTACACTAAGTTTCTGTGTTCTCCCATGAATTCCTAATGTTTTCCCAAATTAAAACTTTTTAATATTTCTATTCTAAGTCTTCACTAAGTCTTGATATGTTTTTATAAATTTTTATATACCTGCACACAATATTACAAACAGTTAATGGGCACCTATTATGTGCAAGACAAAGTAACATTGTGGAAGTAAAATCAGCAAGATTTGACAGTTTATTAGAGAGACAGACAGACACAGAGAGAGAAGGAGTAACTGTCACTCAAGAGAATAGCAGTATCAGTGCATAGCATAGAATAAGACATGCATGTTTTGGATGGAATCAGCGGGAGACGTATTAAAGATGAATGAAAGAAGAGAGATAACCAATAGTGAAGGGTTCTGGAAGATCAAGAGCAGGTGTTATCCCTGGAAATGAAGAGGGAGATGTCCAGCCAAGATGACTGTCAGAATGGGAGGCAAACCACCCAGCTCCCAAACATCTACTCTAGCAAAAGCATGAAACTCATACCAGACTAAAAAATCATCAAGAAAACCAATGAGAAATGAAAGCAAGTGATGTCTTCCACCCTGGAACTGTATCAAACTTCAGGCAGAATTCCATAGGCAATAGGAAAGAGGGCCACAAGCAAGATGAGCACTAGTGGAATGGATAAGGGACACACATAGCCTGCAAGAGCCTCTGACTGGAAGCAGTAGTAATAGTGGAGATTGTTTGCACAGATGCTCTGGGGTGGTCACAAATCTTCAGGATGGTCAGAAATTTGTAGCTTAAGTATCAATGGTTCTGTGCTTTATTTCACGTTGTCATTGCTGGTGCCTTCCCGGATCCCTGGTATACTTTAGTGGAATAGACTACTTTTAAGCATTTTTAATGAAAAGAACAAAGCTAAGTAATGTTTTAAAATACAAACACAAAAATTAAGAAAAACCTAGAAAAGGAAGTGTCTGAGAAATCTGAAGGGGGAATATAATAACATGAATTTCAATTAGAGGAGAAGAAATAAGTACCCCATCAGAACCTGATGGGTATGGAGAAAGTTAAATAAGAAAAACAGAGAACTTTGGGGTGAACTAGTTCTGAGGAGAGAGAGAAAGGAAGATAAAAGGAACACTCTGGTATAGATAGGGAAAAGGAGAGCTAGAACTTGGTATTTCTCATGATTGGGGTGAAGCATGTTACCTCCATCCTGACAGAGAGGTGGTGGATATAAGGTATACAAGGGAAAATACATATTTGGACATGTACATTCTGTAAAATCTTTTTGTGTGACTATTTATTAAGGATGTTTTTTTTCTCTTCAATTTTAAGTAGGAGGTTTTTGCAGAGAGGAGAGAGAGGTTAGCTATGGTGACAACAATTTTTAAAAAGGACCATTGAAACTTTTTTTTAAATACACAGGAGAGGATTCTGGGAAGATGGTGGAGTACATCAGAAAACTTTCAGCTCTTCAAATTTCCTCCACAAAAAAAGACAGAAAATAGCCTCAGAGCAACAGAAATAAACACAGTGTAAAAGCAGCTGTCCTGCTAAGACAACTGCTAAAAATAATAATAATTAACAAATAAATAAAGGTGAGTAAGCAAAGGAGAAATACCCCAACCAATAGATAATTACTATGGTGATAGAGAAGATCTAGGTTGATATTCAGCGGAAGGTAACGTAACTAAAAAACTCACTCCTTTTTCAATAAAAAACATCAAATGGTCCTAAGCACAAAAAGAGTTCTTGGAAGAACTTAAAAAGGACTTTAAAAATCAAATGAGAGATCAAAGAAAAATTAGAAAAAATTAAGAGCAATCCAAGAAAATAAAGACAATTATAAAAAGTCAATCAACTGGAAATAGAAAACCAAAAACTTAAGGAAAAAACAATTCCTTAAAAACCAGAATTGGGCAAGGGGAGGCTAATGACATTCTAAGACACCAAGTAATCATAAAACAAAACCAAAAGAATGAAAAAAAAAGAAGAAAAAGTAAAATATCTCATCAGAAAAAACAACCAATCTGGAGAACAGATAGGAGAGAAATAATATAATAGACAACCTGAAATTTACTATTAAAAAAAGAATCTTGATACAATGTCACAAGAAATTATCAAGGAAAATTACCCTGAAGTTCTAGAACAAGACAAAGTAGAAATAGAAAAAAAAATCCACCAATCACCACTTGTAAGAGATCCTAGGAGTAAAATTTTTAGGTATATCATAGCCAAGTTTCAAAGCTCCCAGAGTAAGGAGAAAACATTGGAAGCAACAAGGGGGAAAAAACAATTTATATCTCTTGGAATTACAATAAAGATTACACAAGAATTAGCAGTTACTATGTTGAAGGGTTTAGAATACTATATTCTGTAGAGCAAAAAAACTTGGGTTATGACCAATGGTAATTTAAACACCAAAGTTAAGTATAATCCTAAATGACAAAAAAAAAATGGATACTTAACAAACTCAAAGACTTTCAGGTTTTTGTGATGAAAACCCCAGAACTTAAGGGAAAATTTGACTTATAATATACAGGAGAAATACAAGGTAAACACTAAATACCAATTATATGGGACTCAATAAGGTCAAATTGTTTATTTTGTATATGTGAAAATTTTAGCAGTACTCTTACTATTGTCATCACTATTTTGGTAGTTTGAAATAAAGGCATGGGCTGAGCTGAGTATGATGGGGTGATTCTAAGAAAATAAAACTGTATAGTCAAGGATGAAAAGGAGTAATTATATACATGAGGCATAAACAGAAAAATTGATATAGAAGAAGCTAGGAGGGGAGTGTTTAGTGCAGGAACCTTACTTTCATAGGGAATGGGTTTAAAAAGGAACAAAATATATTTCTAGAAGGATCTAAAAGTCCTCTAAATTCAAAAAGAAATAAGAGGCCAAGGGGATAGGGTAGGTGGAGAGGATAAGGTAGGGACTTTTATAGGGTAGGTAGGTTAAGGAATAGGCAGGCAAGGTAGCAGGTCAAAGTAAAGCAGAGAAGTGAGCAGGGATAGGGTAAACAGGATGAGAAGGGTAGTAAGGAAAAATAGAAAAAAGGAAGATCTACACTTTGTAATTGTAATTGTAATTGTAATTTTACCTTAGAATGTGAATGGAATGAATTTATCCATAAAATGGAAACAGATAACAAATTAAAATTTTGAATTCAATAATATGTTGCTTTCAGGAAACAAAAATAAGAGATACACACAAAGATAAAATAAAGGGCAAGAATAGAATTTGGTATGTAAAAAATAGCAGGGATAGTAATCATGATCTAAGACAAAGTTAAAGTTAAAATAGATTTAATCAAAAGTGAAAACTAGAGAAACTACACTATGTCAGCACTATTAGCCAATATTGTTTTAGACCATTTAAAATGACTAAGTTATACACCTGAGTATATATGTATTACGTACCTGCCAAAACAGACACAAGAACTATATGAACATAAATATAAAACACCTTTTATACAAATAAATGCAAGTCTAAATAGTTGAAGTAATATTTACTGTTTATGGTACTTAAAGTCAAAATAATTTTTAAAATGACAGTTTTACCTATTTATTCAATGTCATCCCAATTAAATTACTAAAAAAAATTGTCTTACTGAGTTAGAGAAAATAATAACAAAGTTCACTTGGAAGAACAAAAGGTCAGGAACTTTAAAGAAACCAGGGGAAAAAAATGTAAAGGAAGTAGATTCAGCAGTATCAGCTTTAAACTATATCATAAGGTGAGAGCATTGTTGAAGTATAAAAAGGATAATTTTGATTATTTTAAATTAAAATTTTCTTGTATAATAAAACCTATGTATCCAAGAATAAAAGGAATGCAGAAAACTGGGGGGGGGGGGGAACTTTCATAGATAATCTCTCAGATAGGATGTGATTGAGTTGGAATATTACTAGAGTGTAGGAAATGATGAGCTGATTGATTTAGAAAACATAGAAAGACTTGACTTATGAAGATGCTATCCACATTCGGAGAAATAGATGATAGAAGGAAATAAACATACTATGGTCTTACATATATGTATATGAGTATATATGTGCATATATGTATATTTATAGATAGCTATGTGTGTATACATACATACGTATATCTCCACACTTAATTGTAGCCTGGTGGGGAAAGGAGGAGAAAAAAAAAGTTTAAAATGTACAGCAGAGAACAAAAGAAAACCAACAAGGAAACAAAGAAAAGCTGGGCAGCTTTGAAAACAATGTGTGGTATTTATTATATGGGTTTTCTTGAAATGGAAATTTATTGCTTTATAGTGAATCCTCTCATGGTCTGCTGCATACATGGCAATTTTTTTCTTTTCTCATTTCGTAATTAAATATAAAATAAAAAATTTATAAAAACAATGCATAGAAGAGAATAGGAGGAATTTCAGAAGGAAACACAGATAAGCAGGATATTTTTTAAAGCAATATATGGAATTTGTGACATATATTTTTTAAAGTGATATGAATTGGAAATTCATGGTTTCATATACAGTCTTTTTATTGTGCTGTAGATATGTAAATGCTCATTTTTGTTATAAAATTAAACAGGAAAGGTATAAAACTAAGTAAAATTAAGAAAGGAGAAGGGACACGAGGAAGTAGGAAAGAAGTAACAAAAATATTGACACATTTTGAGATGGAAATGTGGGAAATTTATGAAGCTTCTTTGTTTTTTTTTTCAAAGTAGGAGGTTATTCCACTCTTCTTTACAGAGATGGGTCATTATGGGTGCCAAGCACTACATAAAATGTTGGACTTTGTTGATGTGCTGGTTAGTTTTATTAAACTGATTTTTTTTCCTATTTTTAAATTCTTTGTTATAAGGAAGAAATGTCTCTTTGTAGGAGGGAGGGAAGATGCACACTAGAAAATGTATATGATGTAAAAACAAAATATATCAATAATTTTATAAAACAAAAATAATTTAAATATAAAGGGATGAAAAATTTGGGAATAGCTGCTTCAAGAAATACGAAACAGAGTTAACTAGACGTGAATCACAGTTAAGACTTGAAAATAATTGATATTATAATACTTTTTAAGGTGATAATTTTCAGTTATAACACATTCTCAAAATGAATTATAAATGAATACAAAATCCACGTTTCTTTTATGTTTTGATACTATAGCTTAAAAGTCTAACACACAAAAAAAGACTAGAGTATAACAGAACAAAGTATACCATACTAAAAAAAGTCACCTGACTTTTATCAAATACTTCCCGTAATATTCTGCAGCAGGATAAGGTGTGTTGATTCAATGTGCATGCTTCTCCTCTTGCTAGCACCAAGATCAGCCACCTAAATGCTATGGCCATAGAAGCACCAGGAAGATCCCTCCAGCTTGCCTGTCATTTGACATAACTGGGGCAAAAGAAATATTGCCAAGCAATTCAATTTTTGAAGCACAATTCAGGCTTCAAAATCCTACTTTATTATAGGATTTCATTAATATTTTATGGGTACTTATCTTGAAATTTATTGCATTTTCCTAAAATGTTACAAATGTTTTTATCTTATTGCACAGTTTTGGTATTACAGTTTTTTTAACTCTGTAGAATTCCTGATCATACCTGCTTTAAAAATTTCTTTAAAATATAAATGATGGCAAAAATTTCAGAATGTTCCATAAGTGAACCTGGAAAATGGCTATTAACATTATGTGTATGTGTATACATATATACAAACATGTATATATACAGATATACATATACACATACATATGTATATGTACATATACATACGTGTATATATTTATTTATATACTTGCTATTATTTTATTAAGATTTTTTCCAGTTTTACTTTTTTGAGGTATTGAGATTTTTCAAGTGATTTATCAGTCAACAAATATACATTTGTCCCTGCCCTTAAGGAACTTACATTTCTGTCAGGGGAGATAATATGTACACATACAAGTATGTGTTCATATGTAAAATATGAACGTTGAGTTAATAAGTATTTTTCCAGGCTTTGGAAACTGTGGCAAAGAGACAACATGATGTAGTGGATAGAGGGCTGGATTTGTAATCAGGAAGACCAAGAAAAATCAAGGCTCACAACCTCTCTGAGCCTCAGTTTCCTCATCTGTAAAATGAGGGGGCTGGGCTAGATGACCTTCCAGCTGTAAATCTATGATGCTATGAATCAAAGAACTGGCTACCAGGAAGAATTGAGGGGGTTAAAATAACATTCCTTGGCCAAGAGTAATCAGATTTTCTTCCTTTTCTTGGGTCTTGCTTTCTCATTAATATTTGCCGAGTATTCACAGTGAACACGTAAGTACAGTAAGCATTTAATTTTGGCTGTATTTCTTTTCTTAACTCAAAAAGATATGTAACACTCTACCACAAAGAAACTAATCACTTGATTAGTAGCAAAGAGTTTACCTTTTTCACAAGAACAGCCATGTGTTTAGCTTTTTTTGAGTGATGGTACAATAATTTATGAGACAGATTATCAAAATTAAGCTATCAGATAATTGATCCAAGGAAACCTGGTGTTTTGTAGCTCTAGAGAAAAACCTGCAGTGCACCAGTTGAAGCATTCTGTCTCCAGGGGTGATTTCCTGCTTGGTCAGTCATTTTGGGGCAAACTTCCTCAGGGCAAAGTTCAAATCACAGGACCTTGACTGTATTTGTGCTCATTTTTTATGACATTGGATTCTTTGGAGGAGTCATCATTTGACTGAAAGTACCTTGTTCAGTGTTACCAAGAATTTCTTAATTGCCAAATCTAGTATCTTTTTCTCAGTCCTCATTCTTCTTGGTCTTTTTGCAGTATTTGAGACTATTGTTCACTTTCTTCTCCTGGATACTCCCTCTTCTCTGATTTGTGTGACTCTGTGGTCTCTGATTTCTCCTCTTTGTTTGATTGCTCCTTCTCAGGCTGCTTTCCTAGCTTTTCTTCCACATCACAACCACTAACCATGGGTCTTTCCCAAGGCTCTGTCCTGAGCCATTTTCTCTTTTCCTTCTATTCCAGGGCTTCTTAACTCCTTTGTGTTTTATGGACCCTTTTGGCAATCTGTTGAAACCTCTAGGTCTCTTTTCAGAATAATGTTTATAAAAGCAGAAAATACATAGAATTACAAAGGAAATAAATTATGTTGAAATAAATTCATCAAAATATATTTTTAAAAAACTTCACAGAACCCATGTTAACAACCTCTGCTCTATACTATCTCACTTGGTAATTTCGTCAGCTCCCATGGGTACAATAATCATGTTTAGGCAGACAGTTCCCAGAGCTACATGTCTAGCTCTAGTGTCTCTCCAGAAATAGTCCCATATCACCAACTGCCTTTTGGACATCTCAAAATGAACTAAACATATCCAAAACAGAGCTCATTATCTCTACACCCCCCCCAAAAAAAAACCCCACTCCTCTCTCCCTTCTCTTTCCAATTACTGTCAAGGGTACTATAATCTTCCTAGTAAAAAACCTTTAAATGTCAGTATTACTCTCAACTCTTCACTCGCGTTCACCCTTCACATCCAACTTGCTTTCAAGTCTTGTCATTTCTTCCTTCACATCATCTCCCAGAGTCAGCCCATCCTCTTGACTCATGTAGTTGCCGTTCTGAAGACCTCATGACCGCTCAGCTGGACTATTGTAAGAGACTTCTGGTTGGTTCCCCACCTCAGACCTCTCCACACTCCAGCACATCCTGTACTCAGTTATTTAACTGCCAGAGTGATTTGGCTAAACTGTAGGTCTGTTCTTGTCAAACCCCACCCCCAATCCCCCCACTCTCCAATTCAAGTCAAATCCGCATTCAGGAGTGCTTGTCATCCGTCCTTCCTTCTCAAAGAGGACCAATGACATCAGGAGCATGATGTCTTGACTTATGTGTGAGTTGGATTTGAGTGAGGCATTTTTGAACAAAGTCTTCAGCCTCCCTTTCTCTTACAGAGTCCCCATTCAGGAGGACAACCTAGAAAGGAATGAAGACATTCTTGACCTGGGTGTCTGCCTTAAAATGAAGGTTCTGGGAGGGAACAGCCAATCAGAGGAAGAAGCTGAAGGGGCAGAGGCTACTTGTAGTGGAAGCTTCTAGGGTAAAGAGATTTCTGTAAGTTCCTTAAGGGCACAGATTGTCTTTTGCCTCTCCAGCGCTAAGCATAGTACCTGGTACATAATAGGTATTTAATATATGCCTATTGATTGATTCATAGAGAAAACCCATGAGGAGTCAGAGTACAGCCTGGAGAGAAATAAAGGAAGGAAGAATTAACTCTAGTGGCTCCTTACTAACGCCAAGATGAAATATTAAGCTCCTCCACTTAGCATTTTAAAATTAACTCCATTGTAAACTCTATTTGGCATTTTAAAATTTTCAAAATGCTACTTCCCTATTCAATAAATTCCAGTGGCTCCCTATTGCCTTCAGGACAAATATAAAATCCTCTGGCTTTTAAAGCCCTTTGTAACTTGGCCCCTTTCTTCCTTAAACCTTCCATTCCTCCATTTACTCTGAGAACCCAGGGACCTTGTCTTCCCAACAGTTTCTCATACAGGACATCTCATCTCCCACCTCCATACATTGTTCTCAGACCTGTAATTCTGTCCTTCTCACCTCTGCCTCCTGTCTTCTCTATCTCCCCTCAAGTCTCAGATAAAGTCTCACCTTCTACAAAAGGCCTCTGCTGGTAACCTCCCAATACTAGTGCTTTCTCTCTAAGGTTATCTCTGATTTCTCCTGGATAGATCTCATTTGTACATCGTTGTTTACATGTTGTCTCCCTCCATTAGACTCTGAACCCCTTAAAGGCAGGGGCTGTTTTTGCTTGTCTTTGTATCCCAACACTAAGCATAGTGCCCAAAACCTCATGGGAGCTTAATAAATGTTTGTTGAAGACCTTAAAACTTGGCTCATTCATAGCTTTTCATTCTTCCTACACTTTACTTCCCTCCATGCACTATACCACCCAACCATTGGTTTACTTGCTGCTCTTCTAAAATAACACTTTATCTCATATCTCTGTTTCTTTGCTTGACTGTCCCCCAATCCTGGAATGATCTGCCCCCCAGCTATGCCTTTTAACTTCCCTCAAGACTCAGCTGGGCATTCCGTCTTCAGCAGGAGGGACTTTCCTGGTCCCCCCAGCTGCTACTGCCTTCCTTCTGAGACCACCTTCCCCCTACTCTGTAACTGTCTTGTATGTACCTAGTTATCAACATGTTGTCAACCCCATTAGAACGTGAGCTTCTTGAGGGCAAGGACTATTTTTGTCCCTCCATGTATACCATATAGCATATAGTAACCACTTCATAAATGCTTGTTGACTGATGAGTTGACAAGGGGATTTTCCTGTGAAGAATAGCACAGCATGAGCAGACATGGATAGGTTTCAATCTACATCACTGACAGGAATAGCCATATCAAAAAGATTCTGGCTCTGCTAGAGTGATTGATGTGTGGGCCAGGGCTCAAGTTCATTGTGCATGACTCCTCATTGGTGGAGAATGAGAACTCAATGTTCTGTGCTTGTGTAAGAGGTAGAGTGCACCAGGGTTGGGACAGGAGAGATCCTAGTCCTTTGGCTTTAAGAGAGGACACACAGTCCCAGGCTCCCTTCAGGACAAGGTCCCTAGAGGGAAAGATTCTGGGAAGAAGCCAACACAGAGAAGAGCCGGTACACAGATACACACTTGCCCAGTGGAAAAGGTAGCAGAGGACAGAAAGTGTTAAGTAGCATTAAAGAGCAGACAATATAAATTAGAAATCATTATGGCTGATAGAAATTGAAGAATTCCAAGGAGGCAGCAAAAAAAAAAAACCCATCAAAAGTAAGAATTCTCCTAAGTTGAGGAGAAAAGCTTTTACTAGTACAATAGCTACATGGAAGTGGGTAGAAGGGGCAGGAGGAAGAGACAAGAGGAGATTCTTTTTGCAACTGAAAATTAAGAAACAATCATACAATATTGACTATTACACATGTAAATGCATCTTTACCTAGGAGTAACTTCACCAAATAATGATAATAATAATAATAATAATAATAACTTGCATTAAGCTCTATTTTAAAAAGCACTTCCTAAAAACAACCCAGTGAGGAAGGTAGTGAAAGTCTTAAAATCCCCAATTACTAGATGTGGAAACTGAACCCAGGGGTTAAATGACTTGCCAACGTTTACACAAATCCAATTGAATTGTAAAGACTTCTTCACAGAAGTGGCCAAGGATGGCCTCTTGCTTACCTCTAGCTAATAAACAGGATGTAAACCAACATTTCTTCATCTTTTCTGTGTGTTACAAACTTTTTTGGAAGTCTGAGGAAGCCTACAGAGTGCTTCTCAGTAAAATGTTCTTAAATGCATAAAACATACAGGTTTGCAAAGGAAACCAATTACATTTAAATGGTTATCAAAATGTTTTTTTTTTAAACTAAGTGACAGTGGATAGAGTACTGGCCCTGAAGTGAGGAGGTTCTGAGTTCAGATATGGCTTCAGACACTTACTAGTTGTATAACCCTGGGCAAGTGACTTAACTCCAATTCCACCCCCAACCCCCAAACAAAACAAAACATAAAACAAGTTCACAGACTCCAGGTTATGAATCCTTGTAGGAACCTAGAGGAGAGAACATTCAGGCAGACTGGGGCATCTGATGAAGCCAGACATCCAACAAATGGAAAAACAAAACAAACAAACAAAAAAACACCAATAACTCACCCAATTTGGTAAAGGCAGAAATTAGTCAATTCCATGTGGTATATATATTCATATATGCAAATGCATGTTAAATTTTTAGACATCCTCAAATATTCTGGAAATGAATTCACTTGAGTTTAATAGTTAGTGATTGGCCAGTTTGGGGGAGGAGAGGTCAGTTTCAAGGGTAACGTGTAAATCTTCCAATATGAAAGGAAAAAGAGTTGAGAAGCAAGCCACATAAGAAAAGGATATCAGTGACATATGATCATGGTAAAATCTTCTGAAAGAATTGCTATAACTCTAGTCACTCTAGAGAAGTTCCCCTTGGGATTGTATTTACAAATTTTGCTGGGTACAACAGGCTAATTCCATTTTCACCATATTTTAAGGCTAATTATAACCTGATTTTTATTTTAATTTTCACATGTTAGGGCAGGCACAGCAGGCTTCAAGTCTCACACTCACTTATCAAGAGCAGCCACACTCTCTTACATTTAGAGGAAGGAAGCTTGAAGAAGGATAAGAACCTCCCAGAAAGGGGGAAGCAAAAAGATTCCAGAGAAAAGGGAAGTGGTGAATTGAGACAAAATTCTCACAAAAGGATGAGAAAGCAAAGGCAAAGAAACAAGCACAAAATTAACCATAGACAGACATCTTTGGATTAAAAGCATTTATAGTTTAAGAAAAAAAGCAGACTTATAAAGGCAATTTTATAAATGTTCAACTAAATTAGCTATTTTTGTCCTTTCTTATCACATGTTACTTTTAAATTAAATTTTTAAATAGTACTGCTGGTGTTTGCCTAGAGTGATATGGCAGAAAGGGCATTGGATGCTGACTGAAAAGGCCCAAGTCCTAGTCCTGGCCCTGCAATCAACTGTGACCGTGGGAAAGTCAATGAATTTTTGTGGTTCTCAGTTTCCTCATCAATAAATGAAGGGTTTACACGACATGATCTCTATTGCCCCTTTTAGCTTCAACATTCTATGATCTTTTGAAGGAATCCAGATATGTGTATGGTTTACATTCCCATTGATGTAAGCAATGCAGGAGATGGGAAAGTTGTCACCATTGATTCTGTACTATTAAAGCTGAAGAGATTTTTTCCTGTTTGAAGTAAGAGGGTAATAGAACATTTATTTACTTGTAATAGTATGCCTGGGAAAGTATTGCTAGACTATTTTTCTCCTCTTTTTCTTTTTCCTTTTCTACCTCTTACTCCCCCTAAAATCTTTTTGTAAGAAATAATCTTTAAATAGGGCAATATTTTTTTTTATTTTGGAGGCAATGGGGGTTAAGTGACTTGCATAGGGGTCACACAGCTAGTGTGTGAGGTAGGATTTGAGCTCAAATCCTCCTGACTTCAAGGCTGGTACTATATCCACTGCACCACCTAGCTGCCCTATGGCAATATTTTAAAAACCTACCTATCAACAGAGCACTGGCCCTGGAGTCAGTTCAAATTGCGCCTCAGACACTTAACACTTACTAGCTGTGTGACCTTGGGCAAGTCCCTTAACCCCAACTGCCCTGCCTTCCCCCCTCCAAAAAGCAAAAATCAAAACAATCAACCCATCTTCCCAGATTTGAGATCAATCACTACTCTCTAAAATTCAAATTTTGTTTAGGAAATCAAAATAAGATACTCAGAGCAATGTTGCTAAATCTAACTAACTTATTTCTTTCCTGCTGATCCTGAAAAAGACAAGGATGGCAAGACCTTGAGAAGAAAAAATAAGGAAGAGAGTTTCCTGTGTCCTGCCTGGTTGAGGATAGATTGTGGATACAAAAGATGGACACTGGTGAAATGTGGAAAGGTCCATAAGCTGCAGCTGTGGGGAAGGGCTTTCATTTGTTTATTTTGTAAATGAGCCTCTGTGTCATCCTGACCTTTCTGCAGAAA
>CM053581.1:536065024-536086815 GCA_028627135.1 Pseudochirops cupreus
AGACTTTTAGCATGGTCTTATAACCTTGTGTTGCTGAGAAGAGTCCAGTTTCTCAAAGTTGGTCATCACACATACATTGTGTCTGTCATTGTGCACAAATTTTTCCTGGTTCTGCTCTTCTCACTTAGCATCAGTTTGTATACGCCTCTCCAAGTAAATATAAAGTCCGTCTGCTCCTCATTTCTTATAGCACAATAGTATTTCATTACATTCATATACCACAACTTGTTTAGCCATTCCCCAGTTGGTGGGCATCCCCTTAATTTCGAGCATGGAGTTTTTAAAGGAGAAAAATGACCAACCCAAATGGGCTGATCTAAAAAAATGAAAAATTTTGCTTACTTGTCTATTATCTACTACTGAAGACTTATTATCACCTGATAAACACATTCCTAATCAGCAGAACTGGCAATTATCTAGGAATAAAGGATGCAAGGGTCAGACTGTAATGATTCTACCCTTCTGTAAGGATAAGCAGCCGCCAGCAGCAGGATGAGGAATGTACACATACCTGACCCCTACTGGATCACTGATAATCAGACTCATTAAATTTATAATATGTCTTACAAACTAGTAAAACATGCCTGGGAGAAGGCAAACTGCATGAGAACACTATATGGGCCAACCAAATTGCCCTTCTCAATTTTCATCACATATAACAGTATCTCTTCCATCTCTGCCCCTTTCTACTAGTTGTCCCCCATGCAAGAAATGGCCTTTCACCTCAACAGTGACTCTTACAATCATAAATCTGGAACACAGGGCAACAACTCCAATTTGAGAAATGAGGAAACTGAGGCCTATTGAGGTAAAATGATTTGATCAAGGCCACACAGGTAGTGTCTTAGGTCTAATTCAAATCCAGGTCCTCTGACTCCAGAGCCATTGCTTTTTTTTTTTTTTAGTGTATGATGGGTGGCTAAGTGGTACAGTGCCTAGAGTCAGGAATAACGGAGTTCAAATCTTGCCTCAGACACTTACTGCCTGTGTGACCCTGGGCAAATCACCCTGTTTGCCTCAGTTTCCTCATCTGTAAAATGAAGGCAATAATAGCACTGACCTGCTAGGGTTTTTGTGAGAATTGGATGAGATAATAATTATAAAGTGCTTGGTAAAATGCCTGGTACTTAATAAATGGTATATAGTGTGTGTGTGTGTGTGTGTGTGTATGTGTGTGTACATACATATATTATATATATATATATATATGTGTACACATACACATATATACATGTATATATGCATCATTATCTATTGTTATTGCTGTATCACGTTGCCTCTTAAAATCTCTTGTTTCATGCAGATCTCTGAGATCCCTCTTACATGAAACTTTTCCTAATGCTCTCCTAACTGTTGTTCTCCCTGCCCCCAAATTAACTCATATCTATTTTGTGTGCATATTTGTGTATGTGTAGGTCCTCTCAATAGAATGAAAGCTCCTTGAGGGCAGTGATAACTTTATTTTGGTCTTTGTATTACCAGTGCCTAGTTCCCAAGTGCCTCTCAGATGCCTAATAAATAAATGCTTTTTGAATGAGCCTGAAGAGAGAGTGCTTTGTGATTAAAAAAATGTTGTGCTTACATTCATTCCTATGATTGTACACTAACAACCTTGTGAAGTGGGTCATTCAAGTATTTTTTGGCAGGGCCTGCACGCGTGAGTGCATTAATATTGGAAAATCTCTTATACAGATTGGCAGCTCATCAGCAATATATCATCTTAGCAACTTCACTGCTTCATGGAAAGGCAGCGTTATGCTATATTCAGATATTATGAATCAGAGGAAGAACTGGAACCCTTGCTGCCTCTGCATCCAAGCATTACTAGCCCCATTTTACAGGTGGGAAAGTTAAGGATTAGAGATTAAGATCACCTAGCTCAAGGTCCAGTTGACCCAGCTGGTAAGTGACAGAGTCAGCTTTTTATCATAGAGCATTGTAGATATTAATTTGGAATGGTCCATAGGGCTCATCTAATCCAATTCTCATTTGACAAATGAAGAATTGAGGAGGGGTAATTTGACCAAGGTCATTCAGGTACCAAGTAGAAGAGCTAGTATTTGAGTCCAGATCCTGGGACTCTGGACTTCCAATTCTTTTCACCAAACCACCCTGCCTTGCAAGATAAGTTGGTCCTTCTAAATAGGTAGAAATGGGTAGGTTTCTATATATGTCATATCATACACATAGAGTGTTTATAAAATCTTGGTACAATTTGTACAATTTTAGTTATACATGTTAAAGCCAACTGCAAACAATGCCCTGAAGCATAATTTGTAACACTGGAACTGAATGAATTGCAGATTTCTAGGCTTTAACACAAACACCATCTTTTGGGAGCCATTTTTCAAGCTTATTTCCAAGTCACTGGAATCATTTTTCAGTTACTGCTGAGCGATTTCATAAATTACATACATACTCTTGAACCGATGTTGCTTCAAATAATGTGGTTTTTAAAAGTAAACAGTATTAGTGGGACCCTCTAAAAGTAGTTCATTGGAACTATGCCAGAGTTTCACTGGAACTTTTGAAAATAACCTATAAAAAGGGTTCAGAATTTTTTGGACCTGACAATTATTTGGTATGGATGGCACTAGTCATTTTGAAATCCTTTTTTAAGTGGGCAAATTTGGCAATCATGTTGCTTCAATGAGATTGTTGATACACTTTAAAAAAAAAAGCTGTACTAACTATATTATTCCATGTGTTCTATAAAGGAATGTCTATTGACTCCTGTTTTAGCCAGAAATAAGTATGGTGATACATAAAAATACATATATGTGTACATACACACATATTGCTATTGATATATCATGGATGGAAAGGTTAACCAAATGCCAATTCTATACTCTTCACTATATCTGAGTCTCAAGCATTGCTCTAAAACTATAAATTGCAAAATAGTTTTAGGTATGTATTGGAAGATACCATTTCTTCACTGGTGTTCTCTATACCAATGAAGTAACAGGCCCAGGTTAAAATGAAATAAAATAAAATAAATTTATTGGGTTTAATATTTTTCCTATGTAATTTGAGGTTTTAGATATAAAAAAAGGAAAAGCCTTCTGTTGACTGATTAATGACATAATGAGGTTTTTGGCAGCCTCTTTCTAAAGTTATCTCTGGCTTTCATAACATACACTCTCCACTTATGCAAGACCATCTGATGACAAGGAGGTTTTAGCTGTCCTCCATGCCCGGCACATGTGTCTTCCTTGACTCTCCCTCTTCCAATTCTTGGTTTCCTTTAAAATTCAGTTCAAGTGCTGCCTTCTACATGAAACCTTTTCTTTTTCTTCAGCTGCTTGTACCCTCTCCCATAGAAATCACTTTGCATTAATTTCCTATGTTTTTTATATTTCTTTATATATATGCATGTTATCTCTTGTGATACAGTGAGGATCTGTTTCATCTCTGTATCGGTTCTCCAGCCCACAGCACAGTGTCTATCCCATAGCTGATCCTTAATAAATGTTTATGATTGGTTAATTAAACTCCTGGTCATAGGATCCAAGGAAAACCTACCTTCTCTACAATCTTCTCAGTAGGTAATAAACAAAGTTTTGAGGCAGAAAGTGCAGCAATGTTACTGTTCCTAGAGTCACTAGATCTATATTGGAGTCAGGGTTCTGAAATTATCTCTGGAGTCCTGAGCAAATCATTTAACTGGTCTCAATTTTCTTATCTGTAAAATGGGGAGAATAGCATTGACACTATTTTTCAGGACAGGGTTGTTTTGAGGAGGAATGTAATGTGTATTCTGTAAAATCACCTGATTAAATATTTGTTGCATGAATGAATGACTTCAGCACTCCAATGATAGTTCTATAGCTATATATAATGCACTTCTAAAATAGCAAATCCAAAGGAAAGAAGAAAACATTCTGCTTTTTAAAAATGTTAACAAACTAGGAGGCAATGTAGCGTCTGAGATCGAGAGACCTGGTTGGAAGACCAGCTTTACTGCATACTATTTACAGGACTTCAGGAAAGGCATTTAACCTCTCTGAACACCAGACTCCATCTGTAAAATGAGCAGGTTGGACTGGATGGTCTCAAGGTTCCATCAAGCTCTAAATCTATGATTTATTGAGTGTACTACATCGAAGGAGGCAACCAACCTGAACTTTCATGCTCTTCTGCCTCCTCCTCCTCAAATAGTACAGCTCAGGGGCTGCTGGGTGGTGCAGTGAATAGAGCACCAGGACCCGAGTTCAAATGTGACCTCAGACACTTAACACCTACCTGTGGCCTTGGGCAAGTCACTTAACCCCAATTGCCCTGCCTTCCCCCCTCCAAAAAGCAAAAGAAAAAAATAGTACAGCTTGGCCAACAGGAGTCTACTATGCTTTAAGTGGGATGATGTTAGTCACCTGGTTTATTTATAGAAAGAAAAAGAAAAACAGAAAATACTGAGTGACTTTCAACCATATTAAATACTCCCCGTCTTTCCTTGGTGACCGGTTACTGGAGCATTGCTTGTAAGTTCTAGCACCCCGGGCATCCTTCTAGGGTGGTAGCATAACACGCTTTATGCCAAAAGGTGCAACAGCAGGGGGTATGATGCCAGCCACAAACTTAAAGATCTCAGGCTTCTTGCTCTATATTTTCTTCCTTTTGCTTCTTTTTAAAGGAATCCCCTCCCCCCATTCCCCTTTGCATTAAAGAATATTATGGCCCCTAGGAGGGACATTCAGAAACTTTGTTGATTATTGATGGTTCTATTCCCCAACCTTTCTTTACTTCTTACATTGCTTGAATAACTGCCTGAATTAGGATCAGTTCACAGGATTGATTTATCACTTCATGCTCACATAAAATCTAGGTAAGAAATCAGGAAGGCAGTATGAGGTAGATTTGAATGAGTAGTAGTCCTGGCTGTCACTTAGTAGCTATATGATTTGGAAAGACTCACATAGTCTGCATGAGCCTCAGTTTCCCCATTTTTAAAATGAGGTTAATAATACTTGGACTATTTCTCTCCCTACCAGTTGTTACAAAGGGCTTTGCAATCAGGAAGTACTAAATTAATGTTAGTGATTGTGATGACTCAATAGTTAAGCTTAGTATATATGGAGGAGTCAACCTTCTGATGATATAGATGTCAGACAGAAGAAACCTGGACCCAATCTAAGTACACAAGAAAGAATTTCTGAAATGATAACAGCTCACAAAATGTTTCCATGTGTAGAGAACTTATGTATGTTACATTAATTCAGGGATTCTTAACAAAGTGTCCAAGAACTTTTAATAGTTTAATAAAACCATTTCATTTGTTTCCTTTGTAATTCTGTGTTTAATTTTAACGCGTTTAAAAACATTATTCTGAGAAAAGGTCCATATGCTTCATAAGACTTCCAAAAAGGTTCATGATACAAAAAGGTTAAGAGCTCCTATATTATCAGATTATATGAGAAATAGTATGTCTATCTCCTGATCTGCAAGTGAAACAATATTTTTACACTGACACTTGTTCTAAAGATGCTTTTGTTTCTGTTAACTTCAATGGATGGTCCTCACCTTTCCCAGACTCTGCACTAGCAAATGCTTTCTCTTCCCATACCTACCTTCATTCTCCAGA
This sequence comes from Pseudochirops cupreus, assembly GCA_028627135.1. Lineage (NCBI taxonomy): Eukaryota > Metazoa > Chordata > Mammalia > Diprotodontia > Pseudocheiridae > Pseudochirops > Pseudochirops cupreus. The sequence goes on from CM053581.1 coordinate 536,070,606, forward strand.
TCAGAAGTGCTAGGAGGAATGCTTGGACCTAGAGCAGAGGGTTTGAAAGAAAGGAATAGGCTTTGACCACACCTTTGTGTAAGTGACAAACTGGAGACAGAGGTCATGGGAGTTGAGGAGGCTGAGGGAGTGTGATATGGCTGATAAGCTATCAAAGAAGACTTAGGAGTGGTCAGACAGGTAAAAGAACCAATAGAGAACTGTGACATGAAAACCCAGAGAAAAAGCATCCAGCAGCGAAGGGCACTCGACAGTGTCAAATGCTGCAGAGAGATCAAGAATGACAACAGAGAAAAGATCAGACTTGTCAACTAAGAGATCATTGGTAACTTCATAGGGAGCAGTTTCAGTTGAGTGATGAGGTTAGAAGCTGGAATGTAAAGGGCTGCAGAGTGAGTGCAACTAGAGGAAATGGAAGCATGGAGAGTATGGGCTTTTTCTAGTAGTTTGATGGTGAAAGGAAGGAGAAAAGATGGTAAAGTCTGGTGAAAGTTTTTAAAGTACTACATGGAAGGCTCAATACAGTAAGAGTTCTTCTGGTGGTGGTCAATAGTGGTTGATTAGTTGGTAAGACTAGTGAGTTTTGGTCTGTAAAGTTTATTTTAGGGTTATTTAGGACAATCAAACAAACATTTATGAAATGTCAACTATTTGAAAGGGACAGTGTTAGGAACTGGAAATAACAAAGACAAAAACTGACTAGGGCAGTACCCTACTGAACTTAAATTTCATTTTAGTGATACAAGGACCATCCACAAATATAACATATTCTACCAAGTTAAGAGAGGCAGTATGGCCTACCCCAGCCAGCACACTAACGACTGGAAGGATTAAAGCTGTCTTTGAGGATGTTTTGCTTTGAAGGAAGATAGGAATTCTACCAGGCAGGAGGGAGGAAGGAGTATAACTTAAACATGGGGCATCATTTGTGCAAAGGCAAAAGAAGTGGGAGATGGAACGCTGTACTTGGTGTAGGGGAACACGTAGGGGTCCAGATCCAGTAGAACGTGGGAGCAGGTAAAAGGGGAGTAAAATGAAATAGAGCGGAAAGGTCAGCGGGAGTCTTTGGTTCAGCCAGAAGTCAGAAAAACCCCCACTGCTCCGTACTTGCAAGATCCTGGTCTTGGCCACTGACATCTTGTGAAGAAGGCAGTCAGGCTTATCTAAAAGGGCAGTGAACTTGGGGTCAAGAAAGAGCTGGGCCCGACTCCGGCCTGCGAGTTTTCTTGCCTGTAAAGCGGGAAAGGATGCTCATACCTGTGCCCTGGTCCTCAGAGATGGTGTCAGATAATTATGTAAAGCCCTATAATAAAAGTGCCAGATGCGATGATTGCGCCCCGTTTCTTCTCCCCTCTCCGGCAGGCAGGCCCCTCTCCGGTGGCTTTTCTTCTCTGGACTTAGCCGTGGGGTGGGGGTTTCCTTCTCGTTCCGTGCCCCCTCCCCCCTAAGCCTCACACCCCCGCCTGGGGCCGCGCTCGCGCTCGCGCCCGCTCCTCTCCCCGCTCCGCCCCGCCCCGGGGGCGCGCCCCCAGCCTAGAGCTCCTCGGCTCGTGGCCCCCCCTCACTCCCCTCGGTCCCCCCCGTCCCCCCACCCCGTGGCGGCCCCGCTTCCCGCCCGCCTCGTGCGTCATGACGCCAGCGCCCAACGCGGAAGCCGCTCTCGGCGCGCCTGGTCCAGCCGCGGGCTGAGTGAGGAGCAAGCGGGCGGGCGGGCTGGCGGACGGCGGACGCGGCGGCGGCTCCTCCTCGGCGGCTGCGGGGGCCCCCAGTGCGCGCGGGCGCCTGGCGCGGGAGCCGGAGCGGGAGCGAGCGGAGGCGGCGGCGGCCGTGGAGAGCGGCGGGGCGCGGGGCCGGCATGCGGTCGCAGCTCCCGGCCGGCGGCGTGTGAGCGAGGGCGGCTCCCCGGCCTCGGCGGCGCGGCGCGGCGCTGGAGGGGACCGAGGCGGCGGCGGCCATGGCGACCCCCGGCAACCTGGTGTCCTCGGTCATGGCGAGCAAGACCAAGACCAAGAAGAAGCACTTCGTCGCGCAGAAAGTGAAGCTGTTCCGAGCCAGCGACCCGCTGCTCAGCGTCCTCATGTGGGGGGTGAACCACTCGGTAAGGGTTCCGGCCGCGGGGGCGGCGGCCGCCTCCCCCTTCTCTCCATCCGTCCACCCCCCCACCCCCCGCTGCAGGGGGACACCCTTCTCTCCCCTCCTCTCCCCTCCCCCCGCCTGGCCCGCGCATCCCGGCCCTTGACGCGGCTGCAGATAACGGGGCCGGGAGGGCTGCGCCCGCCGCGACGGACGCCGGACACGCACACTCCGCGGAGCCGGGGGGGGGGGGCGCGCGGGGCTCCGTGGAAATGGGGCTGGGGGCTGCTTGGCGCGGGGGAAGTTAGCGGGCGGCGCTACTCCCCCTGCCGTGTGCTTGTGCGCCCGCACCCCGAGCTGCGGGGGTGGGAGCTTGCGCCCATGGTCGCCAGACAGATGGAGAGCCGGCCAGCCTGGGCGCAGTGGAAGGTGCTCCGAGGGAAGATAGAGAGATACCTGTCATTGCGCTGGGTGCGTTCTGTGACTTCCTTGCAAGAAGGAAATACCGAAGTCTAGAAAGACGGGGCTCATTTCTTCAGTTTGAGCAGTACTGTTTAACATAATGCGGTTTAGAGGAGGGGGGGCGGTGCGAGGAAGAGAGGCAAAGAAAAAGACAGCATAGTTATGACAACTGTGTTTTGAGACCCTTCCCGTCCTCCGGCCTCACCAAATTACCTTATCCTTCTGTTTGATCCAAGACATGCATAGCCAAGCGTTCTTCTCCCTCTCCCCCTCTCCCTTCTCTCTCTTCCCTTTTTTCTCTTCCCTCTCACATTTCCTCCTCTTTTTTTTGGGCCCATCTCTTATTCCCTCCTTTTCTTTTCCTCCTTTCCTCTTACCCTCTGTCCTTCCTCAAATAACTGGACCTAAGTCACGAGTTACAGAAGATCAGCATAGAGGGGTAAGGATCTTGAGGTAATGGCTCCGGGCATACCAGCATCCCACTTGTTAAATATTTGTTAAATTGTTATCCCTTCAGCAAAATGCTTTCGTGTATCACTTAAAGAGGTAGCCAAGAGAGTTGAGGATGCACTGCTGTGGGCTATGCGGACTGCGGTTTTAGGGTCTGAAATAAGCCTCATACTGATTTGAGAGTGTGAAACTCCTGCAGTTTTGATCTACTTAGAGTGGATCAGGAAACATGATAGTAGCTGTTGACAGAGCCAGGCAAGTTTAAATGTCTGAATTTTGTTCCTGAGCTAACTGCAGTTAAATAATCATCTGAGGTGGAAAGTGAAAGAAAGCTCTCCAGAGTTTGAATTTGGGTTGATTTTATGTGCATTCCCTTGAGTCTAATTGAGGGAAGAAGTAAACAACTTCTTTAGATTAAACATCTTTTTAAATGATCCCAAATTACTGAGTTGCTAACTTGCTTTTTTAAGTGGAGGTTAGGGAAAGGTGATTTTATTTGTACAGGTATAGGTCCTGAAGCATATATGGATTAATTTCATGGAATTTAGTGGTAAAGAGGTCAAGTAGAATGGTGACTTCTTTTTAGAAGCTGAGGATTTGACATGTGACTGATTCCATTTTAGCCTGACAACTTCTTTTGGTGTTACAGGTACAAGACTTCATAACTTAGAACAGAAAATACACTATTATGCAAAGACTTTTTGGTTTCTTCACAAAACAAGCTCCTCTGGGATGAATATAATTTTCAGGGTGATGTTTTTGGTGGCTGGTCCCTTAATGCCATCGAATGTCTTGGTGGCTGTGTGGGACTGTGAAATTTCTACTTGGGAGTTTCTAGGTTCTGCACACAGACTATATTGTGGTTTGGGTTGTTTGTTGATAGAGTTCCCTTTCACAGAGGTTATATTTTTATGGAGGAGAGTGACAGTATAAATTGGCTTGTTTAACATAGTAAAATGGTAGTAATTTTATTTTGTACTTTGAAGCAATGTTCATTTCATTTCTGAGTGGCCTTCAATTGTAAGACAAGTGTGCTAGGGAAACATTGTAGCACTGTTTATACCAAATGTGTTGTAACTATTTATATTGTGACTTTATATTCATATTATTGCTACATTTATTTTGTAGTTAAGAGAAATCAGCTTGAAGAAGTTTGGCAAGCTTTGGATTTTCTGGGAAGACAATTTAACCTAAGGCATTTGATTTGGGGGATCAAATATAGCATGACATAATTGATGTATAGAAAAATTAATTTTAGTTATATGTTAAAAAACAGTTCCATATTTGTATCTACTACATAAAAAATAAAAATTGCTATGCGCGCTAACATTTCTTCATATGTAATATCTTTATTTTGAAAACTTGGCGTTGACATAGGGAGAGTTCTTGTATTGTTTTGGTCTTAGTTTTTTTTTTAACTGTCAGCCTATTTTCTTTAATTGTATTAAAAATGAAAATAAATGAACATACATTTGAAATAGAAGCACTCTAATGCCAATTTTATATCAGTGGACAAAGACCTGTATGATATTTTGTATTAAAAGTTATTAGTTTTTATAAGCAAGTATGCAGAAAATTATATAACATGAGAACTAAGGCAAAATGTCAGCAGAATGAATAAAAGAGTAAGAATAACACTCAGTTCATGGGGTATAATGTTTGGAAAAGATAGAGCAGGAAAAGACAAATGAGTCTGCTTTTCTAACATAATTGATATTGATAGAAAATGTATTCTCTTTAATTGTTTTAATCTGACTCTGTATTATAGCATCCCTGATCCATGTTAACTTGGACTGCTAAAGAAAAGTGTATGTTTGTTTTTCTGCTCTCATCTGGCATCAAGTTATAGTAAAAAGTTCAATATACCTGAGCCCTTATGCAATCTTTGCTAATTAGTTTTCAGTCTTGCAAATGCCTGGGAAAGTCGTTGTGATTAAATACCCTTATTTATAACTAAGAGGATTGGATTAGATTATTGATAAAGCCCTCTGCAGTTCTAAAATTCTATGTATAACTTGATAGCCCTAGGTATATAGTATTATACTAGAAACCATAGAATACAGAACCCAGTCTCTCCTCCTATTTTGAAATGCTGCCTGGTTACTTGATATAATCTTGCAATTACAGTATCTTTAGGATAATTTGTAAGTCGTTAAAAAAAGTTGAAGGAATGGAAGGAAAAACTTGTTAGGGTGAGGCAGATGCAACATCAGAGCACAAGAGTGATAGTTTCTGTTGACTTAGGAACAATTTGAAACAAAATCAGAATGTTAAACTTGGAATACAAATTTATTTAAACTTCATTTAGGCAAGAATAAATGTGGTGTTATAGTCACTTCATGTGTCACTGCTTTCTAATTTAAAGTACCCATCAGAGAAAAGATCAGTGCCAATTTTTAAGTATTTTAAGCAGAGAATATAATTACAAATTTAAAGGAAAAGATAACTTGAGGTATTTGTCTTATTAAATTTAATTTGAAATTAAAGTAAAAATGATCTGGGAATTGAACTCTTGAAAATATGTTTTAATAGTATGCGAAACATGTGAGTGCAGCAATATGAATAAAATCTTGGAGCTGTCTTAAAAACAGATTTTAACGTATTTGTATGCAAGGTAATCTGAGGTACTTAGCAATTGGAATTTTAATGAGATTCTTGATGATTAAACAAAGAGAAGAAATCCATTAGCATGGTAGATATTTTAAAATGTTGACTTACAACTTAGAAGAAATATAAACAAGGACAATATTTAGAAATGGTTAAATAGGGAATTTTTAGTTACTAACATTTGTTTAATTTATTGACTAACTTTTCTGTTAGGCTCATTATGTTGCATTGGGCGCTGTAAAAGTATGAGCAGAATGTGAAGATTTTAGAATATTATAATAACCATTAACTGTAGTTCATAGGGGAAAAAAAAACCTAGTCATTATGTGAGACATGGAAGGAAATACACTGAAAAAAACTGGCTATTATAATTAAACATTTGGACTGACTTAATAAAATCTTAACTGGAATCTGACTAACCAGAATCCTCAAATAGAACATTTCTGTACTCCATTCCCCCTCCCCCTCTTTGGAAGAAGTGGCACAATACAAGAGATGTTCTTATAATGGATTTAGTTTAAAAATAAATAAATAGAAGGATGCCCTGGTGTCATGACACACTCTTTTCTATATTAACAATTGAGAAAAATGAAAATTGGTGGTCTGAAATATTTTTATATAATAATAATAATAATAATAATAACTCATTTGGAAAACACTTTATAAACATGATCTCATTTTATCCTCACAAGATCCCTGGGAGGTAGGTGCTATTATTATCCTCATTTTGAGGGGAGAACAGATGAAGAAACTAAGGCAAACAGTTTACTTGCCCAAAATCATACAAGTAAGTAAGTGTCTGAGGTTGGATTTGGACTCAGGTCTTCCTTTGTCCTAGGGGACTCCATCATCAAAAGAAGATCTCATACAGGGTATTCATATGCCTAGATCAAGAAAAATCTACTTAGCATTTTCAGTGAGGGTCAGGCCTTCAGTTATTTCTGAAAATTCAACAAATCAGACTATCCTAAAGCAAACCTTTCATTTGACTGAAGTTTTATGGTATGTTGTCACTTCCCTAACCACTCAGAATTCAAAGAAAAAAGGAAAATGATCACTGACAAGACTGTACTTAGTTACTTCTCAAGACAGTGTGGTTGGTATAGTGGAAAGAACACAGGATTTAACATAGGAAGACCTGGGTTGACATTCTGGCTCTGCTGCTTGGTTACCTGCATGACCGACCTTGAGCATGTAAGGCCCTTCATCTCTCTGAGCCTCTGGTTTTGTGACCTTTAACATGAGGAAGCTGAACTACACAATTTACAAGGTCCTTTTCAGCTCATGATACTATGAAGTGATTGTTATTAAAAACTGCCAGATGTCATGCAGATTTGAGAATCCTTAGTGAATTTGGGAAAAGACTGACATCTGAGTCCAAATTCTGACGTAGGATATAGGATAAAACATTAACAGTATTATCTTACAATGTTTATTAATGTGGTTGTGAATGATTTTGACCTAGGACGTTTAGTATACTTATAGAAATGGATCTTAGACCTTGAAATGAGATAACAGTTTAACATGATGTAGTGGAAAGAGCATCAGACTTGGAATAAGATTACTTGATATGAATCCTTTCTGCCAATTAGCCATGTGATCTTGGGCAAGTCCTAACCTCTCTGAGCCTCCACCTATTTCCCCCTTTTGGTCATGGATCTAAAATAGGAAAGGACCTTAGAAACACCTAGTTTCATCCTCTCATTCTGCAGTTGAGGAGACTGAGAAATTAAGAAATAGAAATTAAATGACTTGCCCAAGGTCTAAGTATCAGAGGCAGGTTTTGAATTCAGATCCTCTCAGCCATCTGCCTCCCTTTGAGGATAACAATACTTGTATAAAGGAAAACACTATTAAACTTGTGGTGCTACATAAATACTTAATTTGATATAATTTAAATGAATATTATTGGGAAATAAAAGCAGTTGATCAAAATTAATTAGGGTAAGATGAAAAGTAGAACTTGTGCTGGTGTAGTAAAAAGAGCACTGGAAGACTCTACAATGAGAAGACCTGCATTCAGATCCCTCCTGATGCTTCTTATCTAGTGGGTAAGTTACCCAACCTCCCTGGGCCTCAGTTTCATCATCTGTAACATGAAGAAATTAGATTAGATGGTTTTTAGAGGTCCTTTCTAGTTCTACATCTATGATTTTATAATTCTATGAAGTTTGGCATTCATTCAACAAGTTTTTATTGAGGGCTTATTATGTACAAGGTACCGATACTAGTTGCTGTATCCAAGTTGCACAGAATTGATCGTATGGAGAATGGTAAGGAGGCCAGGGAGACTAGTATAGTACTAATAATTTAGAGATGAAGTGTAGAGACCCTGCATTAACATAATAGGAAGGGGGGAAGGGAAACAGATACAAAAGAAATTCATAAGGAATAATTGACAGATCTGGGTCATTGGAAGAGGGGAGGAGAAGACTTGAGAAGGCAAGTCATTTTCATTTTGAATACTGTTGACTAGGAAATGGTTATGTTATTAACAGAAACAGGGAAGTCAGGAGAAGCTGGCTTTAAGAGGAATGTGGTACTAAATGTTGAGTTCCAGGTCATGGTGCATTTGGTTGAAAGTGACTACTAAAGACCTAGAAGTGAGGGAATGAAGCACTGGAGAGAGATCAGAGCTGGAGATGACAATTTAGAAATTTTCTGCATTAGTAATCCTATTTGAAGCCAGGGGAGAAAGAAGGCTGGAGATGTTGTGAACACTACTTCACACACTTTACCATCCCTTATAAATACTACTGCACTGCAGTGTTTGGAGTCATCAGACCTGGGTTTGAATCTTCCAGCTCTGTCACTATTTTATCTGTGTGAATACAAGGAAAATCCCTTACCTCTCTGGCCTCTGTTTGCTAGAAGGACTAGAGTGGTAAAGGGAAGAGTGGCAAAAAATGAAATACGTCATGTAGAAATTGAGGTATTACTGCTTTGAATAGCTGGAAGAGGAAAAAAGAATGGAAAGGTGGCATGGGGCATCTTTGCTATGACCTTCCAGTATTGCCCATATAGAACTGAAAGCCTGTGTACTTTTCCCCACTGTCTTAGTCAAAGCAACTGAAACTGTAATTAATTTTATTTTTGCTAGTCTTTGTAGCCTGTTCGTTCTTTTTACTGTGAATTCGAGTTGAATTTTTTGCATTTCAAGCTAAATGCTAGATTTGAGGGTCATTGGTGGATTCTTCCCCTCCTCCCCAAAATTGAAAGGTCAGTTTTTGAAACAGGAAAGTCCTGCTGTTTTAACAGTTTGCTCAGTTTATAGTTACATGGCTCATAGTTTCCTGTCTTTTTGACACATAGTAAGCACTTAAATGCTTTATCTATCTTTTCTAAGACCTATTATCCTTTTAGAGGTGATTGATGTGTATGTGAATTATTACCCACCTCTCCCCCATTCCAGGAATCTGGAAAGAAGTAAAAGAAGTATCTATTGATACTTAGAATATTAGGAACCTCTTAAAAGAATTCAAAGACGGAGCTTTAAGATACCCTTATATTTAGAGGGCAGGAGGAAGAAGAGAACCCAAGTAAGAAGATAAAAGAGGAAGTAGTCAGAAATGTGGTAGAAGAATCAAAATGGATGTAGCACCATGGACATAATGGAGATTTAAGAAAGAGTGAGCTAGGTAACTGTCTGTGCTCCGAAGAGTTGGGATGGATGAAGACTGTTGGGAAAGGCCAGATTTTGTGAAGAGGTCATTGGTGACCTCTGAGAGCAGTCTGGTGGTTGGGGTGGAAGGGGTTAAGGAATCCTTGAGTGATGAGGAAGTAAGTAAGTATGATAAGTGGAAGAAATGAATGCATAGGTGAAAGGAAGAGACTGAAAAGCAGTAGGTCATAGGGTAGCAGGATTAGAAGAGTTTTTCGTTGATTTTAGGTTGGGGCGATCTTACAGAGTTGCTATGATCCTTGCTAATGCATCAACATGAATATGCAAGCTCTGCTTCTGGACTAATGCAGTATTCTTCCAGTGGATTCTTTGCCTCCATTCTCTGTGTCCCTGTCCATAACTTGTGGAGAAAAAGAAAATGAAGTTAGAAAAAATTGTTAAATGCTTTCAACTTGAATCAAGTTAAGTCAGTGATGTCAACTACGTTTATGAAGTACCTATACCCCCAAACTCTCCTGTATTGTAATAAATTTCCATTGTGCATTTGACCGCATATCCATGTCAGATTATTGTAGACAAAAGAATTGTCGTAAAAAGTAGGAGGGAAGGCTGAGAACCCAGTATAATCTTTGGAGAAGTCTCTGTCCTAATAATTCTAACCCCTGCCTTTTTAACCCTTAGAAGATGGCAGTACAGGATCTTCTAGGCTCAGGATAGTTCTGTATTGTTAGAAGTACCAAACTAAAACTGAAGTTCTTTCTCCCTGAAATCTAAATAGTAACAACTATCTTTATTCTAATATTTTTCTTCCCTTTCTTTTAAGAACTGTGCTTAAGCAGAATATATTTAATTAAAATAGAAGAAAAATATTGTTTGATCTTTTTTTTCTCTTTCAACCTGACGAAAAAGCACATTCTCTATTTTTAGTACATGTAGGAAGGAATTACAGAACTATATGATTTGGTAATGAGAAATGCTGTAGGGAATTTAAAAACAATATTTTATCATCCATAAGTAGGTCTTTTCATCTCCCATTAAAACTAGCAAACTTTTCATTCATTTATGAGTTTACATGATCCACCTAACATACCTATGGATTATGAAACATGGGAAGTTAATTTATATTTGGTGTATTCAACGTACCAAAAAACAAGAGTACTGAAACTGTTACTTTTTACAGTTTAAATTAGTAAGGCCACTGCTACAGCTGGTATTCTTAAGTAGCATGAATTGATTAATTATCCTGGACTCTTTTTGCCTCTTTCCTCCCTCATTTCATTCTTTTGTCTTTTTCACTCATCTTTAGCACCTTCACAAGTATGTTGATTCAACTAATTCATTACTTTCAGGTACCATCATATGCTGATTAATGATTCCTTCAACATTTGCAGTTTTCACTAAATGCTTAGATTATCTATTTGGAACAGTAAAAAGATTCCTTTGTTGTTAGTTCAACTATAAAGCAATTACAGTTTTAAAATAATTTGGAAAACTATTAATGTATACATCAAATATGTACAGCTTAACTCTCCATTTGAGTGAATATTTCAGTAAATTGAAATAATGCATTGTGCCCAGTTTGCAGCTGCACATTTTAAAAATAATTCAGAATATGACTTTGCTTCATTGTAGAACTATATGGGACCACTTGGAGGTGGTGTATATATCTATATCTATCTATGTATCTATATGTATATATATGTATGTGTATATATATATGTACGTATGTATGTATGTATGTTATTTCAGAGGACCTGGGTTCAAATTCTATTTCTGTGTGACTTAATTTGGGTCTGTTTCCTTGTAAAATGAGGGATTTGGTCCACATGTCTGAGTTCCCTTCCAATTCTAGATCTATACTCCTAATGCTTCTAAAATTATAGTCACTTTATAGTTATCCATTTCATTTTTGTTTATTTTTATTCTAGACCTGGATTTCATTCATGTAAGGAACTCTCATTTGGAAGTTTCCCTCTATTAACTTGTAACTTATTGTCTGAGAAATGACTTGCCTCTAATCATTCTGCTAGTATATGTCAGAGGTGCAATTTGAAACTGGATTTTCCTGATTCAAGGTGGGTTCTGTCTCTGCTATGTCACTGAATGGTGAAATGCCATGTAGCATGTGCTGTCCGTTTTTGGAATAAGCGCTGGAAATGTGTTTTGCACGTAGCACATGATAGGTTCCAAGAATTGGTGAGTGACCACAAAATAATATGCAAAAGGAGGGTTACAAGGTAGATGGAGATTTCTGACTCATATGTTGTCTCTCACAGTTTAATTTGTATAATCCCAAAAGCTGAAGTCCAGAAATGGAGCACTCAGTGTAGGGGACAGCAAGTAGGCTGGTGTCACTTGATTTCAGTATATGTTTGGGAGCAAGGAGGTAAGGGGAGGAGGGTGTAAGAAAACTGGAAAGATAGGAAGGGGCCAGGTTTTGAAGGGCTTTCAAAGTCATACAAAGGGTTTTATATTTGATCCTAGAGGCGATAAAGAGCCACTGGAGGTGATTGGATGTGGTGACGTGGGCAGATTTCCTCTATAGTAAGATCAGTTTGATAGTTAAATGTGGAGGATAAACAAGATAAGGGAGAGATGAGGAAGGGAGACCAACCAATAGCCATTGCCAGAGTCCAGGCATGAGGTATTTGCCTGAACCATGGGGGTGACGGTGTCAGAGGAGAAAAGGGGGCATATATGAGAGATATTGTGAAGGTAGAATCAACAGAATCAACAGTTTGGGCTGGACAAATAGAGCTGAGGAACATTTCCATAGAAATGATAATTGGAACCATGGGAGCACATGAGATCACTCAGCAAAATAGTATAGACTGAGGGAGGAAAGAAGAAGGCCCAGAAGAGAGCCTTGGGGGATATACTCATAGCTATTGGGTGTGACCTGGATTAAGCTCTAGACAAGGAGATGGAGGAGGGGCAGCTGACACCAGAGGAGAACTAAGAAAAAGTAGTGTAGCCTAGAGAGAAGAGAAAATCAAGGAGAAGGGGGATGGACCTTGTCAAAAGAAAGCTGCAGAGAGGAAAGAAGGATGAGGATTGAGAAAAGGCCATAGGTTTGGTAATTAAGAGAGCTCTACTAACTTTGGAGGGGGCAGTTTCAGTTGAATGATGAGATCAGAAGTTAGACTGTATAAAGAGTTAAGAGAATGAGAGAAGAGGAAGTGGAAGCATCCATTTTACGTGGTCTTCTTAAGGAATTTAGCTACAAAAGGGAGGAGAGATATGGGAAGATAGCTAGACTGAATGGAAGACAGCTAGCATGTATAGACGATCAAGGAAGGATTGTTTTTAGAATCTGGAGACTTGAGCATGTTTTGTAGACAATGGGAATGTAACCAATAGACAGAAAGTTTGAATAAAAATCAGAATGATAGAGGAGACAGTTTGCTGGAGAAGATAGGATGGAATGGGACTACTTATGCAAGTAAAGATATCTGCCTAGTCAAGGAGAAGGGCAACCCCATTATTTGAGACAGAGTGGAGGCTTCTGGGAGACAAGTTGAGAAGGGGAGAAAAGGAAATGCTCCTCGAATGACCTCAAATTTTTCAGTGAAATATGAGGCTATGCTCTTGGCTGAGAGGATTTGGAATTGCAAGATAGAGAGAAGTGGAATGACAACAGAATGTGAATAGAAAAGGGAATATCAGAATTCATTTATGTGGAAGTGTTGTTATTTTGGATAATTCTAGTTATTAGGAATTTTTTCATTTATATCAAGCCTAAATCTTTCACCTAGTTCTCCTAGTTCTGCCCTCTGGGCCTATTCAGAATAATTGTAACTTGAGGAATGTAATTTACAGGTCAGAAAGCACTTTTGCTATGGGTTAAATAAAATTACATTTTTATTCTCCTGTTGAATATTTATTTGCTCTGTAACAAAACTATAGTTATTCTCTGAGAGATGTCAAATTCTATGCTTCTTGGAAAGCATTCATATTCTTAAATATTAAATAATAATGCATTGTCCTTATTTGTGTCATATCACCATAAAAAGATCATTCAGATTTTACAGTAGTTAAGAATTTGCATTCCAGCTATCCTTGCTTATCTAAATCCCAGTGATGGCATGCCATAATGAGGAGTACATATATGCTATGCCAGTGGAACAAGGTAAATTTAATCGACCCATATGGGGTTCATACCATTTTTAGTACCACACCGTAACTTGCAACATTTCTGTTCCGCTGAACTCATAATATGATATCTATACATTTTCATTTGTCTCTGTCTTATGAATAGGAGATGGAAGGGAAAGCAGTTTAGATAAATTAACAATAGTTTCAGTATAAAGTAATAAGAGACTATGTCTATGAAAAGGAAAGAAACTGATAAAAAAAAAGGCCTTAAGTCTGCTAATCAACAGGTCTTGGTGATTGGAGGAGGGAAGTGGAGGACTGAGGAGTCAGAAGTCACTGAGTTTCTGAACTTTGGAGACCAGGGAATGGTTAGATCTTTAAGAGACATAAGGAAGTCGGGAGGAGAAGCTGGTTTTAGTGGGGAGATTATTTTAGTTTGGGTCATTTGATTTTGAAGAGACTGACACATTCAATTGGAAATGGTAACTGAGACCTGGAATTGAGGGGCCAGAGTGTAGGAGAGTATGGGAGATGAGAGATGGAGATAAAGACTTGGGCATTTGCTCCACAGGGGTGGTGGTGAAGGGTAGAGGTATTGAGAACAATCTCTTTTGAATATTCTTCACTGGAGTATGTGGAATCCTAAGATCTACATTTGAACGTCAGCTCTGCCATTGTCTGTTTGAACATGGGCAAGTAACCTTTCCAGGCTTCAAATTATCTTATCCCTTGTGTGAGGGGCTTAGAATAGATGAGCTCTGAGGTCCCTTCCAACTCTAAAACTCGGTGATCCCAATTCTGAAACAAAGTTTTTGTACCCAATTTTCTGGTGAAAACATATTGGACAATGCGTGCCCCATTAAATGATAGTTAATCTGGGAGTTTGTTAAGAGAGGGCCTACTTACACCTTGAAACATTTACTTTGGTTGGCCCAGTTTAATTCACTGCACCTTTTAGTAGCAGCTTGGATAGCAAAAATTGCTTCAAATGTGAATAGGTCTGTAGCACTGATCCTAGTATCAAATCTGTAAAGACGACGGAACACTGTTACCCTTCTAGGTAGAATTTTATATTGGTGTGGTATTCAGTGCTACACTGTCAGGCATTTTCTCGTATATGTAAAAAGAACAACCTTTTTAAAAAAAAATACCTCTGCTGGTTATCTTGGGTTTTTCTTTAAAATTTGGTAGAGCTAGATATATTTTTTGAAATTCAGTTGTCCCTACCATACTTTTAATACTTTTAAGTGAAAATATTTGTGTCTGCTCTGTGTAAGGCACTGTGTTAGAAGCTGAAGGGGATACGGATATAGACAGGACACAGGCACTACAGTCAAGGACTTTATAATCTGGCAAGTCAGATAAGACAAGTACTCAGCTGACTAGAGTGCAAAGCATAATGTAGGTCTGAAAGATACATGCAGCGTTCTGTGTGTGTTCAGAGAGAAAGGTACGAGAGTGTGAGTAGGTAATTTGGAGCATGGAAAACATTGGTGGTTGTTGTCCTTGGCTTTTGAAGAGGACCAATGACATCACAGGTGATATCTTGACTTACATGTGGATTGGATTTAAATGAGGCAGAGTTACACAAAGTCGTCAGCCTCACTGTCTCTTCCAGGGTCATCAGAGTCCAGTAGCAGGACAAAAGTCAAGAAGACTGGCTATGGTCTGTGATGGAGTGGATGGCCTTGGCATCTTCGATGTCTGACCAAGCTCTAAGCTCCACAGCACCTGCTTCAGCCACCTTCATTGCCATTGGAACAAACTGTTCTCATCTGCCCATACCAGGAGAAATCTTCACATGCTTGGGGGTTTCCAACATCACCCGAGATATTGATAATGAGGTTCTAGAGAGGGGCAAGATAGAGAAGAGGGAAGATACTGCAAACCATACCTGTTTTGAAATTTGGCCTAGGAATGACCTATATCATGAGGTATCCTGAAAAATATTTTAACATATTTCATATGGGAAATATGCAGTTTTTTTCTTCTGAGAGGTCAAACATCTGCTAGGTTTCTGTGGTTCATGAGAAAACATTATTTGGAATAGTTTTTCTTTTCAGAAGGAATCAGCTGAGTAATTTTTAGATATTCTTATAATGTAGCTAAAAGTCTTCATTTATATAATCATTTTAAACTATTTGGTATGTTATAAAAACAGACAAGTTCTCATTCATTAAATAGTATAACTATTTCTTAGCATTCTGGAAGAACCTTAAGAAACAACAGAAAAAGGAGCCATAATCTCATGAAGATGGGAGAGAGCTTGCTGGCAATCAAAAGCTATCTGGCTGAATTTTTCTCCCCTTTTGTACGGAAGCATTTTATTGTGATCTTGCTTGCCCTCCCCTCCCCTGTAGCCACTTCTTCCGTTGTACTCGAGCATCCTTTCTTCTGAGGCCATAGAATTCCTCATCCCACAGTTGACCATGTCCAGGACCTAGATATTTCTTACTGACTCACCTCAAGCTCTCTTAGTTGCTGCCATCTCTCTATCAGAGAGACTGTGCCACTGCCTTTTCTATTGCTGCCATCTCTGCGGACCTGGTTGAGGTGAGTGGATAGTGTTCTCTGGGGAGCCGTGCCAATGTACAGGCTTTATCCTTAGGGATCAAAGACTGCTCTCTGGGCTTTGATGTGTGGATCTGACTTGTGATTTTGTTTTGTTTTGAAAAGTAGTGGTGCTAGTTTTTTCTTTTGATTAAAAAGTTTAAGCCACAATTCTAAAAAATTAAATCAGAATACTTTTAGTAATAGATTAGAATAATAGTTTTTTTTTTTAGGTCTAGGTACTACATTTTATTTTATTTTTTTTTGTTTTGTTTTTTTTTAATTTTGTTATAGTTTGCATCATTCATTTCCACAAGATTTTGAGTTACATATTTTCTCCCCGTCTTTCCC